>JAEQBH010003993.1:0-322239 GCA_016808115.1 Tetrastigma voinierianum
GCAACATGGATTAAGGTCGAAATGCGGAATCAACCTCAAGATATCCTTAGCACCTCGAGTCTAAGGATATTTGCACCGTGCTATGATGAGACAATCATCACATTTAAATGTATTATCCATATGGTGTCTCATAATGAATCTCAGATGTATAGCTACTGCTTAAGCATCCACATGTCCTTTCGAGATCAACTCGCGATCTGAGTTTATAAGACCTACTGCTTGATCCAATCAAAGAGTATGACATGTGCTAGTCTGTCCAGATCAACAATGTCCAGTCTTGTTAATCCTATGACTAAGGATAATTTAGACACTAACATAATTGCACATGATAGGAATCTTATTATCATGATCCCATCATGATTTCCTTCATGCTATGTTATGTATCATGGACTTCATTAATTCGATTAAAGATTTATATCAATTCAACGTATGAATATCAAATTAACGAAGAAGCCTTTCATATTAAATAATATGTTGTGCATACAATAAGTGCTAATGGAATCACCTTTAGAGCACTTCTCTAACACATAACAACTTAAAGGCCTCTTGTAGATGCTTGGTGTCGTCGAAGCGTTCTTTGGATTTCACGAGCATGTCGTCGATATAGGCCTCCATTGTGTTACCCAACAACGATTGGAATTTCTTAGTCACCAATCTTTGATATGTTGCCCAAGCATTCTTTAAGCCAAAAGGCATCACATCATAGTAGTATAACATGTGCGGTGTAATGAATGTCGTTTTCTCTACGTCAAGCGGGTGCATGGGAATTTGATGATACCTAAAGAAAGCGTCTAGAAACGACACTGTCCATGCCCGTACGGCATCAATAATTTGGTCTATCGTGGTAGGGAAGTTACTCTTTTGGGCATGCTTCGTGGGGTCGATTGCAATTACATACTCACCACTCACCCCCTTTCTTTGGAACCACCACGATATTGGCTAGCCATTCAGAGTACTTCACTTCCTTAATGATGCCTTCCCTCATCAAGTTGTCTACTTCCGTTTGAATGATCTGTTAGCGATCAAGGTGTAGTCGCCTCACTTTCTATCTTGGTTTAACGCGAGAGACTAATATTTAGCTTGTGAGGCAAGTCGAGTTAATCCCAATCATATCTGAGTGGCTCCAGGCAAATACATCTATATCATTCAACAACATGAGTTGTAACTGTTCCCTTTCTTCATTGGACAGGAAAGAGTTTATGTAAGTGAACTTTTATGTCCAGTCCAACGTTACTTTCTCCAGGGGATCCATAGCCAGCGGATCCTTCTCTTCCGCCTTGATCTGGGTGACGAACTTTGATTACTACGAGGAGGTTTGATCTCCGAGAGGAGAATTTTTAGCGTTCTTCTCCCCTCTCTATTCCTGCATAGATAGTTGATAACACTGCCGTGCGGCTAGTTGATTACTTAAAGGTCAACTTTGCTAGCGTTAGTCAAATAAGCCCGACCATTTGGTGGTAGGTTAAGGTGATAACTTTCGCCAGTGCAACTTCATTTGGCCAGATTATGGCGTTGTAGGCCCAGTCTTCGACGATTAGAAACCAGCAGAACCTGTTGAGTCAATAGCCCAACTTTTTACAAGGAGCATAACATCTCTCCTAGAGTTCTGATAGCTGCACCATTAAAACCAAAGAGGATTCGCTCATTTGAGTTCACACCTAGGAAGCTTCATGCGCGACGGTGGCGGTTCAAACAAAGTTTTCCGCCTTTGCGGGATCTATAGTGCGAGTGTACATCCGTGACAATACAAAGGGTGAGTACCAATCCATCATAGTGGGGCACAATAACCCTGTTCGGGTGTATAAGAGGAAAGGATATGGAGCCATCTATTGGCTTGGTTTCTTCATGTCTACTCTCTACGTGGATAGCATTTATCCAGGCCTTAACGGTGGTGGCTCTCAGAAGCTTCTTTTGCTAGCGCTTCGACTGATATTGGTCGTCAGACGATTAACCCAATATATAGTTAATGGCCGGTCTAAATTCCAATGAGGTTGTCGCAGCGGTTGTAACTCTATCCGCGGCCTGCCTTGATTCCACCCCGTGGTCAATTTCTCTGATATACCTCTTGAGGTGTCCCACTTTGATAAGCTTTTCCACCATAAACCGGTGCAGTACTGTCGGTCTATGTCCATGATCTGTATTGTCGCATCTCAGTTTGTTTCTTTGGGAGGGATTTGTTTGGATTGGTGTTGGCCATTTAAACTCTAGAAGGTCGTGAATGATGGGCAACGACCTTTCATAGAACATTCGAGGGAGTAGATACAGAACTCTATCTTCTTTTTGCAGTCGAGGATATCGCTTCGGTCTACACTCGACCATCCTTAGTTGTAGCTTCTTCCAGGATGACACTATTTCCTTGACCGGCGGTTTGTAATCATAGTGATCTAGATTGTTATCACGAATATTGTCCTCCGTCATTTAGTACTTATTAGCCCTTCGTATAATTCTTCCATTGTTGTTAGAGTGGAATTCTAAAGGCTGATGATTGGAAGAAAAAGTAGAAGGCCCGAGGAAGCTTCTCCTAAGTTTTATGATTTGCATCCATGTTGTCGACTCTATACGCTGGACTGACTTGAACCTCATTGTGAAGTCATAGTCGCTCTTCTTCATGTTTTGAGAATTGTTTGTAGGAGGTGATGTTCCTTTTGTCTCGAGATAAAGATGCTACGATACGAATGCCCTCATGGTTCATTGAACAAGTTTATTGAGATTGCAGCGGGGCTTGTGGAACCAAATAGCACTTGCAAACTACTAGAACACTTTACACGTAGACCGTCATTCTGAGATTTAGGATCATCACCTGATTATAATGGAGCATATGATCGTAAGGATAAGCATAACTATTGAATGTGGCAAAAGCTGGTATGACAAACCCGCGAGGCGGCTCATAATCAAGGATGAAGAGAGCATGTCATCGGGTATGCTAATTAAGGCTGTTGGCGACATGTAGAACGTTGGCCTGATTAGTGCCCAAAAAGTGCTATTTTGAACCCTATTTATTATAGGTTTTGAGTGCTTTTTGTATACTAATCATTCTAATTAACCCGATTTACACATTAAGTTCCTATTCTACGTCGCATTTTGTGGCAAATTTTACGGTTTTGCGAGCTAATCATGCACCAACATTGTTGAGTCACGATCCAAACATGAAGAATTCGAGTCAAACTCGACATCATGAATCCAAAGAAGACCAAGAGGAAAGAAGAAGCGAGAAAATAGAAGAAAAATGAAGCGAGGAGAAATGGAATAGTCTTGGAAATTTACTTTCTGTGAGAATTTTAAGCTATCATAGCAGTGCGTGCATATGGTACAATTCATATATTGAATTTTCGCTATGATAGCGAAATTTCCCTATCATAGCGAATTTTCGCTATGATAGCAAAAATCACTGTGCATAGCGAAAATTGTCTCCTCCTGTTTTTGATCCAAACGACTCCGTTTTGGTTTTTCTCATTTCTACCCTCACTGTAATTATTCTAGTTTGGTTATTTTGGTATTTCACATGTTTGTAAGGCTATATAAGCCATTGTAGCTCTTGTTGACCTAAGTTTGAGTTTTTGGGAAGGAAATATACGGGCCTTTGTTTTTGGCCCTCATTTTCTCTCTTCTCTCTCCTCTTTCTCTCACTTTCTTAGTTGCCAAACACCCTCCAAGGATGACAACTTGGAGGATGAGCGACTAAAACCACTTCCTCCTTGAAGGAAAAGGCTGCTGGGGGTAGGATCTGAAGCCTGCTGGTGGTTCCCACATTTTCCAGTGGTTTTGACATTTTGGTTCCCGAATTTTCAACTCTAGGTTTAAAACTTTTGATGTACTTTCTTTGGCCAATATGGCAAGATTTTAGGTTCGGTGTATTCTTAGCTTTAGATGCTGATACCGTGTAGTTTCCATTTACGAGCCCTTTGAGGTAGGTTAAGGGGTTATATTTTCACTTTTGATGCATCCTCTTTGATCAATACTTGGTAATCTTTTAGGGTTCAGTGGATGCTTATTATTAGATCCACTGAGATTCATTAGTTGCCCTTTACGAGTCATTGTAGGATGGAATTGAGTGATAGATCTTCCCTTTGTGAACCATAAATGCTAAATAAATGCTTTCTATCAAGGAAAATTATTAGGGTTTAGTTTTTAAAGTTAGAGACTAGGTTCGGAGATGACTATATGTCATCCTCCCCAGCGAGAAGTAGACAAAGGGACCTCTCAGTTAGCCCCTAGGATCTTAAACCCGGTGGCTGATGCTTGAGTTCTTTTTATATTTATTCGCCTTATTTTCGGTTGCAAACCATCAACTCCCCTGTTTTTACCCAAACCTTAAAATCCAAATTGAATTCACCATTTTTTACTTCACTCAAATCATTTGTACGAAGAAAACCCATCCCTGTGTTCGAACCTAGACCCTTTATCTTTGTAGTAACTTGACTCTACGGCCGGTAGGAGGAAGTTTAGGATACAAATTTTGTTGATTCGAGTATCACCACTTGTGGCACGAATCAAATGGCGCCGTTGCCGGGGATGGTGCCTAAGTGCATTTGACGAGCTGTGGAACACTTGTGATCCTCATCACAAGTTTTGGTGAATTTCTTTTATATTTCATTGTCATTTTTTCATTTCAAAAAAAAAAAAAAAAAGGTTGTTGCAGGACTGTTTTTCTGTGTTGTCTTGGGTAGCCTTATTTTTACTGGATTGCATTTTCTAGTGGTTTGGTCGACAAATGGAACCCCATGAAACAATACGAGTCGGGAGAGAAACCTAGGGCATATATGTCAATGAGGATTACATAAATGACCATAGCGAAAATCGATAACCACAGGTAGAGGAATCCAAATGAATATAAGTCTATGAGAGTTATAGAAACCAATGGATGAGTTCACCATATGGTAGTGCTTACAACCATAGTTGGGAATCACACAAATTCCTCATGGGAATCAAGACCTCCTGTCTGCCCCTCTACGAACCTCCATATTATGCCTCCGCTTCTCGTGTGACAACCACCAACCCCATCCCCTGTTGAACAAGCCATCCTGAACTTGAGCAAACTAGTGGATAATTTCATAAAGGAGTAAGGACGGTGGTATTTATCCGGGCAATCGAGAGCGGCACAGTAGAGAGCTCCTTAAACGAGGAATTGGATGGGTTCAAGCGAATTGATCAAAATTTGACATCGCCAGGGAATCCATCTCAAAGCTCTTAATCAGCTTGTTCATCAAGAGGAGGAGAATGCGGAGGAAAGTGCTTGATTGAAACAATTTTGGGTGGCGAGGCTCAAGCTACTGGCCTCGGGGAGGGTGAAAGTGGAATCGGCGAAGCTCCCGAGGCTGCGGAAGCCTAGAATCTTGTCTCTTGTTTGTCCATGGGAGAAAGAAGAAGAAATCAACGCCTTGTTGGCGAGGCGGTGGAAAGGAAGAAGGAACCCCAAAAGCTTATCATACCTAAACCCCATAAATTTGGATCCGTGCCACTACCCGACCAAATATTGCGCCGGTGTCACATCTTTACCCGACACCCTCACAGTGAACTCAAACTGCGGCCTGCTCCCAAAGCTAAGTCAACCCATCAACGCACCTTCGTACAAAACTTCAAGAGATTAGTGGCCTGTACGGAGATTTTGCCACTACATAAAAACAATGTAATGTTTGCTCACATCGCATGGCACAGTGGATGGTTCGGGTTAGGAGCACCCAAACCTAAGCATTTCTAATCTCCCCCCACTTTTTGTTTTATTTTATTTTATTTTATTTTATTTTGCTTTCATTAATTTTTCTTCTTAGATTTTCTCTAATTTTTAGTTAATTCTTGTTTTTAGATTAATTTTTACTTTTATGAAATTTTTCTTAATTTTTCTTGTATTAATTTTTTCATTTTGTGTGTAAATTTTGAAGCCTGGATTGAAGAAATGGGAAGTAGCAGTAGAGGAAAATTTTCGCGCTACTTGAAAATTTAGTAGTATGGTAAGCGAAATTAATTTATTATCATAAATTTCGCTATGATAGCGAAATGGGCGTACGGATGGTTCTATATAGAATGAAATAGTACTTACGATACTTGAGTAAAAGAATTGTTTTGTTTTTTAATTTATTTTTTATTATTTTTTATTTTAATTCAATATATATATATATATATATATATATATATATATATATATATATATATATATATATATATATATATATATATATATATATATATATTTATTTTTCTTTTTCTTTTTTTTTAAAATTGTCTGCAAAAATAAATAAAAATAAAATAAAATTTTTTTATTATTATTTATTATTTTATTTTATTTTTAATTTTATTTTATTTATTAAAAAATCTATTCTATGCGCGAAATTTCGCTATAAGCGATTTAAGCTATAAAATAACGGAAATTTTAAGCTATTATTCTGAAAAATCCAGCTGTTTGCATCTAGCGATTTTGTTTCGCTCATAACTTTTTTTCATCCAGCGTTTTTGAGTATAGTTGGAAAGCTTAGAGTGTAGAATCGAATATATCCGGAAAAGAACATTTTGAAATTATTATGAAGGTATAATTTTAAAAATGCTCCTAACCCAATTAAGCTTTTCCTCTCTTTTATTACTCACCCAACTTGTTTGTTGAAGCTGACGAGTGAATAAGGTGTTGATGGAAGCTTGCAGTATCCTATCAACAACGATCACATCTCATCAAGGTGGTAACGCTGCTTCCTAACTTTCCAATTCGAGCCCCATTTCGAACACTGAGATGTTTGGGTTGGGGGAGAGTTAGCGAAAGAAGTGACTTTTGTATTTATGTTTTTGTTACTATTTTGAGTAAGCCCATTTTGTGATGTTCAGTGGCTTTTTGGGTTCCCTTTCTATAAAGCTGTTATACTATACAACTTACTTTTTCAAAATTTGGACCCATTTTGCAACCAAAATGTTTATTGTGTTTTGCCTAGCTCATAGTTTGAAAAATTGAAACTTTGTCCAATTCTATTGATGTTAGATTGGTTCCATGCTTAGTTGAGTGGATGATCAGTTGAACTCTGGTTGCTTTCGACCATTTTTCTTCCACCTTTAACTAACCACACACCGAGCACATTAGGTTTCAATGATAGGCTGAAAAACTGCGCAACCTCCTTTACTTTGCAATAACCTATCCTAGTGTTGTTGACTACCTTTAATAGGTTAAGGACCCTGTGGAAGAAGGTAATGCGTCTTGAAAAAGAAGAAGAAGAAAATAAAAGAATAGAAAAGAAAAGAACAAAATTACAGCTTTGCCTTGAAACCGAACACGTCAGGGGTATATGGCGAAAGTCTTTAAAACTGATTAGCACTAAACCTTTGTGGTTGGGAGTCACCGACTTAGTGTTAAGCTATATGGGTGGATGGGTGGAGTTTAGCAAGTTGTGAGTGCTGGAGTCTCAGAAATCATTCGAAGTAGGAATTGAAACTTTGAAGAGTTTATTAATTAGAAGATCCTTATGACTTGGTGCCCTAAGCCTTAATTAGTTGGGAGTCATTGGTAGATCCCCGTTACATGGACTTTGGTGAGGTCAATTCCTCAACATTGCACCCTACAACACAAAAAGAATTGTGGAATAAGAGGTGGGTCCTGATCTATTTAGGTTGGTTAGTATGCTAGGTCGTAGCGTAAGCTAGGTTGGGAGAGTGCAATTTAGCGGTTTAGTGTTGAGAACTAATCAAACAAACACTTAGATTTTGGTGGAAGTTTCTGGTTGATTCACCAAGAAGGAGGCTCTTTTAATACTCTATTTTGTATGGCATTCATTCTCTCATTATAGTTATTGGACAAGGCTTTTATGATTTTTACTTAGGGTTAGGCATTACTCATTCACAACCTTTTTGAAATACCATTTTTGTGAACATTATTTTGTTATTGTTTTGTATGTTCTCTCTTTCTTTCTTTCTTTCTTTCATTTCTAAGGACTTCAGCAATGTGTGGGATTTAGGGAGTGTGATTAGTTCTTTAAAAAAGTGCTATTTTAGACCTATTTATGATAGGTTTTGAGTGCTTTTTGTATACTAATCATTCCAATTAACCCGATTTACACATTAAGGTCCCTACTATTCTCCTGATCGCATTTTGTGGCAAATTTTGTAGTTTTTGCGAGCTAATCATGCCAACATTGTTGAGTCGATCCAAACATGAAGAATTCGAGTCAAACTCAACATCATAGATCGAGACCATAAGAGGAAAGAAGACGAAAATAGAGAAGAAAAATGAAGCGGGGAGAAATGGAACTGATGGCCAATGGAGCGATCTTTGGAAATTTCGCTACCAGGAATTTTCGCTATCATAAGCGAAAATTCTTGTGCATATGAAAATTTCAATTTTAAGCTATATTTGAATTTTCGCTATGATAAGCGAGATTTCCCTATCATAGTAAATTTTAAGCTATGATAGCGGAAATATCAATATATGAAAATTGTCTCCTCCTGTTTTTGATCCAAAGCGACTCGTTTTGGTTTTCTCATTTCTACCCTGCGTAATGATTCTAGTTTGGTTATTTTGGTATTTCACATGTTTGTAAGGCTATATAAGCCATTGTAAAACAACTGTTGACCCTAAGTTTTAGTTTTGGAAGGGAAATATCACGGATTTGTTTTGGCCCTCATTTTCTCTCTTCTCTCTCCTCTTTCTCTCAACTTGGTTTCCGAACACCCTCAGGATGTGACTTGGAGGATGAGGCGACTAAAACCACTTCCTCCTTGAAAGGAGGAAAAGAATTTCTTCGGGAGTAGGATCGAAGAGTGCCCAGTGGTTGTTTTCACGCAGGTTTTGACATTTTGGTTCCCAAATTTTCAACTCTAGGTTTAAAACTTTTTGATGTACTTTCTTTGGCCAATACTTGGCAAGCTTTTAGGGTTCAGTGTATTCTTAGCTTTAGATACACTTGATATCCATTGAATTGCCATTCTGATGCGAGGTAGGTTAAGGGGTTATATTTTTCACTTTTTGATGCATCCTCTTTGGTGTTAATACTTGGTAATCTTTTAGGGTTCGGTGGATGCTTATTATTAGATCCACTGAGATTCATTAGTTGCCCTTTACGAGTCATTGTTGGATGGGTCAAAGTGATAGATCTTCACTGTAGGAACCATAAATGCTAAATAAATGCTTTCTATCAAAATGAAAATTATTAAGGTTTAGTTTTTAAAGTTAAATGAGGCAGGTTCGGAGATGACTATATGTCATCCTCCCAATAGCGAAATGAACGGGGACCTCTCAGTTAGCCTAGGATCTTAAACCCAGTGGCCCAATGCTTCAAGGAGTTCTTTTTATATTTTATTTAGCCTATTTTCAATTTGCAAACCATCAACTCCCCTGTTTTACCCAAACCTTAAAATCCAAATCGAATTCACCATTTTTGACTTCACTCAAATCAAACATGCAGAAAACTCATCCATGTGTTTGACCACTGAACCCATTTATCTTTGCGATAGCTTGACTACGGCGATGGGAGAAAGTTAGAAGGACCACAAATTTTGTTGATTACACGTATCACCCTATTGTGGCACGAATCATGGCCACGTACTAAAGGCAGGATGTGCAGAGCGTGGTGGCATCATGCATAAGAAATATCGATTGGTCATTACCTCGAGGCTGATCTTGACACGTTCCCAAGGCCCTGAACTAGCTAGTTTTGACTCATGCTTGCTTATCTCCTTGCCCTACGGGACGGGCCACTAACGACATCATCGAAGACAAGGTGTTGCAAAGGCCTTTTGTACGATTTGGCCTTTGTGCTCCCTCAAGTATCCTTTGCCAATGAGAGACTCAAAGGTGAATAACTACTCAAAGACAACTCATCATCTGTTGGGGTATTGGCATCGTCATGGACAATGGACTCCTTCCCTCTATTGCGAGCGATTAGAAGCACATCTCGACCGTTATATGGTACATCTTTTCCAAGATTGCGGCTTTTTTTATCTGGGCTGGCAACTAGTCGTTCTCCCGCTACAAGCGTTTGGCGTGGCCTTACAACTCCTTCATCTACCTTGCTTCCTTCTCCTGTTTCCTCTCTAGGTCTTGACACCAATGGAGGAATTTGTCCTTTAGCAAGTGGATCATCGGATTGGTTGACATTATGATTGCTTTAGGCGAATTCGGTTTGAAAAGGGGAACCGACAGAGTTATAGGCGACGAAGGGCTAGTAGACAATAGTTGAAGCCAAGCCCTTGTAGCTTGTAAACGAGACTTATTGTTCAATTTCCACAAACGGCGCCAATTGTTGTTACCTTGATTGTCTAAATCCCTAGGCATCAGTGGCGTAATGTAAACCTGTAAAAGGGCGATTCGGCGACGGTGGGCCGACCGCCTCTCTGATGATTAAGTCAGCAAAAATATGGAGAGGAAGAAGAAGAAAGTATGTGCAATTCAAATTGCTTACCTTCCCATCGTGGGGGATCTTCCTGATTTATAGAAAGTGGTTCACGAACCTCCACATGATTTTAGAAAAGAAAATCTCTTAATCTTGGGGATAAAATCTCTTCTTCCCTATCAAGGATTAATTCTTCCTTATCAAGGATTAATCCTTTCGGGAAATAATGGATTTGGACACTAGGAAATCCGTTGATAAATATCGTTTGCATATTTTTCGCATTCGTATCTTTTTCCATAACGAACTTCCCATACGTGGTAGGATGGTCGACTGGGGTACTTAAAATTCTAGGCGGTACGCCTAGGGCTAGTCCATGGAAGAATAAGCGACCAGCGGACCGTGAACATTGAATAGTGGGTCTAAAGACCATGGTACCCACAATGATATTTAAATAATTTTACTTCAATTACTATTTTATTCAATTTGTATGTTTCTTATTTAACAAAAGAGTCTATGTTATTACCAATGTTTTAAAACCAGATGGAACTGGCCGATCGGATCATCTATCGATCAAGAAACTAGTCCGATTCAATAAAAAAACTGTTTTGATCTTGAACTGGTAGGCGATCGAACCGGTGAACTGCCTAAACCGATAAAATTTTGAAACGACGCCTTTTCGATGCTTTTTGCACCAAAACGATGTCCTCTTTGATCCCTCTCCTGAATCTCTTCTTGCTACAGTTTTTCCACTTCCCCTCTTCGGTGTCATTCCTTTTATCAACATCGTGTAGGTACAAATATGTATTTATTTTTGTAACGAGATATGAAGATTTGATTTCATTTCACAATCATTTGCGTCATTTATGAAATTTAAAAAAAAAATTTATCAAGTATTATCTTGCCATTTATGAAATGGGAAAATTGGATTGACTTGAAAAATAATTTAAAATATCATAAAATCTGATTATATTTAGAGAGTCTGACATAATTTTATTTGGAAATTCTATTTGACATATCTATATGTTCCTTACATATAATATCATGTCAAACAAAGTTGCCTTTAGAAAATGTTATAAGAATGAGTTGAGATTTTCAATGAAATATATTCAATGTGATTTGGTATTAAAAAAACAAAAAATGGAAAATATAAAAATTATTTTTAATTTTAATAGTATATAAATCTGTATGTTCGATCACCGGTTTGACCAGCGAATTTTCGGTCAGTCCCAAAACATTGGTTATTATCAAAGACTTTGTTTGAATATGCATTTGAGAAAATTTTATTATAACATCATAAGTTTCGCATAGAAAAATGTAATTCTATTTATATTTCATCCATTATTTCTTTCATTTTAGTTTTATGTCTAATTCAAAATGTAATTATTTATGTCTAATTCATTTTTACAATTAATTACTTTGTTACAATGTAGTAAATATCTATTCACTTATTATTATATTTTTATATTAGCACATGTACACTTACTCATTTTTATAAATGGGTTAAAAAAATTATGTATAAATATGTAAACATTAAAAACTGATATTTTCAAGATTTTTATGAACATGCATAAGAATTTTTCCATAATAAATGACAAAAAGTGCAAGATCATAACTTTTTTCTTAAGTGAAAATTTGAAAGTTTGATGTACAAGTGATGTAAAAAAAAGCCTTCCAAAAAATAAAAAGAAAGAAAAACTGATGTAAAAAGAAAGTTGGATTTATAACCATTTACATAACATAGAAAACTATTTTTCCTTTTCTATAAAATTTTATATGGATGTAATAGATATTTTCTAAAATAACATATATGATATGGATGTAATAGATACTTTCTAAAATAACATATATAATATTTTTCTATAACAATATACACCATATTTAAATTAAAAACAGGATAAACATATTTTATGTTAGTGCTTATTTTATGTTACAGTGCTTTTGTTCAAATCTAAAAGACTTTGAGCCTTCTTTAGAGAAATGCATAGTAAGAATTTCTTCCATTCTTTTATCTATTATTTGAATTTCTTTGTGCTTTTTATTGATTGTTTCGTTTTTTTTTTAAATTTTGACAAGCATAATTCTACTTTGGAATTTTGTCTTTTCATATGCAGGTGATTATTTTTGTATGAAGTGTACTTACTTTCAAGTCATCCTTTCAGAAACAATAGACCAAATTTGAGAAGAGTTTTTATCAAAATCATTTTCAAATATAAAATTATATTGAGATAAATTTCTTTTCATATAATCATAATTATTTTCTGTTTCTGAGTTAAATCCATGGGTTTAAAAGTTATTCTACCTTATTTGTTGGTCTGTTATCTCTTCTTTTATTACAAATGGGTTGAAGGATCCAAAAAATTATTAAAAGAAGAAGACTTGGAATTAAATGAACAGTTTAAAGGTTTGAATAAGCCAACAGTAGAAGACTATTAGAGGAAAAAATAAAACTATACTAGATTAAAAAAAAAAAAAACTACACCCTAGATATTGCTAAATTATTAAGGAAATTCTAAAAATAAATTAATAAAATTATTTTATTGTATGCAGAAAAAATATGAAGATATATATGATTGTGTGGACTTCTACAAGCAACCTGCATTTGATCATCCTTTATTGAAGAATCATAATTTTCACCCCGAGGTTTGTTTTAAATTTGATTTCTATATGAACACACAAATTTGTGTATTGTATTGAGAACTATTTTTATTATTTTCTTATATATGTGATTTTATTAGCATGTTGGGCAATCAATTATATTATTTGGATTATAAAATAAAATATTTTTTAACAAAAAACAATGGTACAATAGTTTTTTAATTAAGGACGTTGGATATGTATCTTCTTAACATTATTAATCTAATAAAAAAATAAAAATATGGGCAGCCAAAAATAAACCCTTTCAGGTACCCTAAAGAGGAACTTTTCTTCTCTCAAGACATTTCGGGTTAAGAAGATGTGAAAACATGTTTCCCTCTATTAACTATAAGTATTAACTACGCCAGGCTTGGCTTCCAAGTTGTGAAGTAGCAGAAAGAATTGGGGTTTTGAATAAGACAACATTTCTTTTCATTTTTCATTTTTTATTTAAAAATTTTAAAAAGTAATAAGAAAGAGTTGTTAAACTTTTTATCATCTTGGCATTGAGGACCTAGACCTATAGAATTGTCATCACAGTAGAGTATAACCTCCAGATGAATAGGTGTGGTTCCTCTATGCCTAGGAACAACGGAATATCGAACCATTACCAAACCATGACCAATAAAAATCCTTCATGGTCCAAAATTTTTAATTATAAATCATGAATAAAATTTTATTATGATAATCTTGGTGCAGATGCGGTCAACATCAATTCCTAGAAGAGTAAGCCCAAAAAAGAAGGTTCCAAAGGTGAACATTGGAATAGAGGGCGAAGGATGTCCGGTTGGAACAGTACCTATAAGGAGAACTACAAAAGTTGATCTTATTAGAGCCAAAGTCTATTCAGAGATGTATGCTTCAAAAATTGATCCTCTTCTGGATGATAAACCTAATACCCATGTAAGTTATAAGTTCTTTACTATAAAATAGTTGATTAATGTCAAATGTATTTCCAATTTTTTTTATTTTTACCATTATTTTTAAATATAAAAAAATAAGAGTAGAGTAGAGAAGAATTGTACAATTGATATTTACATTGTATTGTCTAGTATGCCGTGGCTCGAACAATGCAAGGTATCAGTACGAAGGAGTTAAGACAGAACGTAATGTATGGAATATTCCTGTCCAAGCACTCAATACTTCAGGTCGAATAAAGATTAATATGATTAGCTCAGCATAGAAGTTGGATGGACGGTAATTGTGAATTTTGCTCATATCTATATAGACACACACACATATGCATATTTGGTTATTTGACGTGTCTATTATATTTACTCATTTGTCTGTTTCAGGTGAATCGGTTTTATATGGTGACAATCGAACCCACTTATGTTATACCAATGTAAAGTACATTGTTTAATCTGAGACGCAATACGTTATATATTTTAACAGGTGGACAGGCTACATATTGAAATTTCTATATTTATTTATTCTTTTCACCATAAGCGCAGGCTGGTGAATCCTCATTGTTTCTGAAATACTGGCTGCGGATATGTACAACTCAATCCAAATATACCTGTGGACGGGACTCTTGATCCAGTTTCATCATATGGTGGAAAGCAACATGGAATAACTTTATCTATTGTCAAGGTGTGTATGACAATTTTCTTTTTCTTTTTACTTATTATAATTACTGATAAAATTAATTATATCCTTTCCATTTTCCTCCTTAACGTAGGACGTGGGTAAGTCGAATAACTGGCTTCTTCAATTCAATGACCCTCCTGTCGAGTTAGGTTCTGAGGCTTTATCAATTATTCACCAATTTAGGAAACACAGCTACTCAAGCAGAGTGGGGAGGAGAGGTATTTAGCCCACCGGATGTCCTTGCACCGGGAATGGGTTCTGGCCATAATATAAGATCTAGTACCGGTTTTGATGCATTTTGTGTTGGGGCCCATTATGTAGTAAATAATACCGTTATAAACCCCTCTAAGGACCTAGACTTGCTGGGATGATAAATATCCATTTACGATGTTGACAATCGAGGAGAGGTTGAAGGTAAAGGTCATTACTTGATCTTTTATGGTGGCCCTGGTGGTGCGACTACAGAGTGACGTGGAGCTCAATTTCTTTTTTGTTTTGTCTACTGATATTTATGAATAAAGTTATGCTCCTACAATCTTATTTGAGCTGATATCTTAAAATTTCACAATTATTTATATCGTTTGTTCTTTCAAAGCATACTTATTGTTTAAAAACTTAAAACGGACTGCCTGGCACCATATACCTAACAAAATTTGAACCTCAAAGCACAGTATGATAGCGTGACATATCAATAAATACCGTCCACTTTTGAACTATCTCCTTGAAACCTTTGCAAAAATTGAAATATTTCTTTAACAAAAAAATCTGCCATTAGTCTAATTTTTATAGTATAATATATTATTATTAAATAAATATTACAAAATGAGTGAATAATTTATTTTATAGGCGTAGAAGCCGTCATCACATTTATTTTATAGGTTGATTCCAATATTCCATTGAAAAAAATATCAACCCTTCCTAATAGTTTTCACAACACCAACCCCATAACCACCTCTAATTTCACAAGGGTGTCAACTGGCTTTCTTCCTTCCCGTACTTCACGTCTATAATCTACTTCAATAAAGCATCTCCGTTAGTGGCTTATCTCTAATCAAGGACAAACCAATTCAAAAAAGAGAGACTTCTAATGCCTCCTCATAGGTTCAAGATTTTTGAGAAAGCATTCAATTTTAGCATGAACAAGCAGAATCATCACGGTTCTCATGCATTTCTCTCCAATTTTTTGAAAAATGATAAAAATGTCTCAAGATAAGGAATGATAGTCAGAAGAAAGAAATTAGAAGAGAAAGAAGTCATTGGGAACTTAAAGTCCATTAATTGATTGCAAAAGTTGTATATGTTGGTTCAAATTGGTACCTATAAAGTCAATGAGATCATTGATAAGATAATTGTTCATCTTGAGTTATCATGGTGGGTATGAGTTGCATGTTAAAGAAGATTGGTGAATCACATTGAATAGAAACTTATTTTTCACACAGTTACCCAGTAGCACACCTCAAACTTGAAAGGGTGTCTATATCACTGCTAATGAGAATAAGCAACTACAATATCGTACAAAATCAACATCTCTTTGATATGAGGTGCCAATACTCATGTAAGATTTGTTAGAAGGTTGAACCCAATAGTTAGCATGGGCATGCAGTCAAAGTTCAAACCATTTAAATTCTGGCACATTATGAATATATAATCACACCTCTTTCTTGTAGCGAGTGTCAGGTGGAGGAACCTTTAGCGCGCTGAGCCTTCCAACCTTGGGTACTGAGTATCAGAAAAATCGATCAGTGGCCAGTTCACAAGTAAAGATCTTATATTTAATAACATAAGTAAAGCTGCTTTAAAAATTATTTTCTTCTATAATACATTGACATGTTTCTATGCATTTAACAGCATCAAATACAGAAAATAAAAGAATAAAAAAAAAAGATATATAATATGTGACAGACTCGATCAAACTAGATAAGTGATGTACAACAAAAGTTAGAATTTTGATTAGAATTCCAAGTTCAAAGGTGTACAGAGTCTCAGTCCATAAGTTTATCACAATCTAGATATCAAAATGAATCCACTTAAACTGTATAGCACCTTAAAATAATTATCAATTGTGCAAAATATGGCGGAATTTCACCAAAACATAAGCACATCATTTATCTCTAGTAAACATATCTCCCCCATCCGAACCAATGGGCACTTATTCCAGGCCAACTGGGTCCCAAAGAAATGACATAGTTTACCAACCTCACAATCTTCAACGAAGCTCTTGTGATTTGAGAGAGTACATGAGAGGACCGGAGTGCCCCTCGATCCTCTTAATTAGTTTGTCATCAAGAGCCAGAACTTCCCTTAGGGAGCAGGCAAAGCTCTAAAGCGACTTGGGATGGTATTGAAGAAAAATTCCGTAGAAAGTTAGCTTTATGGAAGAGAGAATACTGATACAAAAATGAATGCCTAATAATGTGCAAGTGGACGTGTGTTTAACAAATAATAAAATGAAAAGTAATAATATATATATATATATATATATATATATATATATATATATATATATATATATACTATATATATATATAATATGTTTTAATTCAATTTAGATATAGTATTTTATTTTTAATAATTGTACATGTTTTTTAAATATTTTTTAAAGTAGTTAATTTTCTAGTTATGAAAAATATGTTTCTTTTTTATTATTGAAAATATAAAAATATTGTTTAAAGAATAACTATCATAATGATTTTAATTGTTTTAATAAAATATAAAAATACTCGTATAAAAAATAATTAAAAATACATATTATTAAAAAATAATTAAAAAAAATCATTACATAGTCTTTTAACAACATAAAAACAAATTATGGTATTTTAAACAAAATTTTGTTTAATAAAATATTTAAAAAAATTGTTAAAATGAGATGAGTATGATAGCATGATTCCAAGAAGCTCTCTAAGGAACATTGCATAGCAAGGCATAGTGAACAAAGCAAATCAATCCCCTAAGTCCTCAATGACTTTTCCCAAGGAATCTAAGTGTAGGTGATAGCATGATCTCCGGTATATAGCAAGGTCCTAGCACCCCCAAACTTAAGTTATAGTCACCTATTTGGAAGAAGCTAACTAAAAAAGGATGAGAACGCACCCCTTTTATTCATACTAAAATGCCTAAATATTACCAAAATACCTAAAAATGAAAGAAAACCAGTGTCAAGAGGTTTTAGATAAGTGTCTTTGTAGCGGGGATCCATTGGCGACTCCCAACTAGTTGGTTAAGGGCACCAGACATTAAATATCCTTCAACTTCACACCGAACACTCAACCAAACTCAAAGGCCTTAGGGTATGGGAATGATCCATCTTTCTCCCCATGTAATGGGTAGTGAATTCAATGACTCTCGGCTAGTTGGCTTTGGGCATTAGGCTTTGAAAGGCCCCTCAGAATGTGCCCGAGATTCCGATTGGACAATCCCACTTATTCATATTCATAAACCTCTTTTTGACATTTTTCTTGTTTCTTTTTACTTTTTATCTTTCTTTTTCACTTTTTCTTATGTTTTTATATTTTTGTTTTTTTGGTTGGGAAACCATGTAATCCTCTTTTCTTAGGTGTCCATTACTTAGGTGGTTAGAATCCCAAGGTTATTTGAATTAAAGGCAAAGGGGTTGGGACCTGGGTATACAAGGAGATCAAAAGTGTGTGTTGTATCGATTCCTTAAATAGCTTCTTGAAGCTGGGAGGTGATTAGGCTAAGTCACCTATACCATCACGACCTTGCCTTGATTCGGATCTTCCAAAATCCCCTAAGGGTCCAATTCACTTTACACTTGGCATTTTTCAATAGTTTGTGTTCAAAATGACCTTCTATTAGCAACCAAGGCATCAAACTCACTCAAGACACACTAAACACAAGCATGCAAGAAACATGAAACAAGCAAGAGAAACAAGAAAAGCTTGACTAAAGCAACACTAACATAAAACATGCAAATTACTCTAAAAGCATCAAAACTGAACTAAACTACACTAACAAAGCTCCGAGGCCTCAAGATAGGCCAAATAGGCAAATTAAAGCACAAAACCACCCAAATTATTTCTAAGTCATCCATATACCCAAACAAGCATGTACTCATGGTAAGCATAGAATGAGTCGAAGCGTGATTGACAAATCAAGAGTCGAGTACAAATATCTTGCAGACCCGATCACACTGATTTAAAATGGACATTGTCCTCAATGGAAATAAGTATAAAATAAGTGTGTAGAGAACTCCTCTAATGATCTAAATGATCACTGTGGTGATGGTGGTGGAGTGTGATAGGAAAGGATTTGAGTGAGTTATTTCTTGATGATCTCTTGATTTCTTAGAACTGTGTTTATTTTGCTCTTTAGCTCTTCCATCTCTTGGCTCATCGATATTTGATGTTCTTGGGTTTCATCCTAAAATGCATCGAACCTTGTAATGAGGTCGTGAACCTGATTCTCAATAGGTTGAGGAGGAATGGAATCGTCCTCCTCATGGGATGTGGGTGGTGGAGGTTGGGTAAAAGATTGCCCTACTTCTTCTCTCTTCATCTCCCACACTCATACATAGCTTGATAAGCCCTCAACTCTTCCTCATTCGAAGGATCATTCCCGGATTCATACACCTCTTCAGGTTTTGTTACACCTGACTTGTTTTTCTTCACTACCATTGCTTTCATTGATTATTATCTAAACCTACCATCCGACTATTCGAGGGCACCCCAGCTTATGTAGTCCATATATGAGGAATGGGTGCCCGGGATTCATTTCAGCGTCCTTGTTGTAGAGGATGACATCCTCTATGACTTGCCCTACATTAAAGGGAATGTCTTCAATAATGGCATAATTCAAAATGGCGCGTTTTGCAGTCACTTCGCACACATATGTCATAGGAATAAGGCGAGATGTAATGAAGTGATGCCACACTTTGGGGATGTAAGCAAAATGCTTAGCCTTAAAGTGCACAACATGCCCCTCATTGTTGGTTTTCCACTCACCTTGGCCATTGGTGAGCATTATAAGCACTTTGGGTAGTTGGGATCTTCTTGAAGTCTGTTATAAGCTTCACCATTGATCGATTCCAAGTTATAGAACTCGTTGATAGACTTTGCACTCTACCAACACCCCTCTCACCCTTACTTTTTTCACCATGTGGGATGCTAGGTTGGCGTAGAATTCATGCACAACCATTGTGGCAGTCGGCCTAAGGGGTTGGCAAAGTGCTTTCCACCCTTTCTTCACTATAGTTTTCTAAAGAAATCTTCGAGGTAGTGGAATTCTTTTTCTTTGATAAATGAGCGATTCGCTGAGATCAGTGTGAACTTCTTGGAAGCTCCCACATTCACAAACATTTCATGATCATAATCCTCTGTTGGCTCCTCCATTCTACGGCTCTTCTTTGAACTCACTTTTTGCCTCTTTGAAGACATTGTGTACTTTAAGTGGTTAAGGGTCTAAACCTTTCAAATCCACACACAATTGTCACTCAATCCTCTAAGAGTGATTCTGAGGTTCCCTTATGGCAATCCAACTCTCAAATTTTCATTCAAACAATATATATCGAGCAGTTGGTGGTGAGCCTGCCAGACAAAGCTTCCCAGATCCGGCACCTGGAGCCTCAGCCACCTGATACTTCATCAGTACCATTCAGACCAAAACACAACAAACTGGAAGATTTTTACCTTGCAATGCTCTTAGAAATTCTCTAGTAGCTTGAATCAACCTTGATGAATGGAAGAAGTCTACCGATTCTCAATCAAATGTTGTTCTTAGGCTCTCTAGGGCACTTGAAAATCAGTTGAAATGATTTTGAAAGATCAGCTATGGAGGAATCTGGAAGATTGTTTGAGAGAAAATTAGGGTTGGAAGATGAAGAATGACAAAAACTGACTATTACTGGCTTAATAGCCAGGGCAACGTCTGACTTACGTTCGTGCCATATTCGATTAAAAATTTTTAAGTTATTTGTCTTTTCTTTTACTCTAAACTACTTAAATTTCAACTTGGTTTCTTTTACTGCAAGTGCATAGGTCAACAAGTAACAAAGTAGATTTTAAGTCCGGATATCGTACCCATAAGGATCAATAGGAAATTTCAAATATTAAGTACTCAAACTACTCAAGGATATCACTATTTCAACTCAAATTTCTATTTTGTAAATTGAATAGTAAACATAGTACTTGTATTTAAATGTTGAAATATGATTAACTAGCTTCTAACAATTAGTAGTTTCTCTGATTTGTTAAACAATGAGATAGAACTCACAGTGCATCATAGGTTTGCACCTTATTCATAAAACTAATCAGTCGTGGGTTAATCCCGAACTTGTCCGAGGGTATGCTAGTATAGCCCTCAAATGCCTTCAACCACTATACACTTCCGCTTATCACCAGATTCTAAACGAGATAGCATGTGTCTAAAGGGCTACTTTTAGGACTGATTCCCCTTTTAAGACTTGATGACTTCCAAACTAATACAATCAACCAATTCTAGAACTGATTCAACTCTTTCCCATAGACAGGCAACACAAAGCTTTCTCCAAAATAATTAGTTCATCACTTGCCAGACACCAATACACTCATTTCTATTGATGTGAAATGATATAATGTATTAAAAAAGACAAGCTCTTAAAGCATTAGTTTCATGTACCAGGGATCATATTCCAGCGCCGGATTACGCCTCGGTATCACAGAGGGTATCCTGGATATCAGGTGTTGGAACAGATCCTGTGGTTTGGTTCATGAAATTAATAAATCAAGCGATAGAATTCAAGCAGCTCCGGACTAATTATATCAATTCACGGACTTCAACACAGCAGCCATTAAGCTGCGACATACCAATCACATCATCAATCCCTTTTAGAAGAGATTTAACCAACCATCAACGGATTACACATAACGGTGACAGGATTGATCACAGAGTCCATTATGTATAATTAAGAAAATGAGGAAGAAGAGTCAGCAATGTTTTTTTGCTTTATGCAAATTCAAATAAATGAATGTAAAGCCTGAGTTTTCAATAATCACTCGCAAGAACTCAACTCGAGATAAACTATTCTAAAAGTGAAATTTTCTAAAAAAGAAAAAAAAAATAGAAAGAAGAAAACTATTTAAAAAAACTCTTTCTAACTTGCTCTCTCTATTCCCTTTTTTTTATTCTTCTTCTTACGCTCTACATCACTTTTTGTTTCATACTATCTCTTTCTATATATATCCTAATCATTGCTAGGCCAGAATTCAAGGCAGGTTTTGTGGATTTCAATGCAAGCCCATTGGATGATTTTTTCACAGCAAATGTCACGGCAATATTCTTGTGACCTTGAAGTGAGATGCATTGACCCATTGTTAACCGCCCGGAAAACTTATGGATGTCAAGTAACCTGATACCACACTGTTGTGTCCCCTTTACTAGGACCCCATTTAAGGTACAAGGAATACATCGATGCACAGTGCTCACTCGAGACCGCAGTTGTGAAGAAAGCCGGGTTGTGGCTTTGTATTCATTTTTGTAAGGATGCTTGGAACAAACTAGTTCTAGCTTGTATTTTGTGTAAAAAGAATTGTAATTAAATTATTATGGGACTGTTTTAAATATAATTTTGTATGTTTTAAATGAGTATGGATAAATGGGCCCGATTGGCCCGCTTTTACTCATAAATGGACTTTGTGCGGTCATTGTGTTATATTAGGCTAGATGGAGTCGTATTTATTGTATATTCTAGGGTTATTATTTTCGTGATCTGTCTGAGGACTCCATATAATTTCAGTTCAGAAATGGGTCACTGTCGGATTTGCGATGTGATGATCAAAGTTCTGGGTATCATACAGTTGCTCTGCAGTGGTTCGGTTGCAACGATTACGTGATTCGATCAAACGAGTGACTAGACGTTGTTAGTGTCGATTGCTGAAACCGATGAAATCGTCACGTCTGTTACCAAACTACCATAGGTGTCACGTGATCCTAGAACGGTGCAGATACGTTTCCGGACATTTGTGATCATCCCAATATAATATCAGCAGTCTTAAATCTGGCTCTGATTCCGACGTCTAACATGGTTTGAATACTGATGAGCAAGTGATCCCATGATATTTGTACTGTATTAGATCTATTTGTTTGACTCACATATTGATAAATTATCTGAACACTTTCGAGGTGTGCATTTCATGTTTTATTAACCTAATATGTTACATGATTGTGTGATATGTGTTGTGTGAATTATATGCATGGTAAAATGTATATGGAAAAAAAGGAACACAAGGGTTAGAAAACATAACCTTAGGAGTTCGGAAAATGAATGAACAGATTAGTTTAGGATGTGATGTCTATTAGTGGTTCGCTTATGCACTACTAGTTAGACTAGAAAAGGAATCTCAATTTTCTATTTGACATGTGTAGATGGAAAGTCGAGGAAGAGGACATAGAGGCGGTGGAAGGGCAACAACCAAATACCACTAGCCAGTCGAAGCCTTCATTGCAGCTATTGGCGACTGCGGCCCCGGGATATTACGAGGCGAGTCTTTGCGGCTGCTTTGCCATTGCATAGGCTAGTGCAGCGAATGAGGGAAGTGGTCGAGAAACCTCAGGTTTAAGGCTGTCTCTAACATTCATGGGAGGAGGGGACTCGATGGTAGCTGATCATTAGTTCCGACAAGTTGGAAAGATTTTAGAGGCTATGGAGATCACCTTCGATGCCACACGGATAAGACTAGCAACATTTCAGCTAGAGGGTGAATCCCAAGTGTGGTGGGATTAGGTCAAAGCCTCAAGGGACTTGAAGGCAATGACATGGGAAGAGTTATGTGAGCTCTTCATGGACAAATATTTCTCGGCATCTGCATAGCACGCAAAAGCTCGGGAGGTCCTAGAGTTAATTTAGGCTTGAGCTTGATGGCTTGATCTTTAGAGTATGTGGCTAAGTTCATTTGAGTTAGCTTGTTTTGCTAATGATTATGTGGCCATGACATCTTGAAAGTGATAAATTTGTTGATGGTCTGAAACTACCCATTTTGTAAGAGGAAGGGGATTGAGAGAGAAGTGGATGACGCACGGAGCATTCGGGACTCGGGTGCTAATGGTAAGAGGAAGGGGGACCGACCTTCTTCTTTTAGCTCTAGAAATAAGCAGAGGACTTCTACTCCGCAACGGGTTCAGGGATAGGGCCATGGCTATCGGGGGCCCCGAGGCAGGAGTGTCATGTCGCAAGGTGGGAGACACTTTAGGACTCTTAGTTGCGGGGACGGGGACATGTACCATTGCCAGAAGCTGGACACCTAGAGGCAGAGTTGCCCATAGAGAGCGGGGATCCACAGAGTTATGGGACACCCACGATCCACGATCATCGGTGAGTACGTACACGGACAATTTGTTTCTTTTTACCCAACATGGGCGAAACTTGATATTATTATGATGGCTCGCCTGTGCCGGACCTCACTCGACCGGAGAGTCGAGGCTGGATTGAATCTGGGTCATCTTTTCGAATCAATTTCTTTTTCTTTTGTCGGTAAACCCATTTCGATGCTTTCGTTTGTAAATAATCTTTATCTTTATGAAAATATATTTGTATATACTAATTCAACTTAAGGGGCTTGCAATTTTGTTTCAATCATTTCCATAAAATATGGCATTACATGCCCATTTGGTCCATTTACCACCTTTATACATTCACGACATTATAAGTAGTTTTCAATACCAAAATATTTACAAAACAAAATCGGAAGTTTGTACAAAAGTGTCAAATATTTCATGAATATGGGAATTGCCAACTTTGCTTCAACTCCGTGAGGCCTTGGCGTTGACTCTAGGTGCGTGGTCTTTTCTTTCGTACTTTTATTCACTTGGTACACCTTACACGATGTCGGCTCTTAGCTAAGCATTTTCATGCTTAGTGGTTCTATACAGTTTTCTCTTCATTTGAGTTGATAAATCATGCATTTTTCCTAATCGATGCCTTTGTATAATTTTTCAATGACAATGTGGTACAATACATATATGTATATTTTTCATTTAGTATACATTAATTAAAATTCATTGGTCATTTCATCATCTTGATTTCATATGCAATAAATCATTCAAACACAATCATGCATTTCACAATTTTCTTAATTTTTCACATAGCGAATTTAACATATGCTTTCGGTGCCGGGACTTGAATCCTGCCACGGTCATTTGTTTGCCGGGCCGATATAAAAACTTATTTTGTTTCATAACCTGATGCGGTCAGCTAAGCTCACTGGCTTGGATTTATTAAAAATCGGTTGTGAGACACTACCATCTTGTCCTACTGAGCTACGAGTCAGTGACACATCATTACGTTTAGTATGATCTTATTCTTTTCACCTTGGAATACCAATCTATCCTTAACTCGAATTTAACGGTTAACATTCTATTAAAGGCACTCAAATCATTCATAGCGATTCTGATAGTGTATATGCATTATCCAAATATTTGGTTTCCAATATAATAATTTTTCATGTGCAATTCATTTCACAATCAATTGTATCAAATCAATTTAAAACAAATCAATACTCAATTTATCGCAATTCATTTCAATAAATCCACTTATTTCATAATCCTTCAAACATTTTAGAAATAGAGAGAGAGAAGTGGAGAACGAACCAATTTATTTATGGCTCAAACGGAGCACATATGTGTTGAATACATAAAAGTGCAACATTTATATAAGATTTTAATACCCACAGCTCATGTTTTTCTCTCATTTTATGTAGAATAGGTGCCTTTGATCGTTTATAGTGTTTTTATCGTGTGCGAGTTTTCGATCCTGTGCAATTTTTCTATCAGGGGTTTTGATCCCGAGAGAACAAATGTAGATCATCATTTGTTGATGGTATTGCAAGTGTCGAAGCCGGGTAGTGCTACTTATAGTGAAGAGGAGACGATTTTTCCGACGATGGTACGGTACCACACTTACTGGTATCGGTACCCTCATGCAGTAAGGCAGTGGTACCGGTACCCAATATACTGGTACCGATAACCCAAGGCTGTGGAGTACTAGTACACTTTTAGTACCGGTACCACACTTACTGGTACCGGTACCAACATGCAATCTCAGTGAGACTTGAGCAGAATTTCAATCTTGGTGCAAGGGCACGCTCGTCTTTCGACCACCACTTCGAGATCACTAATGAGGATTGTATTTAAGGCCATTGGAGGGCAGAGTAAACAGTTTTGGATTCTAGGGTTTGGTTTTGGATGGTTGGAGTGTTTCTCTCATATTTTGCTAGGGTTTATAGAGTAGAGTACTTAGTTTTTCTTCGGATTTTGAGTTTTTAATTACTTGTAATCTTTCAGTTGGTTTATATAATGATTATTTCTTACGAGGATTACGTGCTTTGATATCCCAACGTTGCAATAGAAGTGTTATTTCTCAAGTCACAATTACAATTAGTGTTTTATTGACCATGAATCGATTCTCAATTTCCATGGAGTTCTAAACCCCCATGATAGGGTTCTAACGGTGGAAACTTACCTCATTCAAGGTAACAACCCTCAATTCCTCTTTTGTGCTTCAATGGGATTGTACGATGCTAAACACTTGCGAAAAATCTTATAAAACCTTAGTTTGACATCTTCTTGACAATGTGTGAGCAGGGACTCTTGGTACGGGTGATTGTGCTTGATCGCAATGCGAGTAGAGTCGAGAGCTAAAATCATGCGAACAAGTGTTTGTTGCTCGCTGATCGGTCTTTGTCTTAAAGAGCCTTTAATGTTCATCTTCGTCGAAACCATTCATCAATGGCTCCTAGATGAGATTGTGAATAAGAGGTGGGTATTACCTAATCGGCGGTGAGTGAAAACCTAAGGATCCTATCATTCGCCCTTCTTGTTTTAAAATAGTTAAGTTAATCGATTACTTAATCAATCAATCACAACCCCCAAATTTTACTTTTAAACGCACATTCATTGGAAAGCAATCCATAAGGATCACCTAGGAAACCACTCCCTGTGGAAATGACTTGTGGAATCCCATAGTAATATAATGCTTGAGGACTTTAGTTCCTAAGCTTGGGAATAATTTCAGCATACGAAATAAACGAAGCATTTTTGGCGTCGTTGCTAGGGAGTGGCGAGTAATCTAGTTGATCCAAAGAGAGCTAGTGGTAATTTGAAATTGCATTGCAAATCCGGTACGTTCTCTACCTTTTTTTTTTAATTCATTTTCGTGAATAGTCTAAGTGGAAATCATACACAGTTAGGAATAAGATTGGTGCATGTCGATTTGGGCTCCTGCGAGCAGCGAGCTTGTAAGAATTATACCTCAAGACACATTATGAAAGTCCATAGTAAGACATTTGTTTCAAGAGAACCCTACACCTCAAATGGTTATCCAGGGAGTCGACCAAACTCTTCCCAATCCGTACCCAAGGGTTACCTTTTGACGCACAAAGACTCCATGAACCTCCACAACAAGGAGATGGTGTTGCACCACGGGCAACCCCGGTGGCAGGAGGAGGAAATGTTAATTTTCAGCGAAATCAATATTGGGCTCCCCCTGCCCCTTTACCTAATGTGGAAAGAACCCTCCAAGAGATTCTGCAACCTTAAAGAACCACAACAAATTCATGTATTAGCCTACGAAGAGGCTAGCAATTCCTTATGAAGTCGGAGATGATTAGCCTTCTCCACATGTATCAAGGGGTCGATTACGAGAACCCCTACTCATTCATGAGAGATTTCGAGGATGTTTGCAGTGCTTTCCTCTCTACTGGATCGCCCCTCCATATAATTTGTATGGTTTTATTTCCATTCTCTTTGAAGGAAAAGGCCAAAATATGGTTTCATTCTCTTGCGCCCAATTCAATCTTTACTTGGGAGGACATGCGAAATGAATTCCTTAATAAATTCTTCCCTCCCGCATGTACTAATGCACTCATGAGAGCAATCGAAACTTTTACAGTCAGGTGTTTCTTGAACCTTTCGTTGTATGGGAAAGATGGGGACCCTCCTCACTATCCCTGCATCCTGGTTTGGATTTGGACAAATTTGTGCGTATTTTCACTAAGGACTGTCCTTGAAGAACAAACAATACATCGAATGATGTGTGCGGGAGTTCTATGAGAAAAGTGCCGGGAGGGCTTGATTGGTACCGATGCAATAGCGAGAGAAGAGTAACAGAACTTGGGAGACCCAGCATACTAGATCTTGCTAAAGTGCATAGTGCACCTACGAGGGAGGAATCCATCATAAGAGAGTAATGACTTGCAAGTAGCCAACTTAGCGGGAGTTGGAGGCCATAGAATTGAAAAAGAGTGGATAGGGTAACAAGTGTTTTGCCTCAAAAAAGTACCTTCGATTGCCCTATGGATCTGGAACAGAACCGTATCATTCTGACGACCCCACTCCCTCAACTATTAACTTCCCTAACCTTCCTCGAGTCAAGGGAGCAATCGAATAAATGACTAATGCTCTTAATTACCAAAAGCCCTTAAATTATATGCTCCGAAACTTATAGTAGGGATGGGGTAAGCACCTGAATTTTAGTTGGAGGGAGGAATGAGGAGGCCCACACAATTTGCCAACCAACAAAGGCCAGTTCCAAAATTAAAGTTATAAAGTTTCTGCTGTGAACCTGCCGGGTTTCACCTGGAATCTCAAGATTCTGATACCCGACCTTGCATTCCACATAAGAAGTTTGGAGGTGTTGTGACCACCCAGTTCATCGGACTCAACAATCCACCAACAGCAGTTTCATTGCATGAGATGATGCGGGGTCTGATCTCTGTAACCCTCTTGTGGAGATTTTGACAAGAAAAGGGGCTTCCTTCTCCCAGGCCATCTCCATTTGAGGTCCAAAATGTAGTGTCCCAGAGTCTAGTTCTAAGTGATGGCACTTTTAGACATTACAGTTGTACCACTCTTCGAGTGGAAAGTAGTGACAAACCATTCAGCCCGAAAGCGATACAAGATGTGTACAAAATGAACAGTTGGGTATGATGAGGTGTCTAAAAAAGCCTCATGTTCTAGAGCGGGATATTGTTGATGTTTAAAGGCTAGAAAAAGACAAGGCCTCCTATGTCCTCTTGCTCCCATACCTCATAGGTTGAGAGCCTAAGAAAGTGAACAATCATTCTAAAATTTATAAGTTCATGAGGTTAAGTTGAACATTCCTTTATTGGATGTCGTGGCAAATCCAGAGTCATGTGCAGTTTTGAAAGACTTGTGTGCGTAAATAGAAAAAATGAGTTATTCAAAACGAGGATGCCATTTATGGTGAACGATCCACCTTCTTGATCGGGAACAATTTTCCCCAAAATACAAAATTTCAGGACATGCTCTAGTGGTAGGGAATTCGAAATGGGACATGTCTCTGATGTGGTTGGGCAGTGTTAACTTGTTACCATACTTGGTATATGTTGAGCTAGGGTTAGGAGAGTTCAGGCAGACGATATCACCCTCCGACTAGTGACCGTAGTGTGAAAAATCCTAGAGGATAGTGAAGGATGTATTGAGTTAAATGGGCAAGTTCTACTTTCCTGTGGACTGTTGTTCTTGATACTCAGCTTTGTGGTGAATCGAGGGACTCGGTTGATGATTCTTGGTAGGCCATTCTTGTAGCCGTACTAATGCCATCATACGCTGGGGACTATGACATTATCTTTTGGTAACATGGTATTGATTTGAATATCTTCAATGTTATCAAGGAAATAAGGGAATGGGGAGGCTGATACGTGAGGTGAACATGAAGTAGACTCTGTTGAAGTAGAATTACGTAGATAATGTTTCATACGATGATCCTCTCATGTCTTATCTAAGTAAGCTGAGTTGATTGAGAGTTAACCACATCGAATAGGAGTTTGAACTCCATAATTGTACCCGCCGGCCGAGTCTTGGAGAAAATGGGTGGGCACTCATTGAGAAATTGCTACCAATTGAGGACCAGGGTGTTTGCAACCGGAAGAGAAACCACTGTTGAGTTGAAACCCTTACCATGCATCTCAAATATGCATTCTGGTGAAATGAAGCCATTAATCGCATATCTTCCTGCTAGGGGCAGGATCAAGAGAATAAATTTTTGGAGATATTGAGAACCCACAAAACATACTAGGATGGACAATTGTAGATATTAAGGGAATTCAGCCATGGTCTTTGCATAGTTCTTGGAAGAGGATCATCCGCACCACTCTGAAACCCGAGCCACGGCGAGCAGTAATTTGATCATGAAGAAGTAGTTCCAAGAAGGAGTCTTAAAGCTACTTGGGACGTAGGTGTTATTTACCCATTGCAGATATCAAATTAAGGTCAGTCCAACCCAAGTAGTTCTAAGAAATGCAGGGTCCTTGTGATAAAATGGGACCTTAATGAGCTAATTCCCACCGATTACCCTGAGTTGGAGGGTGTTAGACTATAGAAACTCGATGCAGTCTTAAGGAAAGATCATTTCCCTTTACCTTTTGTGGATAAAATCTGTGGAGAGAGAGTTACGGGGCATGAGTTCTGTGACATAGAAGCGGGTTTTCAAGTACAATCAAATTGAGATAGCCTTAGAGGTCAGAGAAAACCACGTTCTTTGCCCATGCGGCGCATTGCCTTTTGAGGAAGCATGCTTTTTGAGATCACCTGCCTGTAACACTCAGAAGGGAACACTTCTGAGTGATGCATGATGGGGATTTTAGTGATAGCGATAGAACTCATTTTGAGTTTTTCATGGATAACTAGGTTTTTGGTCGTGTGAGGGATGTCTGGAGTCTGGAGGTGTTCAGGAGGTGCTGGAGAAAGAATTTGTCTTGAGTGGGAGAAGTGTCACTTCATGTAACATAAGGGATTGTGCTAGGCCACATAGTATCGAAAAAGAGGCTGAGGTGTACAAAGTGGGTTAGGTTCCAGTTCCAACTTACCTACCCTATGTGTTAAAGATATACTGGCCAATTTTAGGTCATGGTGGATTTATAGGAGATTCATGAGATTTCAGCGTTACAGCCCGCCCCTTATGCATTTTCTTGCCAAGGACGCCTCCATTGCATGGTCACGTTTGTGAGGATGCCTTGATAAATTTAAAACTATGTTAGTGTCCCTCCTATCATGCGATCTCCCAATCGGGAACTCCTCAGATCATGTGACGCTAGTAATTATGCTATAGGGGTCGCTTTGGGGCAAAGGGAAAGATCAAAAGCTTTTGTGATCACTATGCCGCCAAGACTCTAGATTCCGTCAATCCACTACACAACTACAGAAAAGAGCTTTTGGTCAGCTGCTAGCTCTAGAAAAGTTTTCACGTATTACTGTGGTCTCTTGTAACCATTTTCACAGATCATGCAACGCTGAAGTGCTTGCTCTCTAAGTAGGATACTAAGCCTCGTTTGACTAGGTGGATCCTACTTTGTCAAGAATTTAACTTGACTATTAAGGATAAGAAAGGAATTGAGAATGTGGTAGTTGACCACCTGTCTCGGTTAGTTCCGGAATTCACTTCTAAAGGCCTACTCATAGGCGACACTTTCCCTGATGAGAAACTTTTTGCTCTTGTCCACTGCCCATGGTATGCAAACATAGTAAACTATCTAGTGATAGGACAAATTCCACCCCAATGGACCTCTCAGCAAAAGAGGAAATTTTTGGTGGACATAAAGAAATACTACTTTGATGACCTATATTTGTTTAAATATTGTCCGGACCAATTGATGAAACGGTGTGTATCCAATGACGATCAAATTGAGGTACTCGCCTTTTGCCACTCGGAAGCTTATGGAGGGCATATCTACGCAAGAAAACGGCGGACAAGATCCTGCAAGCCGGTTTTTACTGGCCCACTCTTTTTAAAGACTGCTTTGATTTTTGCAAAACTTGCGCTCAGTGCCAACAATTAGGAGGGGTCACAAAGAGGAACATGATGCCCTAATTCTATTTTAATCATCAAATCTTCAATTGTCAGTTTAGACTTCATGGGGCCTTTTCCCCCTTCTTGTGGGTACCTTTACATTTTATTGGCAGTTGATTATGTTTCTAAGTGGGTGGATGCCATTCCAACGAGAGCTAATAACCACAAGGTTGTTTTAAAATTTTTGAAAGAACACATTTTTTCTCGCTTTGGAGTGCCTCGCGCAATTATTAGTGATGGTGGGCTCCATTTTTGTAATCGATCCTTTGAGAATTTATTGAAAAAGTATGGAGTCACCCACAAAGTTTCCACGGCATACCAATCCATAGACCAATGGTCAGGCCGAATTAGCCAATAGGGAGATCAAACATATTTTGGAAAAAACGGTCGCCCCAAATCGCAAGGATTGGTTGCTTCGACTAACCGACGCTCTTTGGGCTTACCGTACTGCTTTTAAGACCATTCTTGGTATGTCTCCTTATCGGCTAGTTTATGGAAAGGCCTGTCATCTACCGGTAGAAATGGAACATAGGGCCTATTGGGCCATTAAAACTCTTAATTTTGATTTGGCTCAGGCAGGTAAATAGCAACTACTGCAGATGAACGAGCTTAATGAATTGCGGCGTGAATCGTATGAGAGCTCACGAATCTACAAAGAGAGGCTCAAGATATTCCATGACAAGAACATTGTTAGGAAGACATTTGAACCTCACCAAAAGGTATTGTTATACAGCTCTTGTTTGCACATTTTTCTAGGTAAACTTCGTTCTAGGTGGACTGGCCCGTTCATCGTCAAGGTAGTTCACCCATATGGCACAGTGGAGATTGAGAATCCGGAAACTGGGAAGACCTTTAAAGTCAACGACCAGCTCTTAAAGCCATTTCTCGAGAACTTCGACCGCCAGGAGAGTAGCGAGGAACTGGTAGATCCGCTCTACCGAGATGTTCCTTCGCACCCTATCCTACCCTTGTATATAGTTTTTCTTTTCCTTTTCCTCGCATTTCTTTATACTTTATTCATTTCGTCATTTTTATTCAAAAAAAAAATAATAATAATAAAATAACAAAACAAAAACAAATAACTATAATAACAAACCCTCTACAATCAATCACTCCTTGCATAATTTATGGCGGACACACATTTTTTAGCCCTCTCTTTTATTCTATCGGTGTCTTCAGGCATCGAGGGCAATGCCTACTCGCAGCCAAGGCATACATTAATGAGCTAATTAAGTTCATGCAAAATTTTCAATTTGCGGCCCTTTTAGCTATGGTACTTGTCCTATGATGTATGCAGCCGCTTGACTTTAAGTAAGCACTCCACATAGTCTCTCTGCACTTACACGATAACAGGCATGCACAAAACTCTTTTTTTCATATTCGGGACCATACGACCCCAATTCTTTTCTATTCTCCAAAGTCAATCTTGATCGGGTATCACTCTCATTATACAATTAAACGAGTCATTGATTTTCTCTCACTTCAAGCTCATTTTTGCTTGCTATCGTTTCGCCTTGTGTATCGTTTTTTTAGCATTCCTTGTTAACTACATGCATCGTATTTTTGAGGAACACCCATACGTAGCTGAAAGATGATTTTAGGCCATCATTTCTTTGTTACACTTCTAAATCATATTGAGTCAACCCTTTGCACCCATCTTGAGCCTTGAATTTCCAATTATGTTCGAACCCTAAGAATCGTGATCATGAGGAGTACAGCAGACTCCAATGTAAGAGTGAAGGTGTCAAGAGAGTGTAGTACACAATTCCGTGAACACAAGTCAGGTTGGAAAGGGTATGAAGCAGGGAAAGAAGTGAGCATCCAGTGAAATCCAAGATGTAGAGCATTCTGGAAAGTTCTATAAATTGGTATTGTCGCCATGAAAGAAAAGAAAAAAATAAAAGAGAGCGGTAATCGTACCACACTTATCGGGTATCGATATTCAACCTAGAAACGCTGGCAGAAGCCAAGTGGTAACGGCATTCACACTTATTGGTACCTACTCACCCAAGACAAACCGACAAGACTCTTGTACGGCACTCACACTTACCGGTACCGGTGACCGGGCCAGGCGTGAAGAGCCATTTGAGGGCTTTTTCTACCAAAATTTTGAACCCTTTCATTTCTCCACTCCCCAACTCCTATATAAGAGAAACCCTAACCTAATTTTCCCTCTTACCAAAGCAAACCCTAGGTCAAACGCTTCCTCCAAGGTTCCACGCTTCCGATCCGGTAACTACGCTCTTCTGGACGCAGAGATCGGAAGCAATTAAACCGGCCGTGGGTAAGTGCTCCTCATCTCCTTGAGAGCAATTTGAATGGATTTTTACTGTACTCACATGGATTTTGTTGGGTGGCTTTGGTTGGTGGTTCTATGTTCTTAGTTGATTAGGCATCTGCAATGACCTGCATGGGAGGAAGATTCTAACCGATCCAAAGGGTGAGCCCGATAACGCTGGAGATGGTCAATGGGAGACCATTGTGTGTGTATGGGCTATTTGTTAGTAATAGTGCTCTAGGCCTATCGTATGGACATGGTATTTTGACTATTTATGAGAATTAATTATTATGATGATTTGGATGTTTATTATATATAATGTCCTTTTGAATAATATTATTATTTATTCTAAATGTCCCTAATCGGTTATTGTTATGGGAATAACAATGAATTAAGATTAGTATAAAATTTGATTGATATTCATGGGATGAATATGTGTATGAGATATAAATCAAATTTATATCTATTTGTTGAGAACAAATATTGGACAGAACCGTCTTGAGATTAATACATGGATCAAAGTCATAAGTTAATCTCTAATAGTTGTGTCATTAAATCCTTTGACCTGAGATCACTATAGTTCTCAACATAAGGAATATTGTGTTTTGATATAATCAAACGTTGTCTTTAATCGATGACTATAAAGGTTATACTTGAACATACTGCTATGTAAGCGGTAGATATGAGCGATTAAAATGGAATTTTGGTCCTCTTTGGCTTAGTAGATATCTCTAGGTCCCTCGACACCGAGACCGAGAAATGCATGGTTGCTCAAAATGAATTGATGGAGATCAATGTTTGTTTAGTCAGTCCAATTGGGTTTGCACTATGATAGAACCAGAAAGTTTGATCTTTGTCCATGCCTTATATTCTATCAAGATATCATGAGACAAAAAGATTATGTCATTAGCTATATTAAGATCTCGTGAACATGAGCTTTTCATTTAACTTGCAGTCATAATGTCTTGCTAGAGGCCGCTTATGACTTTGTGAGGATCAAAATGCATTTAGGCCTATTGCCAATGTTAATTAACCCATAGGTTACACATTAAGAATGAATAATAACGTTATGGTTTTCACTTGTGGTAATTTAAAACATGATTATTTTAAATTACAAATAACAATTAGTTGTTATTTAAATTCGAATTTAATTTTGAGAAAGTTTAAATTTGTGAAACGATTATGTCTTGAACGGTTATGTTTTGTGAATTTAAATTGTTATTTAAATTCGAATTTAATTTGAGAAGGTTTAAATTCAGAGTAGTCTTCTTTACTTTAAGAACAACCAAAATGAGAGAAAGAAAAGAAAACCCTAATTTAAGCAGAAGACTCCAACCTGAACTAGCATTCAACAAGATCATTTATTAATTGTTCGTGTGTGGATACTTATAGAGGGTGGTCGTCGTAAAGGCAAAGACCTTTGAAGATCCGAATAAAACCAAGACGCAGACTTTAAAGGTCGACTTAATCGATCTATGTTATGAAGCTTATGCTTACCCTTCCTTCGGTTTTTATGAAACGCATGTGATCCTTGGTGGGTTATACAAAATTTAAATTCACGCATTTATGTCAATCGATTGGATATTCTGCCTGTAACCCAACACTATTCTCTCTATATTAGCCATTTTAGCCATATATATGGCAAGATCGAAGAACATTGGGAAAGGAAAGGCTCCTAGCTCTCTATGATTTATCAGAGTGTCAACATACTCTCGCAAATTGTAAAGAAAGGAAAAGGGAAGTGGAAAGATTCCTCATAAGAGAGCAAGGAAGCAAGTAAGAGCGAAGATGAAGAAATTAAGGCCATGCTCACGAATCTCGTAATCAGAGGAAAAGCGGGTCCAAGCCAATTGAAAAGTGGGCTCTTATCAGGAGCAGGGAATGAGAATTGACACGTTCTTGTTCACTCACCCTATCCGTGTTGTTATTCAGGAGCAGAATATACAATTTGTTGGTGAAGAGGTAAAAGGTTATTTACTGACCATGGTCAGGGAATTCTACTACAACTTGAGAGAGAATCATAATGTAGACACCCTGTTGGAGACTACAATTTTGGGGAAACAGTTAATGGTCAGCCCTGACTCGATAACTCAATCATTGAATTATGTCCACCCTACCACACATGACCGACCTTACCCTCTCGGGGGGCTACATGAGTTTGATGCCGCTTGAGCTTGCAAATATCATGTTCACCAACCCGATACCCATGGGGGGCTTTATGAGCAAGGAGTTCATCCTGGGGAAATTAAAGCCTGAGTATGCGTTGATGAATAAGGTCATTCACACATGATCAGTCACAAGGGAGAAGTTGCTGCTAAGGAAGAAATCCAGCTTCGTATGAGGTAAATGATTGGAAAAATTATTGACTATGCCTTGGTAATATGGTGTATTAGCGAGGGACTTTACGAGAACTCCTAACCGAAAAACAGCACATTCCATTCCCCCGACCCTAGTTACAAACCCGTGGAAGTTGGGTCGACAAGGGGCTCGTAGAGAAAAAGAGTTCTTCTTAGGCTGGGGCCCATCACAAACAATACAGAAGAAAAAAGCCGAGCCGCTTCCACAAGGCCCGCTCATCACATCCCCTTCTGCTATTTTGGGCTTCACTGCCGCCAGCTTCCTGGCCTACCGAGTACATCCCCCTTGAAAAGGATGGAGAGTAAAATCAAAGGATGGTTTAAATGCATCCTGGGGAAGCAGAAGCAACTGGATCACAGGCTCTCCAAACTTGAGAGTCACATCCTACGAGGAGAAACCACCGGGTTGAGACGACCTCCCGATTGAAGGGGACTCGACGAAGCCGGGATGACTGTGTAGATGAAGACGCATTCTCTTCGACTGAAGAGGAGGAGGACGTAGAGTAGTAGCATTGTGGGTTAGAATAGGGTGGTGTTGGCAATTGGGTAGAGACCTCAACCACGTCATGCCAACACCCATTTGTTTCAGAACCCATTTGCAGGAAAATTCTCATGTGGTCACATGCTTGAAAGACCTTTTTGATTTTAGTTACGTTGGATGTTCCTCTTTGACTTCTATGCATGTTAGTTTTCTTGGTTATGGTAAAATGTTTGCAATGATAATGTAGTTCGTTTCAATTTGGTGATCCTATCAGCCTTTTCTTTTCTCGTATCCAGCGGTCCTTACAGAGCATTCTATTTTGTACGCTTGTTATTTTGTCCATTACTTTGAGACTGTAGTATTCACTTAAGTTCAGATGGTTGCATACTCTGTCAGGTTATAGCACTGTGTTCATTTTTTCCCCTATGGGAAACTTGCAATGCCTAACTGCACCTTAGCGCATTTTGTTGAAACTCATAATCGATGGGCGTTACCAGTTCAAATCTTGCTAGGGACTAGCAAGTTGTAGGTTGGGGGGTGTGTTGAATACATAAAAGTGCAACATTTATATAGGATTTTAATACCCCTGTACTCATGTTTTTCCTAAGCTCTGCAGAGAATAGGTGCCTGACTAAGCTCTGTTTTTGGCGTAAAAGTGTGTTTTTTCCACCCGTGCATAATTATTGTAGGGGTTTCATCCCAAAGAACAAATGTAGATCGTTGCTGTTAATGACAGCCGTTGTCGAGAAGCCCCGGGTAGTGCTATAGTGAAGAGGAGCAATTTGCCGAGGCAGTGGTACCGGTACCACACTTAATGGCACCCCAGCATTCACATGCAATAAGGCAAGGGTACCGGCATCTAATATATCGGGGCACCTGGCATCCCAAGGTCAGTGGAGTACCAAGAGATTTTCAGTACTCCATCACCCCATCGTACCGATACTAACATGCAATCTCAATGGGACTTGAGCAGAATTTCAATCTGGTGCAGGGCACGCCGTCTTCGACCACCACTTCGAGATCACTAATGAGGATTGTATTTAAGGCCACTGAGGGGCAAAGTAAACCCGCTTTGGATATCTCTGTGGTTTGGCTTGACTACTGAGTGTTTCATATTTTGCTAGGCTTCATGTATAGAGTACTTAGTTTTTCTTTGGATTCTGAGTTTTTATTTACTTGTAATCTTTCAGTTGGTTTATATAACTCAATATTTTCTTACGGGATTATGTGCTTTTGATATCCCAACCTTGCAATAGAAGTGTTATTTCTCAAGTCATAATTACGATTAGTGTTTTATTAACCATGAATCGATTCTCAGTTTCCGTGGAGTTCTAAACCCCCATGATAGGGTTCTAACGGTGGAAACTCACCTCCTTCAAGGTAACAACCCTCAATTCCTCTTTTGTGCTTCAATGAGATTGTATAATGCTAAACACTTGCGGAAAATCATATAAAACCTTAGTTTGACATCTTCTTGACAACGTGTGAACGAGAGACTCTCGGTACACGTTGTGCTTGATTGCAAATGTAGGCTAAGAGTCCAAGCAAATCATCTAAACAAGTGTTTGTTATCGCTCAATTGTTCTTTGTCTTAAAAGAGCCTTTAATGTTCCATCTTCTGTCGAAGACCATTCATCAATGGCTCCTAGATGAGATTGTGAATAAGAGGTGGGTATTACCTAATCGACGATGAGTGAAAACCTAAGGATCCTATCATTCGCCCTTCTTGTTTTAAAATAGTTAAGTTAATCGGTTACTCAATCAATCAATCACAACCCCCAGATTTTACTTTTAAACGCACATTCATTGGAGAGCAATCCATAAGGATCACCTAGGAAACCACTTCCTGTGGAAATGACCTGTGGACTTCCACAGTAATATAATGCTTGACGACTTTAGTTCCTACAATTGGGAATAATTTCAGCATACGAAATAGACAAAGCAATATGCATATTCATATAAATCCTTTTAGATTTAGTTTGTCAAACAAAACACAAAACCAAAATAAGGAAAGAAGTGTGAAGAACAAACCCAAGCAGTTGTCTCTCTTTCGATTCTATTCGTAATCCTCGTTCTTAGGGTCAAGCTTCCTCATCACCAACCCCTAATCCATCACAAATATGTCACTATCAAAGAACAACCTAAGAAAAAAAATTAGTTGTGCATTCTAGGATTTTTGGTTAGGGTTGATGTCTACCCAATACACCTTCACTTGAAAAAATTTATGGGATACATGAGTTATATTTTGCTCATAATTTCTTCACAAAAATGATAGCTTTATGAGTCTATTTTCAGTAGGAATTTGAATCATCTCATTTTGATCACCCAAACTCAAGTTACAACATTTTAATGATAAAATGGTTAGTATGCCCAATTCACTCGATTACTGACTGTTATTCTTGATTTCAGGGGTCTTAACTCTATAAATTGGTAATGGTTCCTTCTAATCATTTGAATCTATGTTTCTAATGTTTCTTATCCAATTGGAATCATCCAATTTGGATCACCAAAACTCAAGTTATTTTATTTTACATCCAAACTACTATAATTTGCAAAGCAGAATCAGATTGTTCTCACACATAGCTCCATTTTGATGGATTTATGGGAATTTTGGGGTTACAAATTGCATACAATTCCTTCACTTAAGTTATTCCCTTAGAAATATAGTTTACACATAATTTTTAATCACACAATTTGGATGAGGGAAACTCAACTTACGGCCAAAACTCCACAACTACACCCAAAACAGAGCATACCCATCAACTACCTACCTAAAACTCACTTCTATGCCCATATTCGGGAGCCTTTGAGCTACAATTGCTCCTGGTTCCTTCTATACATTTGTATCTATAGCTCTTATGGTTCTTTACCAATTGGAATCACTCAATTTGGATGATTATAACTTAATTTATAACCAAAAAAAAAAAAAACAGGGGTTTTGAAAATTTTTCGACAGCAACTCCTTTGAAACTTCATCATTTCCTTTATACAAAATTTCCTCAAAACCAATCCTAACCTAAAAGAACTTTGAAATTTAACCCAAAAAAACTCCAAAATTGATCTACAACAAATCAAAATCACCTTTACATAAGGTTAGGGTTTTTCCCCAAATCCAAAATCATTAAAGAGGGAGTTAGGGGTTAGTTTTCTTACCTTAGCTCTCTTCAAATTTCTCCTTCGTCTCGAAAAATATAGACCAAGAATGGAGAGAAACACACTAAAATACCTTCTTCTCCCAAGCCCTAGCTCCTTCTCCCCTTGCTCCTCTAAAACGTGAATGCCCAAATGGGCATTCCATAGACCACTTTATCTTTATTCTCATGTCATGTGTAATGCCATGTCTGGCTAGCCCATTAATTGGATTTTTTCTCATTTTTCTAATTTAAAAGCTCATTTCACTTCTCTATTTCACTTCATTTCATTTTATTTATACTTTGGCACTTATATTACTCATTTATGACCCTTAGGTCCTCATTTGACATTTTTACCAAATTTATTTGGCTCCTATAAAATTTTTGGGTTTTTATCATTAGTATTATTATTTTATCAATTTAAATGCCGAAAAAATACAATTTAATTTATTTTATACCCTAAACATGTTATCAAGCTATTATGGTATTTTCAGGGCGTTACAACTGCACAAGCACCTACTACTTCGCAAACAAGCCAGAGGGGCTAGGGCATGGGTCGAGGTCGAGGACATGGCTCACTGCCGGGACTGGGACCTAGGGCTGGTGGTTCACGCCTATTACACCTGGGGACTAAGCTTCCGTGATCGATCCATATCTCAGGTAAATTTTCTACTATTTTGCTTATGGGCAAGAGTATTATTTGATTATGGTGCATCTCACTCATTCATTACTGCATCTTGTGTGAAAAATTTGGGCTTAGAGGTTGAAACCTTGGAAAATCCGTTGCATATGAGTTCTCCCATAGAAACAAGGGTGAGCGTTGATAAAATATGTCAGAATTCTGAGTTAGAGATCTTAAGGATTCTTCTCACTGTGGACCTAAGAGTCATGTGCATGTTGGAGTTTGACATCATCCTTAGGATGGACTGGTTGATGGCACACCGTCGTCATTGATTGTGATCATAGGAGGGTTACCGCCTACACACTGGATAATGTTTGTGTAATGTTTAAGGGGGATAAGCATGATGCTTTACCCCAGGCCGTGTACTATTCTAGATGGCACGGGCAGTTGATGGGTTGGCTGGCAAGCCTTACCTTAGAGGATAAGGCTAGGCAGGAGTTGGGTCTACCTCGGGTGGTTTGCGAGTATGAGGATGTTTCTTGAACGAACTACCGGGATTACCTCTGTAAAGGGATGTAGACTTCACTATTGAGTTACACCCTAGTACATCGCCTATTTCTATGACCCTGCATAGAATGGCGCCTGCTAAGTTGTTGGAACTCAAGGTCCAGTTACAAGAATTGTTGGACATGGGCTTTATTAGACTGAGCACTTCACCTTAGGGCTCTCCAGTGCTATTTTCCAAGAAGAAGGACAAGATTATGCTGCTTTACATAGATTATCGACAGTTGAACAGGGTTACTATCAAGAATAGGTACCCTTTTCCAAGGATTGATGATTTGTTTGATCGACTGAGGGGGGCGCGGGTGTATTCCAAGATAGATCTCCGCATCGGTTACCATCAGCTGAGGGTTAGGGAGGTAGATATCCCTAAGACATCGTTTTGGAGGCGGTATAAACATTTCGAGTTTACAGTGATGCTATTTGGATTGATGAATGCTCTAATGGCGTTCATGGATCTCATGCATAGGGTGTTCCAACCCTACTTAGATCGGTTTGTTATGGTCTTCGTTGTCGACATCTTAATCTACTCCAAGTCTGAGGAGGAGCATGAATATCATTTGAGGATCATTCTCCAGACATTGAGAGACCATTAGTTGTATGCCAAATTCAGTAAGTGTGAATTTTGGCTTACAGAGGTGAGATTCTTGGGATATGTTGTATTGGCTTTGGGTGTATCCGTTGACCTGGAGAAGGTTGAGGCAGTTATGAATTAGGAGAGACCGAAGTTAGTCTTTGAGATACGCGGTTTCTTAGGATTGGCAAGGTATTACAGGGGGTTCATTGAGGATTTCTCCCTATTGGCAACGCCTATGATGAGATTAACCCGGAAAGAGGTCAAGTTCAAGTGGAATGACTTGTGTGAGAGGGAATTCTAGGAATTGAAGAGGAGGCTTACTTAAGCTCCTATTCTGATAGTCCCGAAAAGGGGACAAAGGTACAAAGTGTATCAGGATGCCTCTATGACGTACTTGGGTGCGTTGGATACAAGCCGGGAGGTTGTGGCTTATGGCCTGGCAAGCTGTGCCACAAGTAGAGTTACCCCACGCATGATATGGAGTTGGTGACCATTGTCTCTGCCTTAAAGATTTGCCGCCGCTATCTATACGGTGAGTAGTTCGAGGTGTTTTCGGATAACAAGAGTCTTGGTACATCTACATACAAAGCAGACCTCAACACGAGGCAATGCGTGGACGGCATCCTGAGGATTACAATTTCACTTCGCTTACCACCCTGGGCAAGAATGCAATATGATATTGATACACGTACCGAAAATCAATGAGTGTTAACCAAGTGTGGCTTCCGGGAGGGCGATGCTCGATTGTAAGATAGTTCAGGTTACAGTACAATGATCAGGCTCAAGGTATCTTGGGGATTTTAGTGGCTACACCTTCCCTACTAAGCAGAGTGATCGAGTCCTAGGGATAGGACATAGAGATATTGTCCATCAAGGATCTGCACAAATAAGTACAAGTGATCAAGGTCAGCCATTCACATGGATGGTAATCTCGGTATAGGGGAAGAGTTGTGGTTCTCAAACAAGGCGATTTGAGAGGAGATCCTCGTGGAATTCCATTGCTCTTTTGTCGTGGCATCCAGTGGCACGAAGATGTACCAGGATTCGGTCACAGACATTTGAACTGATGAAGAAACATGTTGATGTCTCACTACAACGTGTAAAGGCCGAGCAACTGGGGCAGTAGGGATTACTCCAGTACTTAGAGGTAGTTGAGTGGAAGTGGGAGCATGTCACAATGGATTTTGTGACCCCACGCTATGGACATCACACGATGTGGTGACAAAGGACCTACTACCAAGTTTGGGCACACTTTTTACTCGCGGGCAATTGGACCTTTGCGTCGGAGAAGTTCCTGCAGAGGGTTGTATATATGAAAGATTGTCCGGTTACATGAAGTGCTAGTCTCTATAGTATTGGATCAGGATCCCAAGTTTACTTACCCACTTTTGGAGAGTTTTCACAGCCATGGGAACACAAAGACGGCGAAAGCACTAATATACTCAAATGGACGGTCAGTTAGAGAGGACCATCCAAACTTTAGAGGACATGCTACGGGCATGGTCCTGAATTTTAAGGGTAGCTAGGAAGATCATTTGCCCTTAGTGGAATTCACCTACAACAACAGTTATTAGGAGAGCATACAAATGGCACCCTATGAGGAACTCTATGGGAGGCCATGTCGATCTCTGGTTTATTGGATGAAGGTGGGAGAGAGAACCTCCATGGGTCCAAATTTGGTTAGAGACACCTCCGAGAAGGTGGGCTTGATACTGAAGCGTCTTCTCACAGATCAGAGCAGGCCGAAGAGCTATGTCGACATACAGCGACAACCTCTAGAGTTTGAGGTGGGTGATCATGTCTTCTTGAAGGTAATGCCTAAGAGAGGAGTGGTCAGGTTAGGCAAGCAGGGAAAGCTATCATCGAGGTATATTGGGCCCTTCGAGATACTCGAGAGGGTGGGTACAATTGGGTAACAATTGGATTTACCACCAAGTTTATCGGGTGTTCATACAGTGTTCCATGTCTCCATTCTCCGGAAGTACACTCCAGATCCTACTCATGCAGTGGATTGAGGTGAGCTTGTGGTTGATGTAGATGGGACCTTTGAGGAGGAGCCAGTGCATATAATGGATAGCTGGGATCAGGTTTTGAGAGGTAAGATTGTGAGGCTAGTGATGGTGTTGTGGTAACACCGGGGAGTGGAAGAGGCAACATGGGAATTTGAAGACACTATGAATGCCAATTGTCCTTTCTTGTTTAAGGATAAACGTATGTTTTTGGCCATTTGGTGATTAAATGACTGTTGCAGAGGCATGTGATTGTATGTGTGAATTTTGAGGACGAAATTCTTTTAAGGAGGGAAGAATATAAAACTTGGGTAAATTTGAATTTTTTCGAAAAAGGGAAAAACTGTAAATTGTCGTTATAGTACAAGTTGCAAAACTGTAATTTTTCTATATCTCAGATGACAAAACAGACCTCAACGTTGGATTCATCTCATGAAATCTAGTTATCGAGACGAATTTCATTAAATTCCGAGACAGTCGAATTTTCATGATTTTCGGGGCTTCTCTAGCAGGAAAAAAAAACGGAATTTTTTAGAAAAATCTCGAAAGTGAAAAATAAATTAAGTAAATTTTATTTAAAATAAATTTAACTTGAATTGGGATGAAATAAATTGTTTCGAGGCAGAAATGAACCCGGATAAGTTAAGGACATGTGGCGTTACGTGGGCTAAGTATCCTTAAGTGACAAATAAGGCAAAAAAAAAATGTTTTAGGCAAAAAAGAAAAGATTTTATGCTAGTGAAAAAGGTGAGAGAGGGAGAGAAAAAAAAAAAGAAATCCAAGATTCTCTATTCGATTTACAGAGTTCCATCAATTGGAATTCGTCGAGCCAAAGGTCAAAGTTCATCTACTTGACGAGGGCTACGCGTGTGTACCAAAAAGGAGGGATTTCATTGAAGATCCAAATAAGGAGATTTCGGGAAATCAAAATTTTCAGGATTAGCAGATGTTCTTGAGACCTCCTTCGGTTCTTCTACTCTCCAAGAGGTAGGGATTCTTCCTACTTTGGTTTATTTCTTCCACCTAAGTAATGTTTGTCGCTGTCGGCTCATGCATTGTTTGCCTTTTTATTTGCCCAAAGGGGCTATTTGGAAAATTTTTGGGGATAAGGGAATAGTGTCTTGTTTTGACCCTATATGATGTCCAGCTTTTGGGGTTGATTTTCGATTAGAAAAAGAGGGAATTTTGACAAGTGTTTCTCTTGTAAATTATAGCTGCAATTGTGATCTTGAGGTTAGGCTTTTGAACACCAATTGACCTCAGGCCTGCTATGATCCATTCAATTTCCGGAATTGTCATAGCTTAGGTCTGTTAACTATTTGTGTCCAGGTATTGGGACTGATTTTCGGTTGGGAAAAAGAAGGAATTTGGACTAGTGTCCTTCATGACAATTGTAGCTGAAGTTGTGAACTTCATGTTAAGATTTTTAATCATTCAAATTGACTTTCTATAGCCTGCTATTGTCCATTTTATTCTGAATCAAGCCATAGCTTAGTCATTGAATCGCTTTTTGTGTCCAAGTTTTGAGAATGATTTTCGGTTGGGAAAAAAAGGGAATTTGGACTAGTTTCCTTCATGGAAATTGTAGCTACAATTTTGAACTTGATGTTAGATGTTAGGTTTTTTAATCACCCAAATTGGACCTCTATATCTTAGGTAATGGTCTATTTTTCGAGATTGCCACAGGCTGCCCTGTTTTGACTCCAAACATTGTCTAGATTTTGGGACTGATTTTTAGTTGGGAAAAAAGAGGGAATTTGGACTAGTGTTCTACATGGAAATTATAGCGGCATCTGTAAACTTGATGCATGCTTTTGAATCACCCAAATTGGACCTATACAGCTCGAGTTATGATTCATTTCTTGATACTGCTACTGCTTAGGCTGTTTAATGGTTTGTGTCCAGATTTTGGGACTAGTTTCTGAACTGAGTTCGGAACTATTATGTGGTCTATTATGGATTTTTGTGTGGAATTATTTGTGGGCATCTCTATGCCAGAACTAGTCTTGAGGATCAAATTGTCAATGCTTGAGTTTGTTGACATGTTTGGTGGTAATTGATTGGAGGTCAATATGTGTGTCCTAAATGTATTGACACAGATGATCTTGTATGGATAAGGCCATTGTAATGGTTTGCTTTAGGCTATTTCAGGGACATGTTAAGTCACAATTTGGCCTAGAGGATATAGTATGTCATTGCTTGATTGGTGATGGCTTGTTGATGTTGATATATGTGTGTGCAAATATGTTGACATGAAATGTGTGATCGTTTGGAAATTTTATGTTGATTGATATAATTGTCCATGATGCATGGGTGATATGAATGAGTAGAATTTTCCATATAACATTCATCATATATGTGACATGGTATAGGCATGAAATGGCTCGGTATGGTGGGACAACGTCCAACAGGGTCGCACGGTTATAATGGAATCGAAAAATGAAAAATATATGTCGTATGAATAAGAAAGAGGGATGATACCCTGGTGAAAGCCCCGGTTATTTTGGTTATAAATATGTGTTCAACGGTGAAAGCCCGTGAAAGTGTAGGAAGGCTTGCGATTCGCTACCCACAAAAAGACACATGATTTTGAATATAAATGATCATTGGGGTGTAACATCCAAAAAGCTTTTGGTTTGAAAAACAAATGAATTTTGTTGTAAATGATCATCGATGTAATCCAAAAAAATGGGTTTTATCACACTTGACATCGCATGGTGTGGCAGAGCTTGGTAAGGGCTCGCAGCTGGGCCTGCAAGGACCTAGGTGAATGGTACATGATTGAGTCTCATCTCATTTCATGGCATGTAGGATTCCATAGTAGAAATTGCATGTTTTTACTTGGAATGTGAATGTGAATTGTGAACATGACCATTGTATGTGCACTTAGGTGAGGAGTAGCCCTTGCAGGAAGTTTACTTTATTGGGCGAAGCTCACCCTTTATGGGACCCCCATTTTAGGTACAGGGAGTACACCGATGCACAACGCTTACTAAAGGCCGTAGTTGTGAAGAAAGCTGGGTAGTGCCTTTGTATTCATTTTCGCAAAGATGCTTGGAACAAACTAGTTCTAGCTTGTATTTTGTCTAAAATGAATTGTAATTAAATTCCTATGGGACTGTTTTAAATATAATTTTGTATGTTTTAAATGAGTATGGATAAATGGGCCTAGTTAGGCCACTTTTAGTCATAAATGGACCTCGTGCGGTCATTGTGTTATATTGGGCCCCGGATGGGTCATGTTATTGTATATTCTAGAGGTTGTATTTTAGGTAGAGCTCCTCGTACAAAGGAGAGACTCTATCCGATTTTTGTTAAATTATAGGCCTCGATAAAGGGGACACAACAGTGTGGTATCGGGTTACCCGACATCCACAAGTTTTCCGTGGGTTGATGGTTGGTCAATTGACCCCCAGGTTTTGGGGCGTCACAATTACACCTCATATTTGTCTTCAGTGTTGTCGCGACTTTCCACTGATGCTTTTCATTTGAAACTAAATTTAGATTGTGATGACATTATTGAATTTGTTGCGACAATTTTGTTTGGATTTTGTCTTCAACAATTGTCGTGATAACTTCCACTTGATGTTCAACTGTGATATCTGGAAATATTATCACGACATAAGTAAATTTGTCTCGACTTTTTGAGTTGTTACTAATCTCCAAGATTATTGTTAGGTTATCATGACATTGCTGTTTGACATTCTTTTAGGATGGTTATCGCGACAAGATTTCGAATGTAGAGACAACATTTTGCCTCTTTCTCAGGAACTCATATCTTTTATTGTTGTGACATAAGTGGAAATGTCGTGACAATTTTTTCTATCATTTGCCTTAAGTTATGTCACGACAAGATTTGAGATGTTGTGACATTTTTTTCTTTCTACCGGTTCCTTCTGTTGTCGTGACAGTGAAGAAAATGTCACAACATTTTCTGCTCTCTGCCTTGGTCAATTTAGGCTTCTTTTGCCGTTGTTTTTGCTTCTTGTGATGTTAATTCCTGCAAAACAATAATTTGGTGAAGATTCCATGTTTTTGCATTAAAATAAGCATTTAAGCCTCAATTATGCATGCAAAAATGGACTTAAAGTTATATGAGTTTTAGACTGATCAAACTCCCCCAAACTTAAAGTTTTGCTTGTCCCCAAGCAAAGAAAGGAATTCTTGCTTGTCCTCAAGCAATTCCGTTAGACTTTAAGGCCATTTTTTGTTCAATCATCCTTCTCAAATAAGTTCAGCACTTGAGTCCAATGAAATGTCAGTTGTGATATAAATTCTAAATAAATATCAATTCTAAAATAAAGAAGATTTTCAATTAAGTTCACTTAAAAAACAAATAATTCATATAAGGTAAAACATCTCAGCTTGCCGAATTCGATTTGTGAGCGTGTGTCAGTTCCCTCTTAACATATCGGGAAAATTAGTTAATCTTCTAAGATACTATGCAGAATAATGGATGTCTCCTTAAATTTACTAAGGTCCCATAGACTTGTTGGTTGTATAATTCTCCACTAATTTAGGCATCTCAGGATCAAATAGGTCTTTCAGGCTTGTAATGTATGTCTTGGGTATTAGGTGGATAGTTGGACATTTAAGGCTTAAGCTTACCCAAAGTGCACATATCACTCAGCATTTGGTACTCACACTTCTCATCCTTCATCTTCTATTAGCATCAACCATCAAGTTCCCCCAAACTTCGTTTGGTGTATATCTTGCATACTCTCCATAGTGGCATTTCTTTTGACCACTTTCAGAATTTGAATTTAGTTCCTCATACTAGAAACTCTCTCTTTTCACTTTTGTACAAGGTTTTAGGAATGGTGCAATTTTTTGTCTTCTTAAGATTTCTACTACCCTTAGCGAGCTTTGGATTAGTAACTCTCATACCGATTGGTATTAAGGTACTAGTTGCTGAAACACCCTTAAGAACTTAATTGCTCAAGGGAGGAAGGCTACAAGACCTAACTCATTCCCCCTTTATAGTTCTGTAAATTCATAGCTTCTTATTCTTCTTTGTGCACATCTTTATTTTGTTTCTTCATCTCAATTTATCTTCTTTTCGCATCCCCTAATCTTATCCTTCTTCACATTACTAAATACTCCCCCAGACTTATCCCATTCTCTATTTCATATGCACCCACATTGCAATTTGGGAAAACTCAAGGTTCTTTATTGAAGAATTTACTTTTAAGGGAGCCTTAATGTTTTTCACTTGGCTTTTGATGATAGAATTAGCATTTAGCTCAAACAAGGAACTAGGGTATATGCATATGCATATCACCAAGGTAGGCTTGAAAGGCACAAACTTTCCAAGGATAGCTTAAATCATTTCCTGTTGGTTGTGTTTCCTATAATTTCTCCTTAAACAATACTCTAACAAGTTCTAGGACCTTTGGAGACTAAAACTATGATGGATCTCAGAAGATATTTCTAACCCAGACACAATCAGTTGCAATGGTACTAGTGACCATGTGTATGTTCTCATGGTTTATTAGAACTAAAATGTTCATTCAAAACATAAGTATCAGCTTTATTAGATATGTCATTTGTTTAATCTTTCAATAGTCTAGAATTTCATCCAAATTATCATTGACATCACAACTTTTCCATTCACATGCAACTCTCAATCACAAATACTAGAATATTCAATCACATGCAAGAAGGGTAGACTAAAGAAACATTTGACAAAAATTTAGCAATTTCATTTCATTCACAGTCATGGAAAAATTACAAAAAAGGTTTTCAAATATGAATGGGACACACAAGAAGGACTCATTGGCTTTGGTTCTCCTAAGGTTCTATGGGTTTTGAAGGAATTGATTCCCCCATATTAGTTTGAACAGGTTGCATAACCTTGAGTTTCTCATGGAGGGAATCTAGACTATTTAACCAAAATTGATCTCTAAAGACTAATGTTTCATTAATTTCCTTGTCCCTTCCTTCCAACATTCGCCAAATCATCATCCCTTTTATCCGTCCCGCGCAGTTTCATCTCTTCTCGCAATTCTTCCACATTTGATCCCTTCTCTCGCTCTTCCTAAAGTACTAGCCCTTTTCTCCCGCCTTCCTCCACTCAAGACTCGTTGATTGCTTCATCCATAAAGAGATTTCTTTTTCTTTTTTCTTCTTCAAAGTACTAATCTTTTTTTTTCAAAGTGAGCTCTCATTTGGATGTCTCTTTCCAACATTCTCTGCTCCATTCTTCTTAACATCTCTAAAATCTCTAAATTGTTGCCTTGCTGCCTTGAATCTTTAGCATGTTCATTTTCATATGCTCCATCATTCGAGACATTACCTGCATTGGGCCGGCACCCTTGCCTTTTATCTCTTTCATTGTGCTCTAAATACCGTTGCTTACTCATTGTGATTGAATTCGCCATCCAATTCTTTAATTTTTTTCTTCTTCATTCTCTCAATTTCCTTCGCTTTTCCCTGCCCTTTGTTTGATAGAGGTTTGATGATAGTAGCGAGGGTATGAGAGGTTTAGTGGCATCTCTTCTTATATCCAGTTGTTACTCCTCCTTTATGCACAAGTATTGATGATTACGGGCAGGACCCTGTAAGTCGTCTCGATACCGAGAATTGATCTTTCAATTAGCTTTCCTAAACTTGATCTTGTAACCATTCAGAATGGCATACAAGAGAATTGCTTCTTCCTGCTTTACTATGCTTACATGTCTTGAAGGCATTAAGACTGAACCGAGGAAGTAAAACCATACTTTGGCTTTCTCAATCAGTAATCCTCTTGCTATGGATTCGTAGGGGGTCTTATTTCCTTTCTATTCTCCTTTTCCAGCAGTTAGTCCTTCCACAATCTTCTGGTAATTAGGATTCTCTTTTAGCTTCTTGAATTTAGTCTCATCACTCAATTTTCCCAACTGCAACAATTGGTTGATCTCATGCCTATGAAATGAGACCCACTTCCCTCTCACATAACACTTAATTCATTTCCTATCCACTAGGTTAGCATATGACTCTCTTACCAATGTTGCACACCCGAGTGGCATATACTCACGTATTGATTCCAACTTCTTTCTCAATCACCTTGAAGGGTGGAATGAAGTTCTTGAATCCTCTTTCCCCAATGAACCCTTTTTTTAGTATCTTCTTCTCCATTACCTCAATTTCTTTAGACAAAAACTTCAATTCCATTTTCACTACTCTGTCCCTCATCTTTTTTTCTTCCTTCCTCAACCTCTACTTCTGCTTCAACATTTTTCTCTTGAATTTCTTCTTCACAAGCTCTACATTTATTTCCTCTACAGTATCAAGAAATTCCGCCATGATCTCATTCAAATTTAGAATTAACCTCTGCTGTTTAGACATACTTGACGGATGGGTTGGGTATAAGGTTTAGAAAGACAAGGGGTTTTAGTGTTTCCAATAGTTAGAAAGAATAACCCAGATTTGGAATTTTAAACCTTTTAAATTCTCTTCTTATAGGTAGCAGGAATTTTATCACAACATTCAGATTGTCGCGACAAAAATACTAATTGTCGCGACAAGTTTTAAACCTTTAAAGCTAAAATATTGAAGTCCCAATTTTTTACATGTTGCGACAATTAATTTGTCAAGACATAAAAACTAATGTCGGGACAAATATTAGGCTTTATTTTTGAAAAGTTGTCTTTTACTGAAAAGGTAACAATATTATTTGCCATGAATTTTATTTTATTTTTTGTTTTAGATATGTCACGAAAAGTAGTCTTTTTCCATCTCAGTTCTAGTAATCTAATATGCTGTATGATTTTCATTCATCTTACACACAAGGCAACATACATCAATTCAAATCACAAAGTTCATACAATCATGCTTCGTGAAGACCAATTGATTATGATGTAAGCAATTCAATTCAAGCATGGTGTCACACCCCAAAACCCAAGGGTCCGTTGACCAACTGTCAACTTGCAGAAACTTGTGGATATCGGGTAACCCGATAGCACACTACTACATTCCATTTATTGGAACCTATAGAGTTAACAACTAAATGGCCACTTCGGTTCCATTTATCCATATTAATTTGAAACATGCAAGGTCATAATTTAAAATGGCCTATAAGGGTTTAATTACAACTTTCGTGCATAATAAAATTACAAGTTAGAACTAGATTGTTCCAAAACATTTTACAAAAAGGTTATTAAAAGCAACATGTCGGCTTTCTTCACAATTGTGGCCTCGAATGAGAGTCGTCCACAGGTGTCTGTTCTGCACTAGAAATATTTTCCCTTATAGGGTGAGCCACGCCCAATAGAAAAACTTCCTATAGGGGCCACTACCCGCCTAAGTGCACATGCAATGTTCACATGGAAACATTCACATTCATATTAACATTCCAAACAGAATATGCAATTCTAAGTGGAATTCTACATGTCATACCATGAAATGAGATGAAACTCACTCAATGCTTATGTTTTGATTCTTCACTGATTCCCATCACACAGTGCGATGCCAATGTGTGATAATATCCATCTTTGATGAATTTTCATCCAATGATCACTTTGAAACAAAATTCAAGTTTTTAGAAATCAAAATTTATTGGATGTTTCACCTCCAAGGATCACTTCATTTACAAAATCATGTATCTTTTGTGGGTAGTGAATTCTCGAGGTCTCACCGTAGGCTTCACACGCCTTCCTACACTTTTTGGACTTTTACCGTTAGAGTGTATGAACAAATCTGGGTCTTTCACCTGAGGGAGTGTCTAGCCCTTCTTGCTAATACTTGACACAAGCTTTTCATACTCTGTTCATACTCTGCAACAGTGTGACTTTGTTAAACTTCGTTCAACAGTATTGAGCCCACTCATCAACCAAGTATGGTGTTTGATCACAACCATCCACTTACACCCATGAAATGCGATGTCTTAGTACATTTGCAATGCAATATGCCATTGTGTGTCACTTCCATGTCTCATATGTAATGAATGCCACATGGACAATTAAAACCATACATACCACTATGTATCTTGGACAATTATATCGCATGCATATAATTTCCAAATAAAACTCATTCCAATGTCAATATCTATATCAGCACTCATATACCAACATTTGATCAAACAATTATCGCCAAGCATGTTATTCAAACTCAAGCAATGACAACTTTGATCCTCCAGACCAATTGTGGCATAAGAGATGCCCACAAAACAGTCCACACAATAGCCTTGAGATAAGCTACAAATAGGTTGTAGCCAAGCCACACATTCAGCCATAATAGGCCACACAAGCATGCCACACTCGGACATAAGATAGTCCTCGGCCCTATCCCAAGACTGTCCACAACCAGGCCATAGTCAGGCCATTAAACTAGCCCTCCACGGGCCGCTAACAAAGCCATACACGGGCTATAGGAAGGTTCCAAACTTAGTTCAGAATTTAGTCCCCAAACAGTCCCAAAATCGGGATTAAACAGTCCACAAGATTGTCTATAAATAGGTTATGAAACTAGCCACCAAGCAGACTCAAAATAGGCCATAAACAGATAAACAACCTAAGCTGTGGCAGTCTTAGGAAATGGACTATAACTTGAGCTGTAAAGGTTCGATTTAGGTGATTTAAAAGCCTAACATCAATTTTACAGATCCAACTTCAACTTCTATGAAGAACACGAGTCCAAATTCCCTCAGTTTCCTAATTGAAAACCAGTCCTAAGATCTGGACACAACAAATAAATAGTCTAAGTTGTGGCAGTCCCAGGAAATGGACCATAACTTGAGCTATTGAGGTCCGATTTGGGCGATTCAAAAGCCTAACATCAATTTTATAGATGCAGCTACAACTTCTATGAAGAATACAAGTCCAAATTCCCTTTTTTTTCCAACCAAAAACCAGTCCCAAACTGAAGGCAGAGTGTAGGGTCAAAACAGGGCAGCCTCATCATAAAAAAAAATCCAACCAAACAACCTTTTAGGGCAAAAAACATGGCTAAACAACCCTTAGGGTGGAAATAAACCTAAGTACGAAGAATCCCTAGCTATTGGAGTGTAGCCCTCATCGAGTGTAGGACTCTTTACTCGGCCTCGATGAACCCGACCGTCGGAATGTTTCAGAGATTGAGGAAGAAGCTCCAAGATCTTCCTTCCTCTCCTCTTTCCCTCTCTCTTTATCTTCTTCTTTCCCCCTTTCCCCTCTCCATTGCTAAGACCAAAAAACCTTTCCTTTCTTTCCTCCCACTCACTTAGCAAGGCTCTGATAAAACTCATTGGACAACCCTCTGATAAAATTCATTGGACAACCTTCTGATAACATTCTTTGGACAACCCTCCGATAAAACTCATTAGACAACCCTTAGATAGAACCGCTTCGTTCAAAGCCATGTCATGCACTCACACCCATTTCACACGATGTCCCCATGCATATGTAATGAAGAATGCCATTCCATGTTCTTTCACGTTACATGCATGATGAGAGCTACATGCAACATTTATGATTCATGGATAATCATATCTACAGCATAAAAATTGCATCCTTAATACAACCCATGTAAATACATCAGTTCAGCATATATCTACACGATTTTTCACATACTTGCATGTCATTCAATCAAGCAATAACACACAAAACTAGATCTTCATGTTCAGACCCAAAACAGTGCACACAGTTCAGCATGTCAGTCCATGTCCAGCACTGACACACTACAAAATCATCATACTCAAGCTCGTATTTTCTAGCAAATACAACCTGCTTTAGAACTGCAGTTCTGAGAATAGAAAGGACCTAGAAATTGGTCTGTAATTCACCAACAGTTTGATCACAACTGTTCTTAAATCAACCCAACTACTAGGGTTACACCTCATGGCCATCGAATGGCCCTTAGACAAGGACTAACCAAAGTAGGAGAGAGCCCCTACCTCTTAGGGCGTAGTCCAGCTCTCTTTCTAACCCGTCGAACCTCTTGCTTGTTCGAACACTGGAGACTAGTAGATGTTGGACCTCCTTTCCTCTGCCTTTTTCTTTCCATTTTCTTTATCTTCTTTCTATATTTTCTCTTCCTTTTTCTTTCTTCCTCCACTGAACTGGTTTGGTCTAGGTGTAGAACACTTTTCTCAACCACTTGGACAAATGGAAATTTCCTATGTCATTTGTCTTTCATGCCAATTCACCCACCACTATAATCATGCCGGATAGGAACATGACACTTGACCTTCCATGTGCCAAGTGTCAACTTATCTAGTGCCATATGGAATGTGTCTTCATGCCAAGTGTCGCCATATCATTCGTCAATTCGCCTCAAAATACATGAAATTCTGACTATCCCGGAATTCGACGTAATTCGACTATGTAGCTAGATTTCACGAGACGAACTCAACGGTGTGGTATGTGTCATTATCTGAGATCTAGAAAATTCCCAGGCTAGCAGCTTGTATTGTAATGGTAATCTATCGTTACACTTTACCTAGGTCCTCACATTCTCCCCCCCCTTAAAAGAATTTCGTCTTGAAATTCACACACACATATGCATACAATCATGCGCACATGCAACAGTCATTTAATATTCAATGACTAAATCATGTACGTCCATCCTCAAACAGGAAGGGATATCTGGTACGCATTGTGTCCTCGTGTTCCCATGTTACCTCCTCCACTCCTCAGTATCGCCACAACACCTTCACTAGCCTCACAGTCTTATATCGTAAGACCTGGTCTCGGCTATCCTAAATACGTACAGGTCCCTCCTCGAAGGTCTCATCTTCATCAACAACAAGCTCGCCCCAATCCACTACATGAGTCGGATCTAGAGTGTACTTCCGGAGCATGGAGACATAGAATACCTCATGGACACTGAGCAAACTCGACGCAGAAAAGCCAACTCGATACGCAACCATGCTCCACCCCGAAGTATCCGAAGGGGTCCGATATACCCAGGCGATAGCTTCCTCGCTCGGGCCGAACCTGACCACTCCTCTCTTAGGCATCACTCACCTCAAACTCTAGAGGTCGTCGTTGCCGTTGGCGTAACTCTTCTGCTGGCTTTGAGCCGTGAAAAGATGCTTCCATATCAAACCGACCTAATCAAAGGTGTCTCTAATCAAATCCAGACCCGTGATGGATCCCTTTCCCACCTTAGTCCAAAAAATTGGAGATCGACATGGCCTCCCATATAATGCCTCATAGGGCGCCATCTATATACTCGCCTGATAACTGTTGTTGTAGGCGAATTCCACTAAGGGCAAGTGCTTTTCCTAGCTACTCTTAAAATCTAGGACACATGCTCGCAGCATGTTCTCTAAGACCGGTATGGTCCTCTCTGACTGACCATCTGTCTATGGATGAAACACAAGACTATCATTAATCAAGGCTCCATGGCCTTCGAAACTCTTCCAAAAGTGTGTCGCGGAACCTAGGATCCCCTACCATACTATGGACACCGGTATCTACGTGAACCCGACAATCTCTCGCATGTATAACTCGGCATTCCTCCAATGTAAAGCGTCATCCATCGCAAGAAACGTGCCAACTTGGTGAGCTGGTCCACTTTCACCCACACCGCATCATGCCTCTGCAATGTCCATGGAAAGTGGGTCACAAAATCCATCATGACATGTTCCCACTTCCACTTAGCTATCTCCAATGGTTGGAGTAGTCCTGCTGGCCTTTGACACTCAACCTTTACCTACTTACACGTGAGGAATTGTAGGACAAAGTCCCCAACGTGCCTCTTCATCCCACTCTAGTAATACTAGCGACGAAGATCTCAGTACATCTTTGTGCCACCTGGATGTACTGCAAAACGAGAGCAATGGAACTCCCTAAGGATATCCTCTCTTAGATCTACCAACTGGGGAACCACGACCCGTTCCTTATACCGAAGATTGCCATCTGCATGAATGGCCCAACCTTCATCACCAGAACTTGTCTGTACCCGATCCTTGATGGCTACTACCTCTACATCCTGCCTTTGGGACTTCACACCGCTTAGTAGGAAGGAGCATGCAAACTCCTAAAACACTTGAGCCCGATCATTGTAATCAGAAGCCCAAAATGTCCCACAATCTCAAAGCATCCGCCACTCGGAAGCTACACTAGCCAAGCATTCCCGTGACTTCCGACCGAGTGCATCGCCCACCACATTTGCTCACTTCATGATGATAACGCAGTGAAGTCATAACCTTTCGTATACCCATCCATCTCAGCAAGGTTCATGTCGAGGTCTCACAGGTGAAAATATACTTCAGACTCTTGTGGTATGAAAATACTTCAAACTTCTCACAATACATATAATGTGTCATGCGCGGGGTAATTCCGCTCATGATTATTTAATTGCCGAGAACCATAAGCTTTTACCCTCTTGGATTGTATCAAAACGCATCCCAATATGTCCTTCGAGGCATCACAATATGACCGTACTTCGTCCCTAGACTATCATAATAGGAAATAAGTAGTTTCTCTTCACCCCCGAATGCTCTCACACAGGTCATTCCATTCGAATTTAACCTTCTTCTGGGTTAACCTTGTCATAGGGGTTGCTAGTCGGGAGAAATCCTCAATGAACCTCCAATAGTACCCTACCAATCCTAAGAAACTGCATATCTCGAAGACTGACTTCGACCTCTCCTAACACATAATAGCCTCAACCTTCTCAGGGTCTATAGACACACGTGAAGCCGACACGACGTGTCCCAATAATTTCACCTCAGTAAGCCAAAGTTCACATTTGTTGAACTTGGCATACAACTGATGGTCTCTCAAAACCTGAAGAACGACCCTCAAATGATCCTCATGCTCCTTCTCAGACTTGAAGTAGATTAAAATGTCATCAACAAAGATTACGACAAACTGATCCAAATAGGGTTGGTATACCCTATGCATGAGATCCATGAATGCTGCTGGCTTATTCGTCAATCCAAAAGGCATCACTGTGAACTAGAAATGCCTGTACCACGTCCTAAACGCCGTCTTAGGGATGTCAGCCTCCCTAACTCTCAACTGATGGCATCCGGTGCCGAGATCTATCTTAGAATACACCCGCGCCCCTCTCAACTGATCAAACAAATCATCAATCCTCGGCAAAGAATATTGATTCTTGATCGTAACCCTATTTAACTATCGATAGTCAATGCATAATTGAAGGGTTTTGTCCTTCTTCTTAGCAAATAGAACCTGAGCGCTCTAAGGTGAAGTGCTCGGTCTAATGAAACCCCTGTCTAGTAATTCCTGCAATTGGACCTTAAGCTCCTGCAACTCAATCGATGCCATCCTATGTAGAGTCATAGAAATAGGCGATGTACTAGGGTGTAACTCAATCATGAAGTCTACATCCCTTTGTGGAGGTAATCCTTGTACTTCATCTGGAAAAACGTCTTCATATTCATAAATAACTTGAGGTAGACCTGACTCCTTTCTTGCCTCGTCCTCTAAGGTAAGGTTTGCCAGCCAACCCATTAACTTCCCGTGCCACCTAGTGTCGTACACAACCTAGGGTAAAGCATCATGCTTATCCCCTTGAAAAATAACACAAATACCATCCTGTGTGTAGGCATTAATCCTCCTACGATCACAATCAATGACGACTCGGTGTGTCGTCAACCAGTCCATGCCAAGAATGACATCAAAGTCTGACATGTCCATGACCCTAAGGTCCACAATGAGTAGAATTCCGGAGATATCTAACTCACAATCTTCACATATAAGATCAACACTTACCCTAGTTCCTAAGGGAGAGCTTACATGTAACGACTTTTCCAAGGTCTCAACCTCTAAGCCCAATTCTTTCACACATGATGCAGCGATGAATGAATGAGATGCACCAAAATCAAACAATACTCTTGCCCATAGGAGTGAGAGTAGAAACATACCTTGTACAACTGACTGATCTACAATCTTAGTCTGAGGTGTAATGGCATAGACACGCCCTTGGGTCCCCGAAGTCCTGGCTTGTGAGCCCTGTCCTCAACCTCGACCCATACTGGGCCTCGGGCCCGCTCTCATACTGGATGATAGTTCCTGAAATAAGATCGCGGGCAGCTGAACAAATTTAAGGGTCGGAGTGTGCCTCACTGATGACTGGGACTGTGGTGTCTCATAACTCTGGGACCTTTGCCTCTATGGGCAATCCCGTCTCATGTGCCTAAGCTGATGGCAATGGAAACATGTCATCGATCCTAACTAGCTAGGAGCCCTTATCTAGCCTTAGCCCTGATAGTCACAGTCCTATCCCTGAAATCCTTGTGGAATAGAAGTCTTCTGCTTCTTTCCGAATCTAGTGTTAAGGCCTAATCTCCTTCTCTTCTTGTCACCGCACTCCATATCTCGATGCTCCATGCCTCATCTATCTCTTTCTCTATGACCATAGTCGTCCTGACCATAGAGTCCATGTCTTGCTGGAGGAATCCCACAATCTTGCCTCGGATGGATAACTTTAGACCATCCTCAAACTTTCGTCTTCGCCATGTATAGACAATATACTCATATCCCCAAACGCGCAATCTGAACTTTAGCTACGTATTCGAGTATGATCATACTTCCTTGTTTCAACTCTAGGAACTCTTGAGCTTTTGCATGCTTAGCAAATGCCGGGAAAAACTTACTCATGAAAAGCTCTTGAAACTCTACCCATGTCATCGTCTCAAGATCCCTTGAGGCATTAATCCAATCCCACCAAACCTAGGATTCACCCTCTAGTTAAAATGTAGCTAGCCTGATCCTTGTGGCATTAGAAGTAATCTCCATGGCCTCCAAAACCCTTTTGACCTGCCGAAACCAATGGTTGGCTACCACTGGATCCCCTCTCCCTGTGAATGTCGGAGGATGATGTGTCATAAACCTCTGGAGGTTACTTGGTCATCCCTAGCCCTCAGCTGCAATAGCCTGAGTAATGGCAGCAGTTGTAGCACCCATAGCCTCTATAAAGGTCTGTTGGTCGAAAACAGGTGTTGCTCGACTATTGCCTCGTGGGTGACCCCTACGTCCCCTTCCTCGACTTGCCATTTACATGTGTCAAATAGAAAATTGAGTTTTTCCCTTTTTCCTTGTTCAATTAGTAGTGCATATGCCACTGCTAATATAAGTCACAATATGAACTAACATATTTATGCATTCATCGAACCTCTAAGGTTATTTTCTCACCTTAGTGTTCAACATTTCCTATACATTATTCACCAAGTATATAATTCACACAGTACATAACACAATATCATGTAGTGTATAACACATAGTAATTCATCAGAATGCATAATGAATGCATGATCTAACCCGTGCCCATTAAGTCCTAGGTAATCGTGCCTCATTCCTGACACTGAACTATAATACTAGTGTCCGACATCTAGCTCTAGGTATTTATAAACCCAGGCAGTGATACCATGTTGTGATGCCCCAATCTCAAGGGATCTTTTTTTTTTTTTTTACCATTGTAAGAAGTCTGTCACGACAGAGATTTCTCTGTCACAATAGAATACCTCTATCGTACGCGCATCTCTATCGCGGCTCGCCAAATTTCACTGTGTGCTTACTGCAGGAGTTCTATCGGGCGCTGCTCCCGCCTTGTTGCATGCACACAGGCCTCACCGGCCACGAAGATATGACACTATGTCGCGACATAAAATAAACTTTATTGCGACACAATTTTTTTGTTTTTAGCAACTCTGTCGTGACATCGAATTCTCTATTGCGACATAAAATCTCTCCACCTTAGCCAACTCTGCCATGACATAAAAATACTCTGTCGCGACAAGAAAACTCTTGGTCTTTACCAAACTTTATCGTAACATAAAATACTCTGTCGCGACACCACTCTAGGAAACTCTGTTGCGACACAAAAATTCTCTATCGTGACATGAAATCCCTTAGCCTTGACCAAACTCTGTCGCGACACAAAAACACTTTGTCGTGACATAAAAACTCTTAGCCTTGACAAACTCTGTCGCGACAAAAAAAAATACTTTATTGCGATAAAGAAATCCCTACCAAGACCAAACCTGTTGCAACATAAAGGGTGCAACACCTAACCTCTTGTCATAGCCATCTCGGTCGCGACAAGGAAACCTCTGTCACGACAGAGAAACAAAGCACTGTCGCGACATGAAAATACTATGTCGCAACCAAGCAATTGCCTACAGCTTGAGAACCATGTCACGACATAGGGAACCTCTGTCATGACACAGGACCAAAAACTCTATCACGACTAGGAAACCCCTGTCGCGACCTAAAACATGCCCAACCATGCAGTAGCCTTTCTGGCTTTTCATGGACCTCCAACTCTTCTCCAAAACACAATAAATTCAATATAGTAGCCCTTGCATAATAAAGACAACATAAAAATCTGGGAAAAACCTATGAAACTATATTAAATGATTCAAAATGAGTTTAATAACCTTTCGTTTACATAAGAAACTGATAACCGTCCACCTTATTACAAATACGTATCAAGTTCATAATCCGGGCCTTCTTTACCATTAAGGCCTTAGATGGAAATCCACTCCCGTCTCCACTGGTAATAGCTCCTAGGTGAACACAGCCCAATAGAGGAAGTATCCTATAAGGGCTACTCCCCACCTAAGTGCACATGCAATGTCACAATTCACACATTCACACCCATTAAAGTAAAAACATGACATTTCTACATGAATGTCTACATGCCATGCCCCATGTCTCGAGTCCTCACCGACTTCCTCACACATGCATTTTCCATGTATGAAAACTGTTTTGAAAAGAAAAGATTTTTTTTTTTTTGCTTTCGAAACCAATTAGACGAACCTCCGATAGAAAAACCCATTGGACAACCCTCCGATATAAATTCGTTGGACAAGCCTTTGATAAAAATCATTGTACAACCCTCTGATAACATTCATTGGACAACCCTCTGATAACATTCGTTGGACCACCCTCCAATAAAACTCATTAGACAACCCTCCGATAAAACTCATTGGACAACCCTCCAATAAAACCGCTTTGTTCAAAGCCATGCCATGCACTCACACCTGTTTCACACGATGTCCCCGTGCATATTGTTAACCAATTTTTGTATAGATGGCTACCAAAGACTAACTAAAGTCCCAACAATAATTGCCAAAAAACTTTAGCTGACCAAATGATTTTATATAAGGAAAATATGGCCAAGGGAGTGAATGTGGTAAACTTCAAAACCGACGAAACAAAAGTAAGAGTACTTAAAAACTGAAATGAAGATACTCAACACTCAACCCCTTCCGCAGCTTACAGGGTCATACAAGCACAAAGTGGACACTAAAAGTCCGGATATCATACCCACGAGGATTGGAGGTTCTCTCTAATTGGAATTTGATCACCTCGACATAAGGGCTCTTCATTATTTAGGCGACCAAATAGGATGTGGAATAAAATAAATTTAATTGGAAATAAACCATTTAAACTAATCCTAAAATCTACCAAATAAACAACCACGACCCTAAAACGTATGAAGAGAGGCACTAGAGATAGAGATAATTATTTACAAAACAGTTTGCATTTCCTTGAAAGCGCAACATTTGTGAGTTGAATGATGGATTTGTCCAAGAGCAATGTAGTATAACTTGGATTTCTCCACACACCATACATTTCACTAATTAGAGATCCATGTTCATTTCAGATACATGAGTCTAATCAGTTACTTGTAGATTATTTTTCCTTTTGAGTACTTCATACCCAAGTCTTAGTATTGAAGAATTTTTGACCCTATAGATAGGGTAATGCTTTCAATGCATTGTACCTCAAAGATCAAATCTAATAAAGTTCTCTTTTCTCCTTGATTAGATCTATGCTAACACGGATCAAGGTCATTCTATCACTTGAGGTGAGACTCTAAACATTAAACCATACATCATCTAATTATCCTCACACCACGAGTAAATTAGTGATCTATCAAAGTAATCTATTAGAGTTCATTAGTTCCAAAATATTAGTCTAACATACCTCCAAGTTACTACTCTTTACTCTCAAGAATCTCCATCTCTGTGTCACTTAGAGGGCCTCTTGGAAATCAGAGCAATATACAGCTTTTTTCTGGGTATAAGCTACTAATATTCTAAACAGTTAATTATGTGAACAGTACCAATTATATAAATTCAGTTTTCAAACCCACAAAATAACAGAGAAACTACAAATCTTAATGTTCAACAATTAATCCCCACCCCTAGAGAGTGTTTAATGTTCTATTATTGGATTCCAATCATCACTAATCAAACAACAAGGAAGAAAATAAAGAAAGAAATCAAGAAATAAGGATAGAAAAATCTAGATTTGAGATTCAATCTTTGTCTCAACAGTAAATAAATTGAATATTTGAGTACAACACTGAGATCTCTTCAATACAAATAAAAATATGCTCTAAAACTACTCTAAGATCTACTAAAAATCAAAGCCCTAAGCTAAACAAAAAAAATTGGTAGTTTAGGAGAGGAAACCCCAGAGAGATTTTCTCCTCCTCATTTTTCTGCCCTAAAATCTCAAAAAAAAATTAGTATTTATAGTCCTCCTGAATGGGCTTGAGAAAAACAAGCCAAAATATCAAATTTCCCTTGGACTTTTTGGTTTTTCCCTAACATTTGAGTCGTGAATCTCTGTAAAGATTTTGAGTCGCGACCTCGCATTTTGAAGTCAGCGACACGCATTTTCGAAGTCAGGACACGTATTTTGGCTGCTGCTAGCTCTATCACGACATTTTTTTGCTATGTCGCTACATACATTTTTTGCTATGTCGACATCAGCGACAACTTTTTTTTTGCTTTGTCACAACATTTTTTTGCTATGCCGCGACATTAACATTTTTGAGTCGCGACACAAGATTCGTGCAATACTTCGCTTTGTCGTGACACTTATTTTTTCTTTTCATAGACATAAAATTGCTTTGTCTTACATTTTTTCGCTCTCGCTACTCGCTTTTTCTCTCCAACTTGTCAGGACCATAACTTATTCGTTTTAACTCGGATTTGGGCGTGTGACGTTTTGTTGGAAAGCTCTTTGAATGTAGAATGCAACCTGGGGAATTTAAACCATTTGATGTTCCATCTGGTACAGAAAAATTCATCTACCAAGTGGCGCGCTGTGACACACCCGGTTGACTCTTCTTTTGTATATATGTCGCTCATTTCTTACCAAATCACTTGCTTTTCATCAATAATCCTACAAAACCAAGTTTAGAGGAAATTTTATGAGTTTTACATGAATATGAATATAAAATATTCATACAAATTGCATCCATAATGCAACCCATGTAAATACATCAGTTCAGGATATATCCACATGATTTTTCACAGACTTGCATGTCATTCAATCAAGCAACAACACATAAAACTGGATCTTCATGTTCAGACCCAGAACAGTGCACACAGTTTAGCATGTCAGCCCATGTCCAACACTGACACACTACAAAATCATCATACTCAAGCCCGTATTTTCCAGCAAATACAACTTGCTTCAAAACTGCAGTTCTGAGAACAAAAAGGACCTAGAAATTTGTCCGTAATTCACAAGCAGTTTGATCACAACTGTTCTTGAATCAGCCCAACTGTTAGGGCTACACCTCATGGCCATTGAATGGCCTTTAGAGAAGGACTAACCAGAGTATGAGAGAACTCCTACCTCTTAGGGAGCAGCCCAGCTCACTTTCTGACCCACCCGTCGAACCTCTTGCTTATTCGACCACTGGAGACTAGTAGATGTTGGACCTCCTTTCCTCTACCTTTTTCTTTCTTATTTCTTTCTCTTCTTTCTATATTTTCTCTTCCTTTTTCTTTCTTCCTCCACTGAACTGGTTTGGTCTAGGTGTAGAACACCTTTCTCAATCACTTTGACAAATGGCAATTTCCTATGCCATTTGTCTTTCATACCAATTCACCCACCACTATAATCATGTAAGATAGGAACATGACACTTGGCCTTCCATGTGCCAAGTGTCCACTTGTCTGGTGCCATATGGCACGTGTCTTCATGCCAAGTGTCACCATATCATTCGTCCATTCACCTTGAAATAAGTTAAATTCCGTTTGTCTCGAAATTCAGCGTAATTCGACTGTGTAACTAGGTTTCATGAGACGAGTTCAACGGTGTGGTTTGTGTCGTTATCCAAGATCTAGCAAAATTCCTAGGCTTGCAGCCTGTACTATAACGATAATCTATCGTTACACTTTACCTGGGTCCTCACAATTCTACTGGACTTTGTCACGACAATGGAAACTTTGTCACCACAATCATACACAGGCCATTTGTCATGGCCTAATTCATTCAACTCAAATTAAATAATGTCGCGACATAAAAAATATGTTGCGACATATTTGTCTGCAGCTTCAAGAAGAAGAATGTCGTGACATAAAAAGTATGTCACGACATAATTTTCTACATTCTCTAAAAGGCTAAACCAATCTTTGTCGCGACATAGGGCAATAATCATGTGACAAAGTAGAATTAATGTCGCGACAAAGAAGAGTATGTTGTGACAATCCATTGAATTTTTCCCAACTTTGCATAATTAACATTTTTCAACCAATCAACATAACAAAAGATGCAATATATTCCTACCACTAAAAACATACTTGGAAGATACATCTAACATCAAAGAACCTCATTTTAAGTATAAACAACAAATCTCATTCTTCACTCAATATAATTCAACATGATGATGATAAAAATATTCAGGAAATGGGTACAACAAAGCTACTATTTATTTATGCTTTATAAAAATGCACTCCCCCAAACTTCAACTATGCATTACCATTAAAGAACAAGTTAGGGAAAAAAAAAACTCCCCCTTATAGCACTTCTGCATTGTGATTTCGAGAAAGAATGCTTCCAAATAAAATCCATCTCCAATATAGCTTCATTGTCCTAAAAAATGAACAATATTACAAAATAAAATTTCAAACAAAATTTAAACTAAATTTCAAACACACAAAATTTAACAAAATTGATCTAACTATGAAAATTAAAATTTTGCTTGGGTTGCCTCCCAAAAAGTTGCTCAGTTTAATGTCTTTAGCTGAACATTTGCTGCAAAATATTTTCCTTTCAGCAAAATTCTTCTCTCTCTTCAAAATCTGGAATTAATCTTAATTTATGTTCCCTCCAAGATAATGCTTCAAAATCTGACTTTGCAGTGGGGGCTATATTAGGGAAAAGAAGAGAGAAAATGGTCAGACCAATTTACTATGCTAGTAAAACTATGAATAATGCTTTGGAACACTACACGACTACTGAGAAAGAAATGTTGGCAGTAGTATATTCATGTGACAAGTTCAAACCATACATTCTTGGCTCCAAAGTGACTTTATTTATGGACCTTGCAGCAATTCGATACCTCATGACAAAAAAAGAGGTTAAACCAAGACTAATTCGTTGGGTTTTATTGCTTTAAGAATTCTACATAGAAATCAAAGACAAAGGAACTCGAAAAATGTTGTCAGGACCACTTGCTCAATTTGAAGCCGATAAAGGATCAAGACCCAGCAGAATTGAGGAATCATTTCTAGATGAACAACTGCTTATGATGGAAGCTCACTGTCTTGGTACGGAGATTTCAGAATTACTTAGCTTCAGAATGTCCTACCTCCTGAACTTAGTTATCAACAGAAGAAAAAGTTTTTGCATGATGTGAAGTTTTACTAATGGGACGATCCACAACTCATTAAAAGATGCTCCGATTTGGTAACAAGAAGATGTGTACCTCAAGAGGAATAACATGTGATCCTATCCAAGTGCCATTCTTCCCCATATAAGGGACATTTCGGGAACCTTAAAAACAACTCGATTCGTGCCACAAATGCGCCGAATCAACAAAATTTATACTTAAGTTGCTCCTACTGCCGTAGCGTAACTACTGCAGTATAGCGGCTCTAGGATCGAACACAGGGATGGGTTTTCATCTTACAAATGACTTATATAATGATTCAAAATGGTGAGGCTTTCATTTGGATTTTCGGATTTGCATAAAAAGTGTGGTTGTTGTTATCACTAAACTTACTGAAAGCAATTTAAAATAAGATGTAAAAAGAAGACCTTGAAGTTTTGGGTCACTAGTTTGGTATGATGGGGTTGTAGAGGTGTCCTTGGGTTATTTCCTTGCATTATGACAAATGACATATAGTCATTTCAAAAACTGGATCTTTGTTTAACTTTAAAAACCAACCCTTAGTAACATTCCTATTTGAACCATAGCATTTACTGAGCATTTAATGTCTCTCAAGTAGCTTGAAAATAAAGCATTTTAACCTACTTTCAATGGCTCAGAATGACATCTAGACGATGTCACATCTACCATTAAGAATACATCAACCCTAAAACATGCCAAGTATTGACTAAAGAAAATACATTAAATAGCATTTAAACCTAGTTTGGAAAGTTTGAAATAATAAATACGCAGCATCGCTTCATGAAAAACAGTAGAACACCCAAACCCACATCAACTGTTCCAGAAACCCTCCTCTCTTCAAAGTTTTGATAGGCTTAGCCAAACATCCTTTTGAGTATCATCCTCAAAGGGGTGTGTTTCAAGTACCTAGAAATGAGGGAAAGAGGAGGTAAGAGAGAAAACGGGAACCAAAAACAGGTCACAATGAAACTGCGTGAAATGAATAAATAGGGTTACAAAATGTTCATATCATGGCTTATATAGCCCTACAAATATGCGAAAATACCAAAATAATCTAAATAATATGATTAAGCATTGAGGGGCAAAAAGGAATTAATCTAAACGGAGTCGTTGACTACAAAAACACGATGCGTAATTCGCGATGAGACCGTCATTTTCGCTTATGATAGCGACCTCGGGCCAGTGGATAAATAAAATTCAATTATATTAAAATTTCACTATGATTGCGAAAATTTCGCTATGCCTTCGAAATTTCACTGCGATCCCTCCAAACGCATTATGCATCTTCCAAATTGCTATTTCTTCACCTCAAAGATGAAATCGATCAGAATTCATAATGGTAATCCTAAGTATTAAACTAGCACAATTTCGATGCCAAACTTGATATGGTGGTAAAGGTTTACGAAACCTGTAAAACTACCAAAAACAACCTTGAAACAAAATCAGTAGTACTAATCGGATTTGCACATGTCAATCGGCTTAATTAATATGATTAGTACGCAAAAAGCACTCAAAACCTATCTTAAATAGGACTCAAAAGAGCACTTTTTGGGTACTAATCAACAACTCAGAAAGTGTTGCAATCTAGATTTTTCTGGTCTAGTTTATTTAAGGATTCCCATCGATACGTCCAAGGTTGTGATGTCAACGAGTTGGTTATATTTCCAGAAGAAATGAAATGCTGCTAAACAACATTCATGAAGTGGAAATCTTTGATGTATGGGGGATTGATTTCATGGGACCATTCCCTCCTTCATTTGGAAACACGTACATTATTCTTCCAGTGGATTATGTGTCAAAGTGGGTAGTGGCGATTGCTACATAGAAAAATGATGTTAAAACCGTAGTATAATTCGTCCACAAAAACATCTTCACCCATTTTGGCTGTGACACCCCGAAATATACCCTAGTAGTTTTCGGACTTGTTTAGGGTATATTATAAGCTAAATATGAATTTTCGGAAATAAAAAAATTAGAGACCCGAAATGAATACTAGAGACAAGGGTAAAGTGGTCTTTTACCACTTGAGGATATAAAAGCCATAAAAGCATAAGATTATATGAAATTGTGGAATTTGAGGAAAAATTAGTGGGTCAAATTAGAATATGGCATAGTTGAATTGCAAAAAGGGAAGAACCTAAGGACAAAAAGGCAAATAAGGAAACTTAAAGCAAAAATTATGGGTTTTCATGCATGGCCAAACATGGATTAAAAGACCAAAATTGGTCTCATTTGGAAGGAGAAAACGGAGAGGGAAGGTTATGGAAGTAAGAAGAGTAAGAAGAGAAGAGAGGAGTTCAAGCAAGCCAAGGTATTGGATTCTATGATTTTGGTATGGAACCACAAACTTGGAGTATGGATCTTGGGTTTGTATGGTTATTATCTTGTCCAAACCTAGGGTTTGTTAGGGTGAAATCCTAACCAAAGATGTATTGAAATTAGGGTTGTTAAAACTCTAAATGGCACAAGATAGTTATAGAATCTTCTCTCTTAAGTTGGATTCATGGTTTAATTAAGAATAAGTGAGTTAGGGTTTAGAGCAAACCCTAACTAATCAACATATTTGGTTTGTGTATGGGTCATAACCCATATTAGAGTATTAGAGAGAAAATCATGAAAGGTTTTGATGAAGGATATGGATTGGAATGATAAATTGAGTAGAAAGAGATCATAAGATGAATTTGAAGTGGTCTTGAAGTGTTTATGGCTATAGAGTTGATTTGGGTAGCAAAATATGGAAAAATGGAGAAAATACACACTGCATTGAGTCAAGAAAATGCACACTTGAAAGTGTACTGCGCACAAGTGCGTGCAAGCTGAGGTGCATGTATATTATATACCCCACTGTGAAGCAAAAGTGTATCGTACATGAATAAAGTGGTGTACCCAGACACCTGCTCGTTTCCTGCCACCAGCTTTATTTTTGGCTTATAACTTGCCTATTTCTTATCCGATTTGAGGATTCAAGTGACCAATTAAAAATAGACAGCCAAGGAAAATCAAACCTAAAGAAATACAGGAATCGTCAAATTCTTGATCCTATGGCCTAAAATCTGCTCAAAGTGGGCCATGTGCAAGCCAAATTCTGGTTCCAGCTTTGAATTATGAGGCCCAAGAGTTTCTGGACGTAACTCGAAGTTTCTGTTCAATTGGTGATTCAAATTGGAGAAGAACCCTTAGCACCTTATATTTAAAAGAGTACAAAGATATAGTGCCAAATATGAAGCAGATCCCGGAAAAAATTAGTAATACAAACTGTTCTAGTGTAATCGTAACCGACTAGTTTGGCATGAAAATGCCATAACTTTAGTTTGGATGATCCGATTGGATTGATTCCAATTCCTAAGTAAAGTAGATTCATATAGGAATAAGAATATAAGAATGAGGTGTGATTTCATAGACATCATACTTTATAAGTATATGAAGTGTCATATGTAATAGGCATGAATCAAGGAAAATGTAAAAAGGAAATATGTATAGATGTGTTCATGAAACATGAATGTGATATGGAAAATGAAAACGAACTGAAACATGAATATGACCAAGAAAGGCAATAAGTCATGAACACATAATGTAGTTAAGTTATATATGATTACTATCACATATAACCAGGAGATGATAACAAATGATAGGAATATATGAATGAGTATACATGAATGAGTGTATGTGAATGAGTATTTATGAATGAGTATACATGAATGAGTGTATGTGAATGAGTATTTATGAATGAGTATACATGAATGAGTATACGTGAATGAATATGTGAATGAGTATTTATGAATGAGTATACATGAATGAGTATACATGAATGAGTATACGTGAATGAATACGTGAATGAGTATTTATGAATGAGTATACATGAATGAGTATACGTGAATGAATATGTGAATAAGTATATGAAATGAAAGTACATGAACGTAGTATGTAAATGAATATATGAATGAGCATATGAAATAAGTAATGTGGAATGAGTTTATGAAATAAGTAATATAGATTGAGTATATCTTTGAAAGATAATACTTAAAATGATTGTGGAATTGAAATGTGATATTTGAAAACCGAATGATTATGAATGATAATAAAGACGGATTCATTAAAACTAATCCGCTATAAAATGTGAATTAACTGATATATCGACGAACAATTTCTGACGGGATGCACAAACGGCATCCATTTAAAGGCACTCAAATTTTCCAATGTCCCACTTGGCGGATGCACCACCCATCCCGCCATGATGGCGATGGCATCAAGAAATGTCCCACCGCTGATGCATTCAATCGGCATCCGCCTCACGGGCGTATGGAATTTAAGTGATACCACGCGGTCGATGCACCAAACGGCATCCGCCGCATGGGAGAATCGAATAATGATACCACGTGACCCGGGATGCACCAAACGGCATCCGCTCGCGATGGAGAACCGGACAAGGATACCACGCGGTCGGATGCACCAACCCATCCGTCGCGACGGGAGAATTTAATAAATGATACCACGTGTCGGATGCACCAACGACATCCGCCATGATGGGAGAAATAATAAGTGATACCACGTAGTCGGAATGCACCAAACGCATATAAGCACACATTACCGAATGATAATAAGGGTGGATTCACCAAACGAATCCGCTTAAATTGTAGAATCGACAGTCAAGTGCAAATAGCTAACATCGGTGAGTGTAATGGGATTGTTATGAATATGCTTAAATCTCATGAATTGATTGTGAATGAATTGTTGCATTGAGAATGCATGATATGATATGGTAAATGATTTGTATATTGAAAGCATGAGTTTATGTGGATAAAAAAGGCATTATTTTGTAAATGCATGTTATTAAGTGTGAATGTTATGAGTCTTTTGAATTTGTAAATGGTCATGGGATTGCTCGAAAAGAAGTGCTTTTGCTTAATTAAAAGGTCTAAAATAGAATAACATAAACAACATGTTTTGGAAAGATAATTGAAAATGTCGGAGTAAACTGCTCACTGATCCGCCAACCGGTCAAGTCGTGGATTCGTCACGACACTTTGAAAATAAAATTTAATAAGACGAAATAAATGTTTTGATTGAAAACGCTTCTGGAGTAAAACCGGCCCAGCCTTGGATCCGCCAACCGGGCCGGGTAGGGATTCCAGTCGCTACACTTTTGAAAAAATGAAAATTTAATAAAACGAAACTAAAAGGATTTAATCCGCATCCTGCATCATGAAATGTAATTTCTAAAGGGAGTTGATTAATGGCTTCGCCATGATAATGATAAAGAGTCTAATATGTATTGGTATTAGTTTGATTTGACTCGTATGAATTTAATATGACTTGATCCGTTCGAATCGCTACTGTATAAGTATAAATTTACTTTGAATATGATTTGATCTATCATGCTACGTAGTAGATATGAGTTACAACATGTAAAGACATGACATTGCAGTTGGCTACGAGCAAGATAATGATATGAATCAAAAGAATAAAATGTACATGTATAATATGAGATGAAAGAAGTCACATAAGAATAGGCTTCGTTATATGCATAAGTAAAGTAATGTAAAAGATAGTGACGACGATTTTTGTTATCGGGTCGCATCGCCTATATGTTCCCACTAAGCGTAAAGCTTAGAATCCGCTTGTTCAATCCGTAGGTACCGAAGAGGAGATAAAGAGGACAGACATTCCACACCGCCGCACGGGCCATCTCGTAGATAGGTGCTCACCAAAGACTGCTGCACTTCCGATGTTTGTATTAGATATACATGTATAAGTAATTGTATAAGTAATCGGGACTTAGCATATGTGTAGAGATTTAATGGATACCACTCCTGGTAGTTCCATTGTTTATGTGAATGACTTGGTTATTTCAAAATTATTTGTATACCCACGTGCATAAGTTAAGCTCAAAAAAAAAAAAAAAAAAAGTAAAGAGTCCCAATATATGGTTTCGCACCCAAACCGCTCGATTCGCCAATCTGCCTGACCGAATCTGGCGTGACATCGCACTCCATGTCAGATAATCAATGATGAAGGAAGCCATTTCTACAACATAATTTTTGCTTCACTACTAGCAAGTATAATGTGCGGCATGTGAAGAGTCTTCCATATCACCCATGGTACAATGGACAAGCTGAAAATTCAAACCGAGAAATTGATAAGTCTAAAACTCATCTATTTTAAAGCCCATTTTTCAAGTATATTTCAGGCTTAAAAGTCTTATTTATTGTAAAATTATGGAAATTTCACCCAGATTTATGTTTTGTAGAAATTTGAAGAAAATAAGTAGAAAAGCAGGAAAAAAAAAAAAAAAGGAAGCAAAGGCAGCAATTTCGCGACACTAGAAGTACAATGTCACAACATCGTATGGAGAGTGTCATGCAAGTTACTCCAATGTCACAACATTGACGCAGATTCGGTTAAAATAGATAGATCAGAATTTTGCAATGTCGCGACATCATAAATGGTTTAGACACTGGACATCAAGGAAAGACTGTAAGAGCAAAAACACGCTCATCAATGCAAAGGATTAAAGTAATGTCGACATTATAATGTAAAAATTATCAAGAATGTTGCGACATCGATCCGGAAAGCATCCAAGTCAGAATAATTAAAGAGTTAATGTCGCGACATCAACTTAATGTCACGACTTCAATTGAAGTGAGTAGAGTTGAAAAGCAATGTCGCGACATTTTCACAGCATCGGAAAGTAACCTCAACATTCAAGAGTAATGTTGCGACAATGTCGCGACATCAGCTGAAACAATCAAAACTGAACAGCAATGTCGCGACATCAGATTTGATCTACAATACTGCATCTTAAATGTCACAATATCATCACGACATTACCACGACATTGATTGGTCCCTGAAAATTTAGAATTGCCGCTGCACTTTCAATGTTGCAATCGATGCGATCCACTACATAAGAGCTCGATGTCGCGACATCATCACGACAATCGATCACAACATCACCGCTAGTATGCACTTCTAGGCTTTCAAAATATGTGATTTTGCCTCGCTTTTAGGGCCCACATTCGAAGTCTATAAATAAAGCTCATAGGAACCAAAGGCTGGGCCGATCTTAGAAGTTTTTATGCTTTTAAGAGGAGTTGAAATCTCCTTTGTATATATATTTCCTTTATTCTTTTATCTTTTTATTTTTGATTTTATTTACTTTTCTAGATTAAATTCTTCTTTATTTTAGATTAGAGCAGTGATCTAAACTAAGATTCTGAGTTGGAATGAATGTAAATCAAGCTTCGATTTCTATCTGAACTTCAATGGAATCTCGAAATTTTTTTGGAATTCATTTTTCTTCAGTTTTGATTACAATTTCAATGAATTTGTCTGATCAACTACTCATTGTCATTTGTAATCCAGTAAAGGAAAGTAAGCTCTTGGGATTATGGTTTGTAGTGTTTTAATGTTGTTTTTGGTACGAAAACTGGAGTGATTTAACTGGTATTACTTCTTCATTGAACTGTTCAGAATACAAGTGTTTGGTACCCAAAAAGAGTTGTATCATTGCTCTGATTTCTAGTAATCCTTCTGAGTGACATAGAGATGGACTACCTGAGAGCAAATAGTGGTCACTTGGGGGTAAATTACATTGATATTATTTGAACTAATGCACTTTTAGAATTACTTTGATACATCACTGGTGAAGTTCTAACCTCTGACTTCAAGGTTACCTCCGAGGTAGCAGCAGGAGTGTGCTCCCGAGGCATATGATCCACCTATTGATCTAGTAGTTTAATTCTGAGAGGTTTCACCTCAATTGAGAGGAATAATCTCAACCTTGTGTTAGTTAAGATTCTAATCAATGAGAGAGGGAATTCTTGTCTAATTGATGGCCGAGGTACCACTTAAATTGGAAAGGGCTTACATCACACTGTATATGGGGGCAAGAAATTTATAGTTCTAAGAGATGGTTGTGAAGTACTGAGAAGGAAAAACAGTCAAAACTTAAAGAGGATCAATTCTTACAAGTAGCTCTTCAGACCCATTGTTTAGAGATAGGAGTGTGGTAAAGCCGAGAGTGAAATGTGGAGTTAGAAGAAATTCCACATCGTAAGACTAACTCGTTTCTTCAACACCTTAGTTCATTTCAACACTTTATATTTTCGGGAAACTTCAAATTGGATGGCATAATACTCACTCTCATTCCTAGCTTTATTTCAACCAATAAAATCTTTAATCATGTATCTTAAATTTTCTTATCTCTTATTTCAATTGATTTTAGAAAGATAAATATCTTTGGAATTTATTGGTTCAAATAGTGATAATCTTAAGTAGCTGAGGGTAGTTAATCTTGGGATTTTCAATCCAATCCTCACGGGAATGATATTCAAACTTATTTTCGGTCTAATTTTATTACTTGTGTGACTCCAGCACTTGCAGTAATTTAGACCAAAACTAATTTTAATAGCAAATTATTACTTACATAGTAGAAATTAGATTTTATATATTGAGTCAAAAAGTTGTTTTTGGTGCTGTTGTCGAGGAATGAATAGTCTTTAGTGGTAGTGCTGATTACTTGGTCAAATCTGGTCTCAAATAAGTTTTTGGTGCCACTGCCTATGAATGAATAGTCCTTTGTGGCAATACCAGAAGTTTGGCATACTCACACACTTAAGCAACATTATTGTATAACAAGTTTTTGGTGCTATTGTTGGGGACTGAATAGTCTTTGGTGGCAGTGCTGATTACTTGGTCAAATATGGTCTCAAACAAGTTTTTTGCGCCATTACCTGGGAATGAATAGCCCTTGGTGGTAGTGCCAAAAGTTTGGCACAACACACACACACTTAGTCAACATTCTAGTCTAATAGAAATCAAAGGCATTTTGGAAAGGACAATGAATTCATCCAGGTAGGATTGGTCGAAGAAATTGGATTCTGCCCTATGGGCATATAAGACCACCTTCAAAACTCTTATTGGCATGTCCCCTTTTCGTTTAATCTATGGAAAACCTTGCCATTTTCTAGTGGAGTTAGAACATCATGTCATGTGGGCAATAAGAAACCTCAACTTCAATCCCAAAGAAGGAAGTGCAAAAAGATGTCTTCAATTAAATGAACTTGAGGAATTGCGAAATGACTTTTATGAGAATGCCAAGATCTATAAGGAGAAAACAAAAAAAATGGCATGACAAACATGTGTTGAGAAAAGAGTTCAAAGAGGGTGATAAGGTCCTGATCTTCAATTCCAGACTAAAGATATTTCCAGGAAAGCTAAGATCATGATGGTTCGGGCCTGTCACAGTTACTTTAGTTACCCCCTATGGTGAACTAGAAGTCAAATCAAAAGATGGGCTAGAATTTAAAGTAAATTTCCAAAGATTAAAACATTATTTTCACCAGCCAATTGATGTAGAAAAAGTGTTTTGCTTTACCGTTTAATCTTCATCGTTCTTTGAGTACCAGTGACACGACACGACTTTGTCGAGCTATCGACACTAAATATAGCGCTTCTTGGGAGGCAACCCAAGTTTTGTAAGAATCCCTTTCTTCCATTTATTTTTCTTTTTCTTTTTTCTTTTAATTATTTTTTTAGTTTCATTTTGCTAATTTTCGGGATTCTTTGCTTTGCTTTTATTTTCCTTTGCTTATTTGATGTGTTCATCGAAAGTGCACGTTAACTCGCTAGTACAAGTTGGGGTTTACTTATTTGAAACCGGAGTTTTGGGGTGGAATTAAAAAAATATATGACATTTTTCAAAAGGAGAGAGAACCATAGAGTCAAATTGATTAAATGTAAAGTTGAGAACAAGAGAGAGAGCTACAATTTTTGAATTAGTATTTTAGGGGTTCTAGTTCACTGGGCAGTGTTCTGGTTTGCCTAGGCGAAGAGGCCAAACCCGTAAGTCATTCTAAGAACCCTCCGGTTCACTCTCAAGGAAGGATCCCGCCTAGGCGAATCCTCCTCATTTGTTTTTTTTTTTTTCGAAAGCCTTCTTGTTCACCGAGGCGGTTCCCTTCGCCAGCGAACTCCCGTGAGGCTTTCAGAGCCTTCGTCTGCCGGGCGAATCTCCCTTCCCTAGCTAACCTTGTGGACTGCTCAAATTTTTTTACAGCCTTGCCTAGGAAAAAGGTACTAGCCAGGCTAAGACGCCCGAACCTAGGGCATTATAAATAGATGCCAAAGGTCTAATTTTTGGTTCTCACACCACCTAAACTCTCTCTCTTCCCTCCAAAAGCCCGGTATTTCCAAACCACCTTCCTTCATTCTCAATGGCTCCCAAGAAAGCAATTCAAGTAAAAAGGAAGAGGACGAGATCTAATTCTCGGGCACCTTCACAACTTCCTAACAACCCTAACAAGTTCATCACTCGGGATGTCGAAAGGCTATATCATGATTCTTTCTTCAACAGGACCTTTGTTCCTAAGTGGGGTATTCCTAACTCCAATGTCTACTTCAACTTCGTAATCCAAGAAAATAGGTGGACCAATCTGTGCAAGCATTCCTCACCCGAAATAGCTCCAATTGTTTGAGAATTCCATTCCAACCTCTAGGGTCGGATTGGTTCCACAGTCTACGTAGGAGGGAAGCGGGTTGACTTCGGTACAGTTGTGATAAATAGGTTGTATTATGTGGTGGACGATGACAATGACGCCTACAGGGCACTATTTCTGAATATAGATTATCAGTAGCTCATGAGATCCCTCACCAAGGGAAGGGGAAGGGGTGAATGGAAGCACCATCCTTCTGTATCAAAGGTGATGACATTCCAAATGAAGACCCTCAAGCCTGTCCCGAAGGTCTGGTATAATTTTTTTTGCTTCAAACTCAAACCCAGCCTTCATATGTCTACAATGACCAAGGACAAGACGATCTTGCTTTATGCGATACGTTAGGGCATCAGATTTGATGTTGGCCATGTCATAGAGAGTGGGATTATCGAATCCACCCAAGGGCGTTGTATCGGAGCCTTTATCCACCCGACTATGTCGGGTTGCTTGAGTATGAGGAGAAATCCCACCATCGACTCCCATTGATACTTCTGAAATCAAAGAATGGAGTCTTAGATGACATGAATGAGGAAGAAGAAGACAGCAGCAGAACAGGACAACATAGTGAGGAGGATTCAGGAGATGAGGATCCAGAGGTCGATCTTCTAGACACGCTCCGGAGCGCATTCACTAGACTCTCAACTTGCTAGGATCATCATCAGCTATACCGCCACAGTCTCCACCACATAGACAGTAGATGCAAATCGATCACGTGGAGCGCAGCACAACATATATGGTTAGCATGATGCAGTTCTACCATGGAGCAGCATCATCATCAGCTATACTGCCACAGTCTCCACCACCATTCCAGCTCCTTGATTGGCTTAAAACTGGACGAGAGCCACCAACGACCCCTACTAACACCGCTTAGACGAGGATCAACCCGACGTTGAGGGAGTTTTTCATCATGACTTTATTTCAGATTTCAAGGATAATGCTAGTATCAAGTTCTCAGTGTTTTCCCCTATTACACTTTTATTAGTGTATTCAAAATTTAAACACTTTGAAAATTTCCTGTTTTTGGATATTTTTATTTTTATTTTTGGATTATCTTTGATTTACTTAGTTTTTAGTTATTTTAAATGCTTAAATAGTTTTTTTAATATTTTGGTGTGTTTGTTAGTTAGTTCATAATTGCATGGTGGGAATGGATTGATACATTGATTGGTTTATTTTTTGTTTTAAATTATTTGGTCAATATTGAGTTTATCTTCTGTGCTGAATTGTTGAGATTTAATGATGTCCAATTAGTGATTCATCCCAATGCCACAACATAGAAAAATTTTAAATTTTTTTGAAAAATTGTAAAGAGTTATATTTTGTCTTGTTTTTTTGGGTTTGTTGTGAGATATTCGACATGCCTATGATGATAACTAATTATGTTGTTCTTGACATTTGAATAATGTAAGAGATAGTTGATCTAAAAACCAAATTGGTTGACCATACAGCTTTACACATAGCTATAGGTTTGCATAAACTTACGCACAAGTCTCTTATACCCTTGTTTGCCAATCATGCTTGGTTTAGACAAAAATTAGGAAATCATAACGTTTAGATCTCATAAGGCTTTAGAACTTGTTTAATTACTATTTGAGGCGGAATCCTATGTATCACATTTATTTTGGGAAATGATATAGGCCATCCTTGGAATCGATTGAGCCTTCTTATCCTACCCGATTATGCATTAGTCCATAGTCACCTTGTTTGAGCCGTAATAGCCATGTTTTGTCTTGAAAACAAAGAATGAACAACCATATCCTTTTATTTTATCCTCTAGTCAAGAACCCATATTGCCCTTAACATGTCGCTTATAAAGTACAAATCATGAGAAGGACATGTGGTTTGGTGGGAAATTTTGGATGAAGAGAGGTTGATTAGTATAAAATGTCAAGGAAGGGCTGTTTGGAAAGAGCAGAAAAGAAAAACATTTAGAAAAAGTGCAAATGAGAAAAGAACTCAAGGATAAGCAAATTTAACCTTGTAGCCTTCTTACCTTGAGCTAATAAGTTCGTAGGGGTGTTTTAACACCCACACCCCAAGACCAAACCGGCTCAGAGTTATCAATCTAAAACTTGTTACACGGGCAAATAAATATCAGGTTGAATATTACTGTTCTACTATGATGTTCGAAAAAAGCAATAATTCTTAGTGATTTTGAAGAAAGATAGAAGCAAACAAGTTTAGGGGTGAGGCAATATGAAAACCACAATGATTATAATTAGGTTGAGTTTGAATTACTCAAATTGAGACATAGTGAAATTTGAGAGGATGAAGCACAAGAACAAAAAGGAAAGTGTGCTTGAGTGTTTTGGGTAAAAGATGAACCTAAATGACTTATTTAACTACCCTCTTACCCTAGCCACACACTATAAGCTTGAAAATACCTATTTGATTCCAATAGTGTGTAGCACATACATTAGTGGAGAATGGAATGCCAAGCAAGCCTATAAAGTCTTGATCACTTTGCATTCATGGAAACTCATTAGGAGTGAGAGATCTTTTACTGCTTGCATTCTCCTATTTTCATCTAAACTGCACTTGGATTAGTGAGGGTGAGACTGCACACACTCATAATAGAACCTTGTTCTAGGTGCGTTAGCTTGTGGTCAACTTATTAGTTTTAAAGAACACTATCTTGAAATATTATTCATATGTTAGAATGCATAATTCCCGAGGAAAAACATTGCAATGCTTATATCTCTATGGACTCATGTTTTATTTTTAATAAGTTGGGAAATTTGTGTCTTTGTTTTTGCTTGAGGACAAGAAAATGTTAAGTTTAGCAAGTGTTCAATGTGAATTATACATGCATTTTGAGTGTGTTTTCATGTATTTATATAACTCAAATGCTAAATTCACACCTTATTCATCAATATTAAACTAATTTCCCATTCTGCAATGTTTTGCAGATAATGAATGAAAAATCAAGGAAAGGAATAAATGAATGACATGAAGGCAGAATAAGAGTTGAAAGACGTAAAACCCCTGTGTCTCGCTCTTAGGAAGGGAGGCATCACGTAGTGCACTCAAAGACTACGCCAAGACTACTCTGCCCGGCCTTGCAAACCCACTTCGCCCGCCAAAGGGCTCGCTCTAGCGTTTGCCTTCACCTCAGTGAAGGACCATTACATGAGGAGAAAACACATGTCTTCGCCTATGCGAAGCTCAATTTACCTAGGCAAAGAACATCGGGCTGGAACACGAATATTCCCATTTTTAGCCCAATCATTGGCCTATATACCGATGGTATATATATTAAACATGTAATAGACCTAAAAATGGAGGAGAAACCTAGAGGAGGTAGCCATACTCCCATTTCTAGGGTTTTTATTTTATCAAGGCTTAGTTTGTTTTTTTTTTTAGAGTTTTTAGTTTTACTTGATCTCGAGTCATCTGAGCGACTGGAAGATCCAACTGCTGGGGGGATACCAGAGCAGGAGCCGAGTTTCTGACGAGATTGATATGATATTTGTTTGTATTCCTAAACTCTACTCTTATTTTTAATCTTTCGCATTTTATTTGGTAAAATATGATATTGTTAGGTTTTCGAGGTCGCTATGAGTGGCCAATTTCTCCCTAAAATGGGTTGTCGACTCCGATGGTTTTTATTTAATAATTTAGGTGAATTCTATGTCAGGTTGAGGTCAGATGTATGTGGTTCTTTATTGTCCAGGTTTTTATTTAATTTTGGTATGCTAGAGGGTGAAGTTGAGATCTAGAGCTCAAGGGGTTCCAGAGTGACAGTTGGAAGCATCCCCTTATGAATTGATTTTTACCTCTAATGTTCTACAATTGTTAAAATCGAATTAACTTAATCAAAGAGACGTAGGAAATTAGGAATGCCTAGTACTAGGTGGATTTTATTAAGAGGGACATCATTCAACTTTATGTGAAGATCGTAAAGACCGAAAGGAGATCGATCGGAACATAACTCGAGTAACTCTATCGCAAGGACCGAAATGAGACCAATAGAGTTCCCAAGGACTGATTTTCCTTTGAAACTGTATCACATTGTTTGACATAAAAGGACCGAAAGGAGATTAGGAATGAGGTGTGAGAAATTGAGGGGAGACACGAAAGTGTCAACCTCATATCGGGTTCCTTGGGTAAGCACGAGAATATATTCATTTTGATCAATATTTTATGGTCATAAGTCATAAACCCATCAATGGAGACAACCGGCCCTAGTGTTAATCATTAAAGTTTTCTTTCACTTCACTTTAATCATTTGCTGATTTTCAAGAGTTAAGTTAGTTTAATTAGTTTTAATCTTAGTTAATCATCATACCAATAAGTCATATCGCTTAGGTAGTGAAATTCATTAGTAGTTGGGGTACTTAATCCCCATTTAAACCAATCTTTCCCTATGGGTTCGATACTTTAGGTTTTTAATTAAAAAGCCATTATATTACTTATGACCCGTACAATTGCAGATTTGGTTGTTTTCAATCAAAATTTTATATACATGCAAATAACCTAAATATGTCTTACAAAAATTAAGCTTGATATACAAAGATCTTAGCTCAAATTGCATCTTTGATAAACTATTCTAATCCTCAAAGATGAAAATAAAAAAATAAAAAATAAAAAAATGTACAAAAACCCATTATCACTTCCTTTGAAGATGCTGCCCTAGATGATGTCTCTTGATCGATGATGATTTTTTCTATCTTATCTCTTTCTATTTATAGGCCTCATAAATGCTGGGTTGGAATTCCAAGAAGAATTTGTAGGTTTCAATGCAGCCTAACTGGGTTCATTGTTGCGACAATCGTGGCAGTTTCGCGACATTGGAGCATTCTTCTTTGTTGTCAGGCTCTGTTGTTGGTTTGTCATAACAATTGTTGATGTTGCTTTCTAAAAGTGTTTGTTTAGACAAAGTTGTGAAATGTCGCGATATTGATTGATTTATAAATACACTATTTTGAAAACCAATTTCCTAACACTGCTACTAGAAAGCTATATTTAGTTCCTAGTAACAACGGGGCAAAAAACTTGATTGGTTGATTTTTTATAAACCAAAATTTGTTGTTAATAATGTTGAAACATTGTCATTAGAGACTAAACAATCCCCAACAGCAATGCCAAAAACTTAGTTGAACAATTAAGACTATTTTCTACTGTCTGTCTATAATAATATATTTAAAATTCAATTCGGTCTAACTCTTTGCAATTGCACAGGTCAACAAGTAATAAATTGGATTATAAGTCCAAATATCATTCCCACAAGGATTGATGAGATACTTTAAAGATCAAATACCTCTACTACTCAAGATTACCACTATTTGAACCACCAATTTGGTAAATGCAACTAACTAGTTGATTCCGCGCTACGCAGTGTGTTCCGAATCAACAAAATTTATATACCTAATTCTCCGATCGCGTAGCCTAGCTTACCGCAGTGATAGCGGTTCTAAGGTCGAACTCTCAGTGGATGGGTTTTCACAAGAAAATGATTTACGCTGATGTAAAATGGTGATTTCACTTTGGATTTGGGGTTTTGTAAAAACAAGCAGGATTGTGGCTCAAAACTACAAACAAATGAAATAATGTAAAAAGAACTCAAGTCTGGGCCACCGGGGTCGAGGTCTCAGGCGATCGAGAGTCCTCGTGTCCTTATCCTCGCTGCTAGAGTGATGACCTATAGTCATTTCCCAAAACCGGATCTTCGCTTTAGCTATAAAACCGAACCCTAAAAGTTTTATCTTCGAGATACAACATTTATTGGTCATTCATGTTTCAAAGCAAGGCAAAATCGATTCTTCGACCTAACCTCGGAGAGGCAAAATAAATGGCAACCAAGTGAGCCTCGGATCGGCAGCAAAGAAGTATCCATCGAGCCCTAAAAGGTTGCTAAGTACTGGCCAATCAGGGAACATCAAAAGGATTTAAACCTCGAGGCAAGATACAGAGACATAAATGACAACAGATCAGACAAGGCTGAAAAAACGAGGAGACAATGGGCTTACTCAAAACCTTGCCTAGTGGCCTTCTCCTCTCCTTCAAGGATAAGGGGATTTAGCCAAGCATCCCTTGAGTTGTCATCCTCAAGGAGTGTTTGGCAGGTGAGAAAGTGAGATAAAGGGAGAGAAAATGAGAGAAAAGAAGAAACGCAGGAAAACTGGAGCTCCTCGCCCCAAAATTTTATTACATAAAGTCAATCATTCTATAGAGCCTTGCTAAGGCTTAAATACAGCTAAGAACAAGAGAGATTACAAAAATGTATGAACTACCCAAAATACATAGAGGGAAATTTAGGAAAACGTCACAAAAAATGTGGTCAAATGAAGGTCAAAGTGGAGGTAGAGCAAGTTGCGAAAATTCGCAACCTGCGAAATTCTGCAAGTTACGAATATTCGCAACCTTGCAAAATTTCTACAGTGGACCAATTTCCCTTTAGCTCAGGGTTCCAATTTCCTTCGATCGACACGATCACCGAAGTTCGTCAGTCTTCGTGGTTTGAGTCGGCTCGATGACTGCATGATGAAGCTTGTATAACTACAAAAAATAGCCACAAATGGAGAAGAGAAGCTGACCTTAATGTGCTAATCAAGTTAACTAGGTTGATTAGTACACAAAAGCCGCCAAAACCTCGTAATACACATGGCTCAAATACACCACTGAGCACTAATCACTCCCCCCAACTGACACATTGCTAGTCCCTTGGCAATGACAGAAAGAAAGAGAGAGCAAACCAATTATATTCACACAAAAATAGTATCTCAAAAAGTATGTGGACGAGTAAGGTCTAACCCTCAGTATGAATCACCAAGACCCTGCACAATAACCATCTTGGGAGAATGAATGCCATACAAAATCAAGTTTTAGAAGAGTATCCAACTCATGGGAATCGACCTGAAACTTCCACCAAAATCTAAGTGTTTATGTGATCGCTTAATGCTAGTCGCCTCAAACTACACTCTCCCCAACCGAAAGCACGCAAGACCTAGAACATTGACCAACCTAAATAAATCTGCCCACTCTTATTCCACACTTCTTTTGTGTCGGTAGGCGTACGTCGAGGAATCGACCTCACCAAAGTCCATGTAACGGGATTCACCGATGACTCCCAACCAACTAAGGCTTAGGGCATCAAGTCGTAAGGATCTTTCGACCAGTGACTCTTCAGGTTTCACCCCGAACTCCAAATGATTTCGAAACTCCAGCACATACAACTTGCTAAACCTCACCCATCCACCCATGTAGCGAGCACTAAGTTGGCGGCTCCCAACCAGTTGGTTTAGGGTACCAGGCTTTAAAGACTTTCACATATACCTCTGATCGTTTGGTTTCAAGGCAAAGTGTCAGGCTTTTCTATTCTTTTTCTTTTTCTTTTTCTTTTCTTTTTCTTTTAATTTCTTTTGAAGACTTCATTGCCTCTTTTCTGAAATTTTAACCTACTACATGTGGTTAACGACTAAGGTAGCTGCAGCGAGGGGGCTAGGCGCTCGCCTTACTAAAGAAAACTGGATGCACCGTGGTGTGGTTAGATAAAGGTGGAAGAAGAAGGTTGAACACCATGAGACTTCAACCGATCATCTACTTAATCATGCATGGAATTAATCTAACATCAATGGCATTGGGTAACGTTTCAATTTTCTAACTGGCAGTTAGGCAAAACCACAAAAAAATGGGTGCAATTTGAATTGAGAAAATGAGTTGTATGGTATGTATAAGAATATATATCACTATGTTTTCAGCTTTTCAAAAATAGACAAACAGCTTCACAAAACGGAACAAACAACAAGCCACTAAGCATACAAAATGGGTTTTGCTCAAAGTATCACCAAAACATGAATATAAAAACCACTTCCTTTCCTAACTCTCCCCCCAACCAAATGTTGCATTGTCCGCAATGGGGCTCGGATTGGAAAGTTAAAGAAGGAAGTGATACCTCAATGTGTAGTTTATGGAAGTCATCCTTCATCCCGAGCAAGCCGGGAGCCACTGTGTAGTGGGGAGTGGCTACATCGCTACCCCGCTCGGCAGGAAAGCCGGGGCGAGGAGGTCGGCAGGGGCCGGCTCTCGCCTGGAGGAGAGGAACTCAAGAGGCCTCCAGGTGTGCACCGATGGGGAAATCGGAGGCAGCTCGGGTGACTCAATTTCATACCAGGATGGCCCGATTCAGCCATGGCAGCTCAATGAGTCATCCTACTTAGATCACAAGGGCCACGAACGATGCAGACGTATGAGAAAGTGTGGACTGCATCCATGATGACTAGGAAATCCTGAGTGGATATAGAAATATATCAAGGTCGGCGTGCGCCGTGGTGCTCGACGAAGCAAACACTGCACAGAGTCGCGGTATTGGGGGGTCGAGGCCTCGAGGCAAGAGGACGGTGGTTTTGGCAGTTCGAGAATGGAGCCGGAGTTAGAACCGAGGGATGCCGGAACCTGATGCTCCTCAAGATGCACCGGGCCGGAGGTGGATGCCCTCCAGGAAGGTCACCGGCCGGCCGGGTCCTCGGTCAGTCTGGAGGTGGGAGGTGAAAAGAGTAAACAAATTCTCCAACGCCAACCGTAAGGGATAGCCTCGCAATCACGACGACGCTCTACCTCGCCTCGCCAGGAAGTCGGCGTGTTCAATACCCGGCATAGAAATACTTCCAGAATCAGGAGGGGAGGTTCAAATGGGCCAACAACTTTGCGATGGACCTTGTCCTAAAGTGGAACAAGGATACCAAGCGATAAGCTTCCGGCCGAGCTGGAACTAACCCCTTAAAATACTCGTGATATTTCCGTAATGGCCTCTCCTTCGCATATGCTCCTAGAGTGGAAAATGATTAGACCGCTGATATATCCATGCAGGGATGCATGCTTGGAGGAAGTCGCCTCCTCGAACAAAGTGATGTTCCGGCCCTCACGTGTCCTCGGATAGTAAGAACCATCTCTACCGAGGGACGGGCCACCGCCTATAATCCCGCCGAAGTTGCGCGACCACCGCATGCATCAATGAGCTGCTATAACATCCAGGGGCCGGCATCTTTGGTCAGCTATCGATAGTGAAATGAATGGCTATCAGATTGGGCTCTCACTTGGAGGTCATCGTGTGGTAGAACTCGATGACCACCTGAGGGTAGTAAACTGACGCGGGTCATAATGGCTCCGTGTAGTACTCCGCACTAATCGTGATCGGGAAACCTCGAAGCTCGATCTTCTCAACGAAGGTCGGGATCATAATAAATCTCATTGTGCAAATCCCTCTCACTGTAATCAACATTCGCTGGAATGTGGCCGCAAAGGAAGCATACCGATGATGTAGGCCGGGACATGTCCGCAGGGAGCCCAGGGCCTCTCATCGCGCGATCAGCCTTGAGGCCGAGCCAGAAGACTCCCCTGGCCAGAGGTCCCGCCCCTCGACGGTGGGCTCTCCGGATACTTCAGAAGGGGAGAGGGAGGAAAAGGGCTAACCCTAGTGTGGTACCTACGTGGGGTAGGGGCAGCAGCAGCAGAGGTAGAACCCATGGTAGGAATGTCCCAGCTACTGGCACATGGCAAGAATACAGTACCGACTCACGACGATGGTGGCTAAGCAGGAGCAGCACGCGGCCGTGGCAAAGTGGTGGTTAGGAGGTACGGCTGTGCAGGCTGTGGTTAGGAGCCGTCGAAAGGGGGAGGAGAAGACCGCCCCCACTTTAGGCTGAAGTCAGTGGTCCTCCGTCACCTTCACTCACGGCCTGGCCGAGGTAGCCGGTGAGGAGATGGAGAGGATGGGAGGAGGAGAGGTTTCAGAAATGATTCTGGAATTAAAAGAAGAGAAGGGGGGTGGGGTTTAACTAGATGGTCTTGGACAACTGAAGAGGTTAAGCCCAATTAATATCCATAAATAGGTGGTTAGTGGTTGTGGCTCAAAAAACTTGGAAAAATTAATGGAGCATAGGAAACGGAAGGTTACAAGGAAGTGAAAGGGTAGGAAGATGATGAACAGTGCGACGCAGGAGAAATTTCTACACTGCTACAAAAACTCTTTACCTTCTGCAACACCTGCAAAATAGAAAACCAAAAATTATGAGAAAACACACCTATAAGTGAGAAAAATTGCAAAGGGAAAAAAAAAACACTAAAATCTAAGAAATTAAGAAAATCACAACTAAAACTTAAAATAAAGCACACAAAATTCCAACAAAAATTTTAGTGACTTCTGAGATACTATAGAGTTTACCCCACTAAGGTAGTCTGAATTATGGGGGTCAAGGAGGGAATCTCCTCCTTCTTGTCTACTGAAAGTGTTGTGCCGCATAGTGGTTTCAGCCTTTTCCCACGACTCAACACCCTATTGTCTGAGTCGAGCAAGTCTATCGATCCATTGAGATAGACCGATGGTGAATGGCCTAGTCTATCTTGACTTAAGCTTGCTTGGAAAAAGGTGGAGCTTTGAGTTGTGTGTGTGCTAAAGACTTGTCTCCTTTGTTTGAAATTTACGAGCTATTAGCTGATCATGCCACTTTTTAACTTATCTTTTGCAATTTTCGAGTTGAAGTAGGCATCATTCCTTAGCTCTTCCAAATTTCATCGATATCAAGGAGCCTTTAAGGCCGCCGCCATATCTAGGTTCAACTTCTTCACTACCCACCATGCCTTATACTTAATTTCCACAGGCAGGTGACATGCCTTGCCATAAACTAGGCAATAATGGGACATGCCAAGGATGGTTTTCAGATGTCGCTCAGATGCCCATAAGGAGCTAGCGCAGCCTCGAGACATAATCCTTTCTTGCTAGAGTTCACCACTTTCATCAATATGGTCTTGATTTCCCTATTAGCTAACTCAACCTAACCACTGGTTTGAGGATGGTATGGGGTGGCCACTTTATGCTTGACACCACATTTCAGTTGGGGAGGCTCAAAGGCTTGTTGCAATGTGGAACCTCCAACATTGATTATGGCCTGGGACCCTGCAACATGGAGAAGATGTTCTCCTTGTGTGAATTTCACACCCGTGGTCCTGGTCAGCTTCCTAAGGCACTGTCAACGGTTTTGACACATAGTCAACTCCCACCAAAATGTGCATGTATCCAAAGGGGAGGAAGGAATGGTCCCATGAAATCGATGGCCTAAACATCGATCAGTTAACTACCAAATCGAAGTTCAAAGGCACTATGTGACGACGAGATTTTCCCCAATCTGCATTCACATTCTTCACACATGGTAATGTGGGCATCCTCAAAAGGGAATAACAAACCAGACTGTAAAACCTTCCTTGTAGTTTTCTAGGAAACAAAATGGCCTCCACATGCATTCTCATGGCAAGTATCGAGTATCCTCATTGTTTCGTCAGCACACATCTTCCGGACATCCGATCATCACAAGATTTGTACAAGAAGGATTCTTCCCAATAGTAAAAGTGAATTTTTTCAAAGAAAAACTTCCGTCTTCAGGCCTTCCAATCACTGCAACTCATTCATATCCAAGCACTGCAATGTGGGCACAATGAGGTGCATTTTCAACTAAGAGTGTGGACTCTTCAAAACCTGGCCATCGATCGAGGGTCGCGAGTGTCGGTTCTACTGCTAATCTCGACATGATCTACAACAACATTCTCCACACCCTTTGTCCCGATTTGCAGTGTGTCAACTCTTGCAAAGCAGTGAGAACTCATTCCAATAAGCCTAAATTTTTGCATTCCCGTTTCAGAGCAGTACTTCAAAGCCGCAGTGATCTCGTGGAATAAGGATTATGTCCGACCCAACTAAATAAGCTCAAAACTTATCAAAGGCATAGACCACTCCATACGCCCTTCTCCGTGGTGGTGCAATTTCTCCTGTGCCTCGCTCTCACGTCTTGCTTCCATAGCACTACTACAAGTCTTTCCTCCCTTCCCCTTTCGCCTCGATAACCTGGCCTAATGGCGAGGTCACTAAGGCTCGCACATTACCTCGGTAGACGGTTCACATCGCCGTGATCTCTCAGAAGTTGTGGAAAGCTCACTCATGCATATACCTAATCAAGCCTTTCTTTCGCCGTGAGTACTGAACTCCATGCAAAGGATTTGCACAATGGGGAGCACTCCTCATTCACCAATCGAGCTAGCAAAATGCAGTGAGAGTGCTCCCATTGCTATAAAAGTCCATTTGCGCATGGGTTCGAGCCTCATGGAAGCGAAGAGTGCGCCGCCGGGACCCCGGCGGGAACAAGACCCACGAGCGGGCTCCCACCGGGCGGTGCACTGAGGGTCACGAAAGGTGCGGACCCCACAATAAAGGCGCCTTTATCAGAACCATTACTCGGGCACTTCAGGGTACCAGTGGGAGCTCACGCAGGCCAGCCGCAGCCATCCGGTGCCTTCATAGCTGGCACGCAAAGGACTCTATAGAATGGGGAGCACTTCACCACCAATCAGCTACTAGCTCCGCCAGAGCGAGAGTGCTCCCATTACTATAAGAGTCCCTTTGCGCATGGGTTCGAGGCCTCACCGAGGCTGAAAGAAGGGCCACTGACCCGGCTAAACAAGACCTATGAGTGGGCTCCCACCTGAAGGGTACCCTGAGGGGTCACGAAGGGTGTGGACCCCATAATAAATATCAAAATAATACATACTTATACAATTTATTCTCCCCCCCTTATAAGAATTTCGTCCTCGAAATTAAAACATTCGTACCTGCATCAAATAGATGGGGATAAGGCCTCTTCATCATCTCCTCATGGTCCCATGTAGCTTCCTCTACTGTATGACTCCTCCACAATACCACCAAATGGAATAGTCTTGTTGCGTTGTAATCCTGCTCTACGCCTGGCCGAGGATCACTCGGGTTCCTTTCGTATGTAAAGTTCTCCTCAGATTTCCACCGGTTGCTCTTGTCAATACATGTGAAGGGTCCGTATATATCATGAGCATAGAAACATGGAAAACATCATGAATGCTGATCGAGGTCGATGGCAACCTAATCGACATGCTTCACCTCCCAACTCTCCTCAACAATCCCGTGATATCCAATATATCGTGGACTCAGCTTTCCACGTTTCCCAAATCTTAGTACGCCCTTCCATGGGGAAATCCTCAAAAATACCATATCCCCTACCTCAAACTCTAGGTCCCTACGACGATTGTCCGCATAAATTTTCATTTCATTCTGCAATTTTTCGCCTCTTTCCTTTATAATTCGATTCCATCACAAGTCATCACTTGACAATATCCTCTGACCTGCACTCTTTCGCCTACCTCATTCCAACAGACCGAGTCTCGACATTTCCGTCCGTAGCAGCCCTCAAGGGCCATACCATTACCGGCCCGATAACCGTTATCGTATGCGAACTCCATCGTGGGTAGATGGGTGTCCTAAATTTCCCTCTAACCCATAACACATGCCCTAAGCATATCCCCTAAAGTCTCATGAGGTCCTCTCCCAGACCGTCTTCCGTCTGTGGATGAAAAGCCGTACTAAAGTGTAGTTTAGTGCCAAGGGCATTCTGTAAACTGGACCAAAACCGTGAGGTAAACTTGGGATCTCTATCTGAAACAATGGAAATTACTAAACTACCCTTGACCTCTCATTTCGATTTTGGCCGAATTATGCACAAACCATATTCCATTTTATTCTTCCATTTTCTTCACTATAATCGCTCCCATTTAATGCCTTATACCTAAATTTCACTATCTGTGGATCCTAAATTTGAAGCTCTCTAATTCTGTCTATCAATACAGGACGTACATGAAATGTGGCTAACAAAGTGCTCCCGAATCTGTCAGTTCAAGTCTCACACCCAAGGACCTCAATTCTATGAGTCGAGGAAGATGCACGACCTCAAGTGCGACAGGGAACTCATGGGTCTCCTACTAAGAGCATCTGCTACCACGTCACTTCCGTGATGATGGTTCAATGGTACATTCATAATCCTCGATCGGGCCTAATCCATCCTCCGTCTCATGTTCCGCTCTTCACAGAATGATACCGCAAGCTCTTATGATCCGTAAATCCCGCAGAGCACTACATAAGTAATGCCTCCATATCCTGGGGTAACATTACTTCGCCATAGCTCGTCGTGTAGGATAATTTGCTCATGCTTCTTCAATTACCTGTAAGATATGTAATCACCTTGTCATTCCGCATTAATACACAACCTAGACCCGCTTTAGGGCATCACAATACACCGCAGCAAGCCATCCCGGGCTTCCGATGGATGTGGCACCGGAGTTGAGGTCAATCTCCCTTCGCCATCGAAACTGCCACTAGCCTCCCGACCATAAAACGGCTCCTCTTTCTTTGTCGCCTAGTCAAAGGTGCGACTATCTTAGAAAATCCCTCAACGAACTTATTTCGTAATACCCTCAAACCCAGAAAACTCCCATCTCCGTAACACTCGTAGGAGGCTTCCACCAGCATAGCTTCGACCTATGCGCGGATCCACCGAGACCCCCTCCGCAAAACTATGTGTCCCAAAAAGACAATCGTCGAGCCAAACCGACACTCCTTAATGAGTTTAGCATACAACCGATGTTCCCAATGTTCAGAATATCCCTCAAGTGCTCCAGATGTTCTCTCCACTACACCCGAATAGATCAGATATCACAATAAAACACGATAACAAACCGATCTGGCAAGGCCGAAAAATCCCGCTTATGAGATCCATAAAAGCTTACTGCATTCGTAAGTCCACATGGCATGACTAGAAACTCAAAATGCTCGCACTGCTCGACCGCCAGTTTTGGGAACATCCTCATCATGAAGTCTCAAATTATCCACCCACTTCCAATTAAATCAAGGCTCATGACAACATCTTTTGCAAGCCTTAAATCAAGCCATTATATCCTTAAAAGTGAAAACCCATAATGCCTCTTCACCTTAAAGAAAATTACATTTTATATCTTAATCAATTCCTCTTCTAAAAACATTAATTCTAACATTCCATTAGGCATTTAATCATCCTTAATTGATTAAAATCATGGAAACTCAACTTTTCCATATTCTCCTAAGTGTCAAATCCTACATGTCACACATTCATAATTATTTCTTCAATTTCTTCCATTTTCTTTTCAACAAATTACATTTGATAATCTATCCAATGTCATTGGATTTACTTAAACTAAATCAAACCAATGCATTTAATTAAAACCCTTTTCTTACCAACCCTTCATCTCATTTTCTATTCAACTTTTAATTCCATTAATTCCATTAATTCCTTCAAGCATTTCGGCAATGTCATTAAATCAATTAAACCAATCAAACAAATATCACTTCCATTAACATTCAAGGTTGACCTAAATTCCTGACAACCTTATAATCTCATTCTTTCTTTTCAATTTCTTAGCAAAATCAACCTAGAATCATGTCAATTTAATAGCTAAAGCCTTAATATAACCTCTCAATTGAAGGTTTAGATAAATAATCCATAAAACCCAACAAGCATCGGAACCTCCTCGAACCCACGACTCCACTCCGCTTCTCGTTTTGACTCCGTGCGTAGCTCCGGATTTCAAACCCAGGCTCCTCTCATCCCTAATCAAGCGCCTACTACCCGGTCAGACCGTGTGTGGGTCGCCACGCTACCGTGGTCCAAATCTCGACTAAGACTCCACAAAGAAACCTCTTCTTCAAGCCATGATATGGACCTTTGAGTTTTTTTTTTTTTCCATCAGAAGTCTTTATCGGCAGAAATATTAAGCTGCCAATGATATGGGCCTGGGTTTTTCCATTTTATCTTTTATCATCGATTCAACTTTTCAAGCAATGATACATGACTAACTTCTCTTGATATACATGACTCGTGGTATTTCTTGGAATAAGTGACCTCATATCCTACAATTGATTGTGCAAGATTATGTATAAGATCATGCATTTTATATGTTAATCTATCATTAGAATCGTCTTCTTCAACTTTTTTTTTCAACAATAATCTTGACAGTTCAAATATGATCTCACCTTGTCCTCTAATTGCTCATCCTTGTTTGAACGTAGAACATTATCATTTCCATGCTGAAGTAGTAGATTTTCATTCGGCAATGGGCAAGGGCTCCCATTTGGACAAGTCGGTTACATTTAATAATCATTCATCTAAGGTGTTGATGATGAGTGGACTCTTCTACGTATGCTGATTTCTTTTCCAACTTATGATCTTTTCATATATTCTCCTATCCTCAAATCGCAATCTTTGAAATTAAAGTCTAAGACTCCTTTTTACTTTAGACCTTAAGAAGCTCAGATCTAGTATTATTTCCTATAAATGAAACCTCGGTATTTTCGGGTGGTGAAATGCCCAATGCCTTAAGACTCTCTCTGGTGGCGAGTCGGCCTCGGCAGCGCATTTTAATGAACTCAAAATTTCATATATCATGTAATGCATATACTTGATTTTAAATCACATAAATAATTTATGAAATTTTAAAATAAAACATTAAAACAATCATATGAAAATAAAATTTTCAAATCTTTATAACATTTTCAAAATCGTGGCTGGTACCACGTTGAAGGATCCAGCCGGTTAACCTCTCATGAACTTGGGGACCTCCGGCACTCAGTGGATATAGAAACTTTTCCTGAAACAATCGAATAAAATCCAGGAGCGGAAACCCCCTTTACAATCCTTTTACATATCTTTAGAAAATAATGGGCGAGGTAGTGAATTTTTATTTTTCTTTTCAAAGCTTAGTTTTTGGAAAAAGTGCTGGGTTTCCTGGTACGGACTTTCCCAAATTTACAAAACACAAAACATTTAAAAACACTTCTAATCTTCCAAATTTTCAACTTCCTTGTTTAGGACTCCTCGTCGCAACTCATTCAACCACAATATATATACATATATACATTTTATTGTTTCAATCCTCAGTATTTCCAAACTTTTTCAATTCCATGCATATTTTTTTTTAAAGGTGGAAACTGGCTTTGGACTTAGCGAAGCGCCGTGCACAATCCATTTGAGATCAGCCATGGGTTCACTTTTCATCTTACTACATATACATATATCCATAACAAAGTATTCAACACTCTGATATGCAAAATTATATACAATGGAAATCCACGGCGTCGTCTCATGATGGCTGAAGCTCATTTACTGCCAAGAGGATACTTTCTGCTGCGCTTCCTCCCTCTCGAGTCTGAAATTGTTTTTTGAAACCTCCCCGAAAGAATGAGCTAAAGGAGCCCGGTGGTGTACATTTTCATTAAAATAACATTTCGAGTATATATAAAGAAAGTAATACATACTATTACGATTAAAATCAGTTTGTGCCTTAAGCGTTTCTTGCGCCCAAACTTTCTTTCTTTCTTTATAATAAATACTTATAATTAAATCCATTTATGCCTTAAAAACATTTTAATATAACTTTTCTTTCTTTGTTGCTGCTTTCTTTCGCTCACGATCGACCGGGGAATAAACACAGAGCAGTTTAGTGCGGCGGTGAGGGGCGTCTGGCTCAGTCGCAACCCTCTGGCTGTGGAGAAACTCACGCTTTGCATAGGGTTCCATTCATAGCACTTTATCACGTGTAAGGATATTACTCACAGACACCTAATTCCTCCCTCGGTTAGTAACACATGGCACACCCTCAGAAATCCTTTGCAGCAGGTACCTTGGCCGTCTCAGTCACCATAGAGTCATAGGGGGTTTAAGTAGCTTATCAATTAAACATTCTCCAAGACATTATAATAATTTTAAATCTTTACTTTATTATTAAAACACATATGCATTCTTACCCATTTTAAAACTTTCATAATACTTTAACATATGCATACATATTTCATATACATATGATATATATTGTTGCAAGTTAAAACATTTTACCATATGCCTTAACATTTATAAACATTTCCATTAAACTTTGGAGTTTAACATTAAAACCATTACTTTTAAAAACTCAATTTTAAAATATCTGTTTTCCTCATAGTTCACTGCATAGTCACCTTTTTCACTTCCGTCGAATGTCCTTTTCACCTTTTCAAAACCAATATACATTCTTCATTTGGAATCAACCATACACTCATTTCCACTCTTCACATGGCATTCACTTCAATCCCATTGAACCACACACTTCAAAAAGGCGAATTAGGAAATGATAAAATACCCTTTACTTTAAAACAGCCTCATTCAAATCTCCCCAGCCTTTTTTTCTATGACCACACTTTACTTAGAAGTGGAATCATTCCAATTGACTCATCAAATTCAAGTTATGGCATTTTCATTGCCAAACTAGTCATTTTAACGATTTTACACTCAGGGACTTTGAAACCACCCATTTTCAATGTATTAGCTCCATATTTGACAACTGGTTCTTTATAATCTTTTTGAAACTAAAGTGCTAGGGTTCTTCAGTTAGATCACCAGGTGGGAGCCTTTAAAGGCCTTCCTTTCACGTCGAAAACAATCAATTTAATCTATATTCAAAAAAGCGAACAGAATTTAGCACACATGGCGCGCTGAGCCAATTTTGGGCCACATGGAGGCCGAATTCGACGATGCCTATTTCTATATGTTTGATTCTACTTGAAGTCTATTTTAACCAGAAACTTGAAGCACTCAAATCGGATCTGAAATGAGCAAGTTATGGCTAAAATACGAAAGTTGGTCAAAAACAATAGGCTGTTTCTGTCAGGACTGTTTGCCAGAGAGAAAATGTGGAATGTTTCTATTCACTTTTTCACTCCCTAGCCTCAATCTAATGCCTTATACCATTTCAACCTGTCACTGAAATTCACTATCGAGTCTAACATTCCTCACTTTCTTTTCAAAGGCCTGCCTAATCCATTTCCTTTCTCAATTGATAATAAATCGGCATCATTCAACCTTAAATACCACCAATTTAACATCCATACAGAAAAGTCAAGACATTAGATATAGAAAAACATCAAACCTAACAATTCACTCACTTTATTTTTTCCGAGCTAACCTAATCATTTCTTTTCAGTTGATATCAAATCATATCATTAAAACCTTAAATACCACCAATTTAACAATCATACAGAAAATTCAAGACATTGAACATGAAAAACATCAAAACCCTAACACCACCATTAAAAACTTACTTGTTCTTGGGTTTCTTTAGCTCCTCTCCTTGCTACCACTGTAGAGCACTTGGAAAGCTTGAAGAAGGAAAAAAATCATCACAGCACCACCTTCCTCCCTTGGCCACGGTTTTCTCCCTCCTTTCTCTTTTCTTCCCTTTCTTTTCTCTCTTTTCTTCCCTCTTTTCCTCTCTCCTTTGACCAGGAGCCCTCCCTCTGTTGGAAAAATTCATCTCTTTTGATTTAGACTTTGACCCTCACACTTACTTGCAAATTGCAATTGTAACTCTTGTTAATTTATATGGCCCATCTCTACACTTTTGATTTTCATATCCCCTTTTTGCTCAATTACTGATTTATCCATATTCTCATACGAAATCAAATATCCATCTGATTCCATACCAAAATCACCAGAAGTCATACCTTTTGCCAGCCCTCTTCTTCTCTCTATATAGATTCTTTGTAAAATTGGAATAAATTTGGTCTTAAATCAAGCCCTCACTCCTTAGGCCATGTTGGCTCTCAAAAACCTTTTTTTTTTTTGTTTCTTTTTATTTCATTTAGGTCCTTAGGTTCTCTCTTTTTGAAATCAACTTAGGCATAATTCTATTTTAACCCACCTTTTCATCTTGCCAAACCATGCCACTTTTGGCAAAATTACAATTTTATCCTTAAGTCTCTTGTAAATTTTGGTCTCTCGTTTCCACATTTCTCATTTAACTCCTGAAACATTGAAATTGTACTTACAAAATACCCCGAAACATGTCCCAAAATGCTAGGAGTAAATTTTGAAGTATTCTGATAACTAGTTTTAAAAGGGGCCCTCCTTGTATTGGGTACGTGGTGAGCAAGCCTTGAGCTCCTCAAGCTCCTCTTTACTGATCTTCGTCCCACATAAATTTGGCATCTTTATCTAATAGCTTATATGAGAAGTAGTGATGAGATCCAGCTGACCTATATGCCTAAAGGAATTGCCTCACAGTCTTCACATTCGTGAGAGGCGGAGTTTGGAAATCAACTCGATTTTTAAGCCTTGTCCTTCAATTTAACTTTCTTGATAATATATTCCTAGCACAAATTCTGATTGAAAGAAAATATAACATGGCATTTTAGTTCAAATACCAAGTTCTTCCCTATACACCTGGGGATAATTCTAAGTTGATCATGCATTCTCCAGCTCTCCCTCAAGCGTAACATCATCCAATATAAACCTCCATATCGCTCACAAATCAGAAGATCACAGGCATACGATCTTCCGGAATGTAGTAGGGAGCATTACAAGAAGCCTTGAAAAGGGCATCCTCCCATAAGCATATGTGCCAAATGGGTGAGTGAAGGTAGTCTTACTACAATTAACCCATAATAATTTCAATTTGAAATAGCTGAATAGCCATCAGAGCTGATGAGAAGGGGTGGTAGGAATCCTTCAGTTAGATCCGTGAAGGGTTGAGAGGAGGCTGATCCTTTCTTTACTAATTTGATCTGCGTAATGATATATACCCTCCTGGCTGTGTAGTAAGTAGTTGGGCACTTCCTCTCCCTTTTCATTATGAATAGTGGTTACCCTTGATTTATTAGGCACAACCTGGGTTGGTGATTCATGCCACGATAGGGTGATCCGGAATCAACAAAATTTGTTTCCTATTTTCCTCCTCACTGTGTGAAGTCAGAATCTTGTAGTATGGCAGTCTGAAAATTCGAACACAGGGGATGGAGTTTCATCCTACAAATGAGTTATATCATGGTTAAAATGGTAGAGGCTTTCTTTTGGTTTTTTGGATTTGCATTAAAGTGTGGGTTTAGGGTTACTAGAATGCGCTGAACCCGACAGGAAATGAGGTGTGAAGGCGACCCAGTGAAGGCTTAGGTCATAAGCGGAGTAAATGGGGTTATATGGTAATCTCGGGTTAATTTCCTCGCATTAGGACAAATGACAGCCTGAGTGTTGCAAAACACGATCTTGTTTAGCTTCAAAAGCTAACCCTTAAAAACACTCTATTTGACGAAACACTTGTGAGCATTTTAATGTCCCGGTAGTTGAAGGTACATCATCTAACCTAATTTCAACGGCTTATTAAATGACATCTAAAGAGATATCGGTGTATCTACCATTAAGGCCACCTTTGAATACTAGCATGACAAGTGATGACCAAAAGAAACACATTAAACGCATTAAACCCAAGTTTGGAAAGTTTGGAATAATAAATCGTGCTGTTTCATTTAAAGCGAGGACCCATTTATGAGCCACCATTAAGCTTGACCTAGAAACCCTCATCTTCAAGGCTTTGAGAACTGGCAAACATCCGTAGAGTTGTCATCCTCTAAAAGTGCTGTGACGAAAAATGAAGAAAGAGAGATAAAGGAAAGCATAAACTAAAACAAATCTACGTGAATAAGCTTTAGCGAGACAAGGGTTACAAATTGTCATAAGGTGGCTTATATAGTCATACAAGAGGTGTGAAATACCAAAAATGCCAAAAATATATGATTACATTAGGGGCAAAATAGGAATTACACAAAACGAGGTCATTTGGATCAAAATGCGGAGGGTGCGCCCGGGCTGCGCTATGCATAGTGAATTTCGCTATCATAGCGAAATCTGGTATAGCGAAATTCAAATTTTAAAGTATACGATAACTTCGGTATGATAGAAATTTTAATATCATAGCGAAAAATTGTGCATAGCGAATTTAGCGAGGGGATTGCGAAATTTGTGATCCTTGCGAGAATTTTTGCTATGCCATAGTCGCGAAATTTTCTTTATCTTACGCGTGAAAATCACCAAATCCTGTATTGCCTCCTGCATCGATTGACCTCCATTTCTTGATTCCATGACATTTCTTTATCGAAGCGATGAAACCAGCGAGAACTATCATAACTTCGACGCGATACGAGTCAGCTTTAAGAGTGAAGGTGAGGTTCTGAGCACAAGCGCAACGACACCGAAACAAAATCGGTGAGTGCCCAGCGGACTGCACATATCAATCGGATTAATTAATATGATTAATGCACTTAAAAAGCACTCAAAACCTATCTTAAATAGGACTCAAAAAATAGCACTTTTTGGGTACTAATCACTAGCAAACCGTTCTTTGGCCCTTAACAATCTTAAAAGCAATCAGCGTCGTGCTTTGCTTTGCAAAAAGTGTAAAATTTGTCGAGAAAGTGTGTACAAGTGAGGCTTACCTTTAGTATGAAAAACTTCAGACTGTACAAATACCATCATGAAGAAGGCAATTGCCATATAGAACCAAGTTTGAGGTGTCTATCAATTCCGGGAATTCAACAAGCGTCCGCTAAATCTAAGTGTTCTTAAGGTAACGGTTTGAACCAATAAGTTGTAAAGCCTTCCCTCCCCCCCAACAAGCTACTTTGGGGCCTTAAAGGCGGTGAGACAACCTAAATAGAATCGATTTACCTCTTATTTCTTTCTTTGATTGCACAGTCAGGTATATGAGGTCCAGATGACTCAAACTGATTGGGTTTAGGGCATCAGAAGCGAAGGATCCTGCAGGCCACAGGCTCTAAGACTTCACCCAGAACTTGAATGATTTCGAGAATTAAGCACCTACAACTCGCTAAACTCTACCCATCCACCCGTGTTATACTTGAACACTAAGTCGATAAACCTGACGATGAAGGAGTTTAGACACTTAGGAGCTTTAAAGGCTTCGCCGTATACCCCTCTCGGACCGTGTTAGGGTTTCAAGGCAAAGTGTTCGACTTTCATATCTCTTTTTCTTCTTTCTTTTTTTTCTTTTTTGCTTTATTTTTCTTTTCATTTGGAAGACTTCATTGGTCTTCTTTTTGAATGTCTTTCAAAAACCTATTATAGATTAGATCTGACCCCGAGGATCTAGTCGGTTTGCAAAGTGAAAAGTGGTATATAGCTTCTCAACCTATTGATAAGCGTGTGCCTTGTGTGTGATTAGCTAAGGTGGATATACAAGGTTAGATACGGAACCTCAAGCGGACCAAAAACTTAATCAAAGTGGGGCCATTACAGCGTTATGGCGGCTACGGGGCTTTCAATCCTTGACTAAAGGCGAGTAGAAACAATATAGTCACAAACATCGGCTGAATTTTAACAAATAAATTTAGACTACAACGGGGCATGTGGAACTGATAAAACTAAATTCAAAAATATGAACATTATTTCTAACACAAAATATCCACGCATGGGAATAGAGAAAGCTAGAGGATGGGTGGTACCTCCTCGATGGTAGCGTGGGAGAAGAATCAACTCTAGCTGGGCAGAGTTGAGGGTACATTTGTGAAGTGGTTGATGTTCTGCGCAACTTTCAACCGCAAGCGAACATGTGCCAATCAATTTGGTTATTACAAAAATTTCAAGCGAAAAGAAATTGGAACAAAACTAAGTAAATAAATTAGTGGCTTTTGAGACACTGCAGGAGCCACCCCCAAATGTGTGGCCTGTGGGTTTCAAGGAGGATCCAGAAGGAGAATTTCCTCCCTGGCTACACTTTCTGTTTGCTACAACAGGGCTTCACCCTTTGTCCGTGCTTTGATCGCACCCCTGCTATCATTTACAGTTAGGTAGGTCCACAATAGACATTGGTGCTGCTTCTTTGAACTATGAATGGGCGAGTCCATGTGACCTTGGCTTGCCGGAAATAGATGGAGTTGGAATCATACGGGAGGACTTGATACACGCATTCTTGCTAGTTATCCGATCATGCGGTTTTTCGATCTTTCCTTTGCAATTTAGGTTCAAGTAGGCATCATTTCATATTTCCTCGACTCATTTGAGGTCGAGAATCTTTTAGGCGGCTCTTCTGCCAAATCCATGTTATTCTTGATTGCCCACCATGCTTTGTACTCGATTTCCAGCAGAGGTGGCATGCCTTACCAAAGACCAGCGATAAGGGGATATTCCGAAATTGTTTAAAGGCGTGCGTAGGCCCCACAGTGAATCAAGCAGTTTAATGGACCAGTCTTTTATGTTGCTGTTCACCACCTTCATTAGAATGGTCTTAATCTCTCTGTTAGCAAGTTCTACTTGACCACTTGTTTGAGGATGGTAAGGGGTGGCCACTGCAAACATTTCATACCATGTTAGCCATGAGGTTTTCAAAGGTTATTAAATATGAACCTCATCATAAGCATAATGGCTTTTGGTACCAGAACCTAGAAAAGATGTTTGCTTTTAAGAATTTAAGTACCGCCCACAGCTGGTCATTGGTTTCTGAGGGTCCACCAGCCCATTTTGGACACATAGTCTACTCCCGCTGATATGGCATGTATGACCATAAGGCGTGGGGAAAGGTCCCATGAAATCAATGCCCCAAACATCAAATAGCTCGACGGCTAAAATTAGGTTCGAGGGCATCATATGGCCAGGTGAGACAATTTCCGGGCCCTTTGGCATGCATCACACACTCGGCACATTTGGTGTCTTCTTTAAACGAGGAGGCCGGTCGAACCAGTTGCGGAACCTTCATTTCCGTTTTTACGGGAAGCAAGTGAACCCCACGAGGGCACTCGTGGCGGTGGTTTAGAATTCCACTGTTGTTCTTCGCCGGGCACACACTTCTGATTATCGATGCACAATATTTAAATGAGAAGGGCTGCTGATGGCAAGATGGATCTTTCTGAAAGAAATACTTTTACTATCACATTCTTTCAATCGATTAGATTTCTCACATTGCGAGAAATTAGCGATGTGAGGCATACCGAGGAGCTTTTCTAGCTGCGTGCAAAGTTAACCAGGAAATTCGCTCATTGATGGAAACAGTTATGAGTATCATGGGCTATTGTTGGCTTTGAAAGATAATTACGCGCGCATTCTCTGCGCATCTTTAATTTTCAAGTTAAATTCTTGAAGCGAAGAGCCGCTCGGATAAAGTCTTGCCTTGGCATTTTAGTCAGGTGATATTTCAAGCGGAATGATACGTAAAAATAGCCCATATCGGACTGGCTCCAAGTATGCCGAGAGAAATTTGTCTAAGGCGTAGACCCTTTACTTGATAATTCTTTCTTTATAGTAGTATAGTTCCTTTGTGTGCTTCATTTAAGGTTTTCTTGCATAATAGACTACATGAGGTTTCCATCTTCTCTTTGGCTAAATCTTTTGCTCCGATACTTGAATCCTTGCATCACACACATTACTTCAAGGTAGCGCCAATTGGGTGCTCGTGCTATAGGTCACCGAGTGGTCAAATGGGACTTTAGCTCTTCAAAGCTTTCCTGGCATTCTTTTTCCCAGACAAATTTAGCATCTTTCTCTAGCAGCTTATAAAGGGGCTTAGCAATCTTCGAAAAATCCTTGATGAATCTTCTGTAAAAGCCTACATGGCCAAGGAATTGCCTAACTGTTTTCACATTTTATTGACGGTTGGAAATAAGTTCAATTTTGCCTTGTCAACTTCTATCCCTATTTGAATAACATGCCCCGGTAAAATTCCTTAGTTCACCATAAAATGGCATTTCTCGATTCGCCTGATTCTTTTCAATGCACCTCTGCAGGATAGCTTCAAGATTAGTCAGGCATTCTTCAAAATCACCTCCATAAACAGTGATGTCATCCATGTATACTTCCATTATGCGCTCCACATATCGCTAAACATACTAAGCATATCTCTGAAGAAAGTGTGAGCGTTGCAAGACAACATCTCCTGTAAACATAAATTAAATGGACAAGTAAGTGATCACTTTTCTTGATCCTCTGGTGCAATCTCTATCTGAAGTACAGATACCATCAAAAAGCAATAGAATGGGTGTCCGACTCTCTCTCAGAAGGCGATCAATGAAGAGGCGGTGAAATGATCGCTCTTGTTACTTCATTACAGGCCTCACAGCAATCTATACATACCCTCAACGGTGGTAGTCGAGTGAACCAGTTCCTAAGCCCTTTTTCATTTTTCACCAGTGGTCACTTTGATTTCTTGGGCACTACCTGAGTTAGGCTTGATTAATTACTTAAAGTGCTATTTTAGACCCTATTTATTATGGGTTTTGGTGCTTTTTGACTAATCATTCCCGAATTAACCCGATTTACACATTAAGGTCCCTACTATTCTGATGCATTTTGTGGCAAATTTTGCGATTTTTGCAGGCTAATCATGCCAACATTGTTGAGTCGATCAAACATGAAGAACTGAGTCAAACTCGACATCATAGATCGGAGACGAGAGGAAAGAAGAAGCGAAAGAGAAGAAATAAGAAAAAAAAAGAGGATGCAGGATGCAAGCTGGAAGCAGGAACCAATGGAATAGTGATGAACAGTGAAGCCAAATTAAGCTACGCTAAATTTTTTCCACTATCATAAGCGAATTATTTGTGTGGCAGATATGCATAGTGATTTTAAGCTATGATAGCGAGAATTTCGCTATGATAATGAAAATCTTTGTCACCTAGCGAATTCAATTTTCGCTATGCACACAATATTTTTAAAGCTATGATAGCGAAAATCATTTGTGCATAAGCGAAAATTGTTGTCCTGTTTTATCCAAACGACTCCGTTTGGTTTTCTCCTTTCTACCCTCGTGTAATTTTGTTTGTTTCATATTGTTTTGCCAATTTCCCTTTTACGAGCATATATAAGCCTCGATGCATAACAATGACAATCAATCACTTCACTTAATAAATTTTTAGGCTCGGCTCTCATTCCGTACTTCATTTCTTTTCTCTTTCTTTTCCATTTTCTCGGTTACAAGAGCACTCTCCAAGGATGACAACTTGGAGGATGGCGGTAAAACCCTTTCTCCTTGGCGAATTCTTGGGGGTAGGATCCCGAAGGTTCTTTGGAGAAATTTCCCTGTTTTCTTATTTGGTATGCCTTTGGCGGTTTGTGTTTCCTTTGAACTCTGGGTTAAATCCCTAGATTCACCTTGAATGACCTTTATTTGGTAATCTTTTAGGGTTAGGTGGATGCTTATTGCTAGATCATGAGATTCGTGATTACCCTCTATTAATCATTATAAAGTGAATCGAGGAAAATTTATTTCTTCAGCTGTCGTGTCTTCTTTAACTCGATAAACACCATCTTTCGAAAGGATAATTATTTTAGGTTAGGTTTTGCCAAGCTAAATGAAGATCCGGTTCGGGAGATGACTATATGTCATCACCTCCCCCGACGAGAGGAAATAACCCGAGGACCTCGGTGACTGTAGAACTCAACCCCGAGTGACCTAACATGAGGAGTTCTATTACATTTTATTTTATTTTAAATTCAGTTTGCAAACCCTGACCCTGTTTTTATCACCCACCTTAAAATCGAGCCAAATTCCACCATTTTGACTTCACTTAAATCATTTGTATGAAAACCCATCCCAAGTGTTCGACCCTAGGCTGGCTATCTTCATGATGGCTTGACTCTGACGGTGGGAGAAAAATAGGATACAAATTTTGTTGATTCGGATCACCCCTCACGTGCCTGAATCAAATGGCGTCGTTAGGGGATGGTGCCTAAGTGCATTGTGTTTATGGATTCTTGTGATCCTCATCACCCAGTGCAGTGAATTAGCACATATTTTCTTGTCATTTTCTTTTCATTTCATATACCAAAAAAAAAAAAAGGGAGGGGGTTGGAAATCCCTCTGCGGAATTTGTTTTGGTGTTGTCTTGTGTTGCCTTATTTATCTTCTTGAGTTGAATGTTGGTTTGAATTATGACCAATGAAGAGGGAAAGCAATACAGTTGAGTATTCAGTTGAGAGTAACCCTAGGGCATATGACAATGAGGGATTTATAGGAACCTTGTATGGTAAAATCAGCAACCTGGGGGAGAAATCCAAATCCAAATAGGTCTATGAGGGACTATAGAGACCACGGATGAGTGCACCCTTCATAAGTCTCTCAACTTATGCACCTCTCCTGCTTTCCCACATTTACCTCAACCCTCAACCACCACAGCCACCAAATCTTATCCTCAAGTGAATGCTTCTTCTATCCCCGAATGAGCAAACTAGTGGATAATTTCATAGAGGAGCAAAGGGTAGTGACTGTCCAGACCAATCAAGAAATTAACACAATGGAGAGCTCCCTGAACAAGAAATTGGATGGGTTCCAAAGTGAAATTGATCAAAAATTGGATATCCTGCAGGAATCCATCTCAAAGCTCACCAATCAGCTTGTTCATCAAGAGGAAGAAAATCCAGAAGGAGGGTGCTTGACTGACACCATGGTGGAGGATGTTGTCAACACAGGGGTTATCCAATCCTCACATAATGAAGCATCGTTGTCCATGGGAGAAAGAAGACAATCACGCCTTTGCTCGACCGGGAGGAGGGCAGTGGAAAGGAAGAAGGGGAGGAACTCCAAGAGCCTATCATTCAACCAATCCCCATAAATCTGTATCCTGGTGCCTTTGTCCAATCCCAAAGTAGCTTCCACCACAAAGGTACACACCGCCTTCCACACCTACAAAGAAACCCAAAATCCCGTGAAGACTGCCCCCAAACCCATGCTAGTCCATCACTGCTTATACAACATTTCAAGAGATTAGTGGCCACCGCTGCACCTTTGCCACATCAAAGAAGATGGCGTCGGCACACGCCCCAGATGGTTAGCGGATGGCTGGGTGCTTGCCGATGGTTACCTAATCCTCAGATTTGAGTCTTCGGTCGGTTCCTAAAGAGACTCAGTTTAGAGATTCAGTTGGGGAGCACACCCTCCCCACTTTTTAGCTACTTTTTCTTAATTTAATTTATTTTATCGTATTTTATTTTGATTTCGTTAATTTTTCTTTTTAGATTTTCTAATTTTTAGTTAATTTGCTTTTAGATTAATTTTTACTTTTTTTGCAATTTTTCCTGAATTTTCTTGCATTACTTACAGTTTCAGTGGGAAATTTTGAAGCCTGGATTGAAGAAATTACAAGAGAAGCAAGCAAAAATGAAGATGGGAAATTTTCGCAACTATAGCGAAAATTTCGCAATTCTAGCGAAATGAATTTTCGCTATCATAGCAAAATTTCGCTATGATAGCGAAAATCTGTAGCTTCCATAACAGACAAAACATGCACAGTGTTCTCATTTTATTTTATTTATTTATTATTTTTTATTTTTTTTATTTATTATTAATTATTTTTATTTTCAAAAAAAAAAAATGCTTATTTGTAGTTTTTTATTTTTATTTGCTATTATTTATACAAAAAAATAAAAATATAAAAATAAAAATTCGCATTACACATATTAAAATTTCTTAACCTTGCGACTTTCATGTTTAATTTTCGCTGATACAAAATTTTCGCTATGGGCCCAACTGTTTTGCCTCCACTCTTTGTTTCGCTCATATAATACATCCAACCTGCTTGTATGCTCTTGGTACCGTGAAAAGCTTAGAGAGTGTAGAATCCAATAGAGGCCAGAAAGAACACTTTTTAAAATTTTATGAATGTAATTTTCAAAATGCTCCAACTGGCTAGTTTTTCTTTCTCCTTAACTTGTTTGTTTGAAGCCCAAACGGAGTGGAATAAGGTGTCGATGGAAAGCTTGCAAGTATCCGTATCCAACAACGATCACATCTCATCAAGGAGGTAACACTCTTCCCTAACTTTCCAACTGATCCTAGCTTCGGACACACCGAGATGTTTGGGTTAGGGGGAGAGTTAGCGAAGAAAGTGGCTTTTGTATTTATGTTTTTATTATTATTTTGAGCAAGCCCATTTTCTAATGTTCAGTGGCTTGCTGGGTTCCTTTTCTATAAAGCTGTTATACCATACAACTTACTTTTTCAAAATTTGGAACCATTTTGCAACCAAAATTTTTTGTGTGTTTTGCCTAGCTCATAGTTTGAAAAATTGAAACTTTGTCCAATTCTATTGATGTTAGATTGGTTCCATGCATAATTCAGTGGATGATTAGTTGAATTCTGTTAAGCTTTAAACCTTTTCTTCCACCTTTAATGCTAACTACGTAGCACATTAGGTTTCAAATGATAGGCTGAAAAACTCCGCGGCAACCTCCTTTACTTTGCAATAACCTATCTAGTGTCGCGTGACCACCTTTAATAAAGTTAAGGACCCCGGTGGAAAGAAGGCCAATGCGTCGAAAAAAAAAAAAAAAAAGAAAAAGAATAAAATTGCAACGCTTTGCCTTGAAACCCGAGCACACCAGGTATATGGCGAAAGCCTTTGGGGAAGTCCTAAGGCCCTAAACCTTCACCGGTTAGAGTCGCGACTCTAGTGTTCGCTACACTGGGTGGATGGGTGAGCCGCAAGTTGTAGGTGCTGGAGTCTCGAAATCATTCAAGTCCGGGGTGAAACCTGGAAGAGTTAGTGGTCGAAAGATCTTATGACTTGGTGCCCAGCCTTAATTGGTTGGGACACCTGGCAGATCCCCGCTACATGGACTTTGGTGAGGTCGATTCCTCGAAGATTGCACCCGCTGCACAAAAAGAATTGTAGAATAATAGGTGGGTCCCGATCTAGGTTGGTTAGCATGCCAGTCGTGGTAGTAGCTAGGTTTGGGGAGAGTGCTTGGATGCTTTATTGTTGAGAAATCGATCAAACAAACACTTAGATTTTCGGGGTGGAAGCGATGTTGAGTCATCGAGAAGGAAGCTCTTTTTTGATACTCAATTTTGTATGGCATTCATTCTCTCAAGGATAGTTATTGGGCAAGGCTTTGATATTCTACTTAGGGTTAGGGCATTACTCATTCACAACTCCTTTTGAAATACCATTTTTGTGAACGTTATTTATTGTTTTCAGATGTTCTTCTTTCTTTCTTTCTTCATCATAAGGACTAGCAATGTAGGTTAGGTGTGATTAGTGCCCAAAAAGTGCTATTTTGAACCCTATTTATTATTAGTTTGAGTGCTTTTTGTATACTAATCATTCTAATTAACCCGATTTAAAATTATTAAGGTCCTACCATATTCTAATGGATTTATTTTGTGGCAAATTTGGTGTAGCTTTTAAGTAGCTAATCATGCCAACATTGTTGAGTCAATCCAAACATGAAGAACTTGAGTCAAACTCAACATCATAGATCAGAGACCAAGAGGAAAGAAGAGCAGAAAATAGAAGAAATAAGAAAAAAAGAGGATGCAGGATGCAGGCTGGAAGGAGGAACCAATGGAACAAAGGATGATCGCGAAGCTAAAATTCGCACGCTAGAATCTCTCACTATCATAGCTTGAACATCACAAGATAGCTTAAAATTTCAATTTCGCTATGTATTCGCTATGATAGAGAGTATTTCATGATAGCTAAAATTTCACTCGCTATGCCCGTCTTTCGCTATGATAGAGAATTTCGCTATCATAGGCTTTAAATGAAGTATGATAGCTTAAAATCACCAGGCATAAATAAAATTGTTGCCCCTATTTTTGATCCAAACGACTCCGTTTTGGTTTTTCTCCTTTCTACCCTTACTTTAATTTTGTTGTTTCATATTGTTTTGTAATTTCCCCTTTTCTGAGCATATATAAGCCTTAGTCTATAACAAATGACAATCAATCACTTCATAATAAATTTTTGGAGAAGCTTTCAGCTCTCCCGTTCCCACTGCTTCATTTTCTTTCCCTTTCTTTTCCATTTTCTCGGTTGCCAAAGACCCTCCAAGGATGACAACTTGGAGGATGAGCGGCTAAAACCCTTCCTCCTTGAAGTAGAAGGCTACTAAAGGATCTGAGGTTGCTGAGGTTACCCGTTTTTCACTTGTGTATGTACTGTTTAAGTTTGTGTTTTGAACTTGGTTTAAATCTAGATTCAATTCTCGAATGACCTTTATTTGGTAATCTTTTAGGGTTCAGCGGATGCTTATTGCTAGATCCACTGAGATTCATTAGTTACCCTCTATTAATCATTGTAAAGTGAATTAGGAAAAATTGTTCTTCACTGTCGGTGACCACTGCTGCTCAGTAAACACCATCTTTCAAAAGGATAATTATTTTGGGTTAGGTTTTATAGCTAAATGAAGATCCGGTTCGGGAGATGACTATATGTCATCCTCCCCAACGCGAGGAAATAACCCCGAGGACCTCTCAGTGACCTGTAGAACTCAACCCCAGTGACCTAACACTTCAAGGAGTTCTATTTTACATTTTATTTTATTTAAATTTCAGTTTGCAAACCACCAACCCCCTGTTTTTATCACCACCTTAAAATCCAAACCAAATTCACCATTTTTGACTTCACTTAAATATTTATATGAAGAAAACCCATCCCCGTGTTCGACCCTAGACCGCTATACTGCAGTGGCTTGACTACGACAGTAGGAGGAAAATAGGATACAAATTTTGTTGATTCCGGATCACCCTACTGTGGCACGAATCAGGGCTTACCCAAGTGCTATTCGATATGGGGTAGATGATACCAGCCTGCAGCAATTTCAGGACTTCAGTGCGAACTACTCTCGCAAGGCCAGATTCAACCTCCTCTCAGGGCTGCCCCAACGCTTAGATTCTTCTCTTTCTAAATAAAATGGGTGAGTGCGACAGAGGTTTATGCCTTTTAAATCATAAATTCTTCTGGGAAATTCCCCAAAGCTTGCTTTGTTCCTTCGAGGAGGTGCAGCCAGTTGAAGTTCTCGGAAGTGGTCGTAAGAGTGATGATATTACTAATGGCACGCTTTTGTCAGTCCTCCATGAACATATTTAACTCAAATGGTAGGGGCCTGAGCCTCCCAACTTTTGAGGTTCTTTTGGTTCTCTCCCGTCACAGAGGTAAAATTTACTTTCTTTTCCAAGACTCCTCAGAATAAGCTCATGCATTGAGGTTCTTGTTGCTCTACAAGGCACTCTGATAACTCCGTGGTCAACACATCTTGCATTTGCTGCTCATTAGCCTGTTCTTCAAGAATTGTATCTATTATGCATTTCTTCACAATGCCTCCATCAAGATATGCCTTACTCAAATGGAAGATATTGAGTTCTAAAGTAATATTCTAAACGTGAGTCAGACACCCATTCCGGTAATTTATTATGGCATTTGAAGTAGCCAAGAATGGCCTTCCCACATGATGGGCACATGATTGGCCTCACTGCAACCGGCCCGTGTCAAGCACGACAAAACTAATTGATAGTAGAATCTCGTCCACTTTGTATTAAAACATCCTCATGGTCCCTTCTAGATTTTACTGTAATTTACTCCGCTAGTGATGCAGGATGGAAGTGGTTTCAGCCTCCTAAAACCAAGTCGCTTGTACATGGAATCATGGCAAAGGTTCACACTAGCTCCCAAGTCTAATAGTGCTTTCTACAATATTAATCGAGATTGTAGGACATCCCGGTCTTTATATTTCACCGAGTCTTGCACTCAATGATAAGCACTACTTCGCCGCTTAAAAGGCCTTTGCTTACATCAGCCTCTTTTACCGTACATGTCCCAAAGAATTTTGCATATGTGGGGACTTGTTTGATCATGTCAAGGAGAGGAATGTTAACTTTCACTTTCCGTAAAACCTCTAACAATTCAGTTTGGTTAACGGAATTTTTCTTTTTTCGGAGTGCCCGGAATGGAGGTACACTAGTTCACCTCTTCCTTTATCGATCGTTTCCTCTCTCGCTGACAACACGCCCAGTGGAGCCGTCTGGCTAGGAGCTGGACCGCTTGTCTCAGCTTCTACTACTCTCAAGGTCACCACCGCCTTGACTTCATCAATTCTTACATTCGATCAATCGGCTGAGCCTATTTCATACTCTTCTGATTTTGCTTGTCTCGGGAAGGAAATTTCCTTTTCTTTAATCCGAGCCGCCGGGTTGGACAACCTTGAAATCTCAGAGTGCATACTGTCCAATTTTATGTTGAGTGAGCTCTTGACTGCCTAAATTTTTTGATTAGTCTGAACATTCAACACCTTTTGTTCTTCCACAAACATGCCTACCACTTTGCTTAAATTCAGGATTGCCTGCTCAACAGGAGAAGAAGGTGGAGGCTGCTTCTCGTTAGATCAAGTGGAGCCAACCGGTCAGTTCCTAAAGGGATATATGAGGGGCTTGGCTTCCATGGTGGCTTGATGGTTTCTCCACTGTGCTATAGTGCCTATACGGGAGCATTTCAGGGTGGCTTATTTCACCCAAGACATGGGCATGTTTCGATGCTGCTCTCGTGGTGGCTATTTGACTGACAATTAAAACAAAATGGTTGAGATGCAGGCAACTCATTTACTGCTTGCATTTCGTGCTGACTTCTCATTTCCAGCTCCTCCAACCTTTGGGTCAACGTGGTCAGTTTTGCTTTCATCTCCGTGTCTTCGGAAAGTGCATAGATGCCTCCCCTCTGGTGGGTTAAAGCCTCATTCTTTCAGCTTCCCTTGGATTCGGTTCATCCCATGCCTTAGAGGTTTCGGCCCCATAGTTCAAAAAGTCCATGGCCTCATCCCGGTGTTTGCTCAAAAGTCACCTCCACATGGTTTCAGCAATTGTTTACAGCTGGAGACATACCATCATAAAATGATTAACGGCATCCATGTATCAAAACCATGGGTGGGCATGCATTGATGGTTCCATGAACCTCTCCCCAACATCGAGGCAAACTTCTATTGTTTCATAGTCGAATAAGTGCGTGATCTGCCTTCAAACTGGCTGGATCTTAGTTGTGCTGAAAAATTTCTTCAAAAACTCAACTTGAAGTTCGGCCCAATTTCTAATTGTTCTTGGCCTCAATGAATTGAGCCAAATCTTGGCCTTGTCTTTCAGTGTCAATGGGAATGCTTTCAGCTTAAGCAAATCCATGTCGGGAACTCCTTCATTAAAAGTTGTGCATACCTCCTCGAATTCCCGGATATGAGTATAAGGATTATCATTCTCCATTCCATGAAATGCTAGGCACCAATGTAGTCTCACCACCACATCATCAGTAGGTGGTATGATGCAGGAAGGTGCACTACCCTTGGAGGGTGTATGTGGTCCCTCATTGACCTGTATGCTGTTGGATTCATTGGAGCTGCTTGTTGACTCTACTGTTCCTCAGGTAGAGGATCCATGTTTTCACTATGCACACTGACTTCTTAACCTGCCAATTGGTGATTCATCATAGTTTATGTGAAATGGGCCCCATCCTAAAGTAGTATAAACACCTGTGAAACAAAAATGGGACAAAGCAGAAACACAAATAAGTTTATGCAAAGAATCTCAAGGTTAGCTAAAATAAAACCGACTTTTAAAATAAAACACTTCCAGCAGACTCCGAGTAAAAAACTGAAATTCTTGATAAACGAAATTCAAAAAGGGTTGTGTTAGTCACCAATACTGCGAATGAGGACAGCAAGTACATATCAACTCATCATCCGTATTGCACCATCCTCACAACGGCGCCATTTGATTCGTGCCACGGTAGTGATCCAAATCAACAAAATTTGTTTCCTTATTTTCCTCCCATCGCCGAATGCTTACCACAAAGATAATGGGTCTAGGGTCGAACACGGGATGGGTTTTCATCCTACAAATGATTTATCATGGTTCAAAATGGTGAGGCTTTTCTTTTGGATTTCTTGAATTTGCATTAAAAAGTATGGGTGTTGGGGTTACTAGGGTAACTGAAACAGCTTGAAATGAGGTGTGCAGAGGGCGACTTTGAAGGCTTCGTCACTAGCTCGATGAAATGGGGTTATAGTGTCGCCAAGTTATTTCGCATTAGCAAATGACATATAGTCATTGCCAAAACCGGATCTTTGTTTAGCTCTAAAAACCAACCCTTAAAAACACTCCTATTTGAGCAAAAACACTTACTGAGCATTTAATGTCCCAGAAGTTTGAAGAATGCATCATCTAACCTAATTTCAATGGCTCAGAATGGTATCTAGAAAGAATGTCTGTATCTACCATTAAGAATAATACTGAACCCTAAAGACGACAAGATTTGACCTGTGTTAAACACATTAAATAGCATTAAACCCAAGTTTGGAAAGTTGGAAACAATAAATGCGTGCTTATTCAAGCCAAGATTTAAACCGAGACCAACTACAAACCACCACAACTTCAACCTAGAAACCCTCCTCTTCAAGGCTTTGAGGCTTAGCCAAAACATCCATGAGTTGTCATCCTCTGATGTGTTCGGGCAGCCAAGAAAATGAGAGAAAGAAGAGGAGAAAACCAGAACCTAAAAACAAAAGCCGCGTGGAATGAAAGCTTTAATGGTTGTGGTTACAAATTGTCGCAAGGTGGCTTATATAGTCATACAAGAGGTGTGAAATGTACCAAAATGCCAAAAACAGGTATTTACATTGGGGCAAATGGGAATTACACAAAACGAGGTCGCTTGATTAAAATCGTAGGGTAATCAATTCCGCTATGCATAGTGAATTTCCCTATCATAGCGAAATCGAGGCATAAATAAATTCACCGCTTATGTACGCAACTTTCGCTATGAGATAGCTTAAATTTCGCTATCATAATAAAAATTGTGCATAGCGAATTTCCTAGGTATTACGTAAATTTTCGCTATGATTTAAATTTTCGCATCTCTGCTAGCTCTTTCGCTATGCCATAGCGAAAATCCCAAGTAATCCCCGCATTGCCTCCTCGCATCGCCTTCAAATTTCTCCATTTCTCGGGGCCCACTTGACATTTCTTTATCCCGCTTGATGAAATCGCCGAGAACTCATAACCAAGACTGCCACGGCCAAGCTTTGAATGAAGCACGAGGTTCCCAAACCTACAAAACTGCCAAAACAACTTAAACAAAATCGCGAGTGCTAAACGACCTCGCACATGTCAACTCCTTTAATTAATATGATTAGCAAGAAAAACACTCAAAACCTATCTTAAATAGGACTCAAAATAGCACTTTTTTGGGTACTAATCGACTCACCCAAGTGCTATCGATATGGGGTAAATTAATACCAACTTGTAGCAATTAGACTTCCGCACGCACTACTCTCCTACATGCGAATTCAGTCTCTCCGTGGTCGCCTTACCGGGTCACTCTCCTCTTCCAAGTAGATGTGATGGGTGCAAATTTCTGGGTTAATACTCATTAGATCAATGATTTTCCACCCAATAGCTTGCTTGTTCTTCATGAGGATGTCCAGCGGTCTATTTTCCTATGAAGTACTGAGCAAGGAGGATATGACAACTGGGTACTGCTCCTATTCTTCTAAGTAGGCATATTTTAATTCCACAGGTAAGGGTTTAAGATCTAGTTTTTGAGGTTCACTGGTTCCTTCCTCACCGCAGCGCGTAATTTCTTCATTTTTTTTCTGTTCAGACAATATCTATGTCTTCGGGCTTCGCTCTTTAAAACAACCAAATAGTTCCTCGGTTAGCACACCCTGCATCTACTGTTGATCAGCTTGTTCTTCCAAAATTATATCAATTATGCAAATTTCATCCGGACCTTCTTCCGTTGGTTGCATATGCTTTTTACTCAAGTGGAAGATGTTGAGTTCCAAAGTTATGTTCCCAAATGTGAGTTGCATAACTCCATTTCGACAATTGATAATCGCATTAGAAGTGGCCAAGAATGGTCTTCCCAAGATGATGGGCACATAGTTAGCCCCCACTGCAACCAGTTTGGTATTTTTATCCACTTGTATAGTAGAATTTTTCCACTTGTATCAAAACATCCTCCATGATGCCCTTTGGTATTTTTATGGATCTATCTACAAGGGATAATGTGATGGAAGTTGGTTTTAGCTCTCCCAAACCTAGTTGCTTATAAAATGAATAAGGCAACAGGTTGACACTGGCTCCCAAGTCTAGCAGTGCCTTTTCTACACAAGTGCCTCCAATATTCACCGAGATGGTAGGGCAACTCTATCCTTGCGTATTTCACTCCAGTCTTGTAATCGAAAGATGGCGCGATTGTTCTATGATTCGCAACATAGGTGTTCGAATCACTGTACTATATCCCAATTCCTCCTACTCGCTACATAAGAAAGCTATCGCAAGATAGCTGTTCTAGGCCTAACTTAGACGGGCTCTTCTTCGCATAAATGATTTACAGTGAAGGCCAAAATGGTGAATTCGGTTTGGATTTTCAGGTTTGGTAAAAACAGTGGGGTTTTGAGGGTTTAAAACTGAAAATAAAATAAGTTAAAATGTAAAATAGAACTCCTTGAAGTGTTAGGTCATTGGGGTCGGATTCGTAGGGCAACAGAGGGTTTCCTGTGGTCTCTTCTCACGCTGGGAGGATGACCTATAGTCATCTCCCGATCTGGTTCTTCATTTAGCTATAAAACCTAACCTTAATAACTATCATTTGAAAAATGAATCTGTAGAGCATCAATGGTCTCAACAAAAACAACCCTCCTTGATCCCAATTTTAAGGATCATAAATTATAACTAACAAACATCAATGGATCTAACATTAAGCATCTAATAAGCCCAAAAGATTATCAAGTAATAACCATTGAAGGTGAATCTAAGGGATTTAAACCTATAGTTCAAGGGAAACATAAAACTACCAATGAGTACCTGCGTGAAAACCATGGAACCCTTCATCCGCCTCTCATCCCCAGACCCAATGACCTTCTCCTTCAGGATTTTACCACTCATCCTCCGAGTCAGCCATCCCTCGAGGGTGTTTAGCTGCCCAGAAAGTAAGAGAAAATGAGGGAAAGTGAAGGAAAAAGAAAAGAAACGGAACTGCTGAAAGGTTCCCACTTATTTTATTAATGAGCAAAAGTTGTCTTCGGTTACAATGCAGTAGGAGCTTATATACTGCCCCAGCCAAGCAAAATTACAAAAAGAACAAAAATCAAAAGCTAGTACAAGGGATAAAATGGGAAGAAAACCAAAAAGGGAACAAAATTCAATAAGTCAAATGGGCAGCAGGAATAGTGTCATGAAAGGTGAATAGTGGCAGGAGGTGAACAAAGGGCGTAAATGGCACTCAGAGGTTGCGAAACACAACCCGCAAATTTGTGCCGCGAAACTCTCGCAATCTCGCAAATTCCTGCAAGCATCTAACACTCCTTGCATTTTCTACTCTTCTTTCTTTCTGGTTTCTAATTTGCAATGTTGAGTTCAACTCGAATTCTTCGTGCTTGGATTGACTCGAAAATTTTGGCATAAATAGCTTGAAAAAACTACAAAATTAGCCACAAAATGTGATATGTAGAATAGCAGAGACCTTAATGTGCAAATCGGGTTAATTACGCTGATTAGTACAAAAGTGCCTAAACTCTGTATTAAAGATAGCTCAAATAGCACTTTTGAGCACTAATCATTCTCGTCAGAAGGCCTTTTGTCAACATTCAACCTCTTCTACCGTGCATAGATCCTTCAAAATTTAGTACATGGGACTTGTTTAATCATGCCGCGTGATGCCGATTTCACTCGCCTCTTAGCACTCTAATATTTCAGCCTGGTTGATGGCCTTTTTCTTAGCTTTTAGTGCTTGTGGAAAAGGTGGGGGTGTGCTATTTTTCACTGCATTTTCTTTGGTCACCACCTCATCTAGTTCAGCCTCTTTAGCCTCCTGGCCTTCTTCTGTTGGTTTGGGTATTGGTTGTTTAATCTCTTTACCAGTTCTCAATGTGATAAGTGTTTTAACTTCATCCATCCTGGGATTTGGCTCATTAGAAGAGCTCACTTCATGCACCCCCCTTGGATTGGGTTGTGTCTGAGATGGAAATTTTCCCTTTTCCTACACCTGCTACTGGTTGGTTAACCTTGAGATTGAATACTATAGGTTGTCATATTTTTGGGAGATCTCAGTCTGTAGGTTATCTAATTTTTTGTTGAGTGTGCTTTCCATTGTGTCGATTCTCCGACAGCCTAGGAATTCACGCCTCTCTCGGTTTCTCCAAGCCAAAGTTGCCTACCACTTTGCTCAAATTCATGATAGCTTGTTCAACTTGAGATAAGGATGGTGGTGGCTGTGGTTGAGATGAGGAGCCACACTGTTGCTAAGCAGCAGGGGGCACATATGGTGGAGGCTTTGGCTTCCAGGAGAGGTTAGAATGGTTCCTCCAGTTAGGGCTATAGGTGTTGCCATATGGGGTATTGGTTGGCGGCTTGTATTGACCCACAACATTGGCATGCTCTACCATCATATCCCTTACTAAAGGAACAGTTGGGTAGTGCTCTCCTTGGTGCTCAGTGGATTGAGAAATGAAACAAGGATGGTTAGGCGTAGATGCCTCAATCACTGCTCACACCTCATGGTGATGTCGCATTTCAAGCTCCTCCAACCTTCTAGTCAAGGTGGATAGCTTTGCCTTCATCTCCATGTCCTCTGTGATTGAGTACATGCCTCCCCTTAAATTAGCCCAAGGTCTCATCCTCTCTGCCTCTCTGGGGTTAGGTTCATCCCATGTTTTGGATGTCTCAGCCACATAATTCAAGAAGTCCAAGGCTTCCTCTGGATGTTTTCTCAAGTCCCTTTCGCACATAGTCTTATGCTTCATAGCAGGGGACATTCCATTATAGAAGTGATTAACCATGATTCAAGTATCGTAAGCCATGAGGGCAAAGTAATCGATGGTCTCTAGGTAATTATCCTAACATTGGTAGAATTTCTATTTTCTAAGGCCTCATGTGAAGGTGTAAATTTCAAGACTATTGTTTATATAGTAAAGAATTTTTCAATAATTTTGCTTGCATATCTCCCCAATTTAATAGTTCTCACCAAAGAGTTGAGCCAAATTCGCCTTGTCTTTAGGTCAAGGAAGGCTTTCTAATTTCAGCAATTCCATATCGGGCCAATTCCTCCCAAAGTCGCGGCAACTTCCTTAAACTCCCGGATTTGTGTGTATGGATTTTCATTTTCCATTCCATGGAAAGTTTGGAGCAGGGGCACCAGATATGGCCTGACATTCACATCCTTAGTAAGAGGTACAATACATGAGGGTGCACTCACCCTTGGTGGGTGTATATGGTCCCTCATTGTTCTGTATGCATTTAGGTTCCTTTGAACCCCCTGTTGGCTCTGTTGTTCCTCAGGTGGAGGGTCCATCTGGTTAGTGTTCAGGCTCACTTCACAACCCTATTCAAGTGGAGCATTGACCCTTTCCAACTCGTCAGAGGCCTCGCCCCAATGGTGCATAAGCCGCTAGGGCACGCAACACGTATATACAACCAAAAGTTGTTGCATACCAAAAGGTTATGTTAGCTAAAATAAATAAAAATGAAAATTCTATGTATGGACAGTATAAAAATTAAATCAACCCAGAAGTGAACTGCTAGGGGAAATAAAAGTAGAGACAAAAAGGGATTAGAATTCACCAACACTTGTGATGAGGATCACAAGTTTAACAGATTCTCACTTGCACTAAGGCACCATCCTCGAAAACGGCGCCATTTGATTCGTGCCACAGTAGGTGTTCCGGAATCAACAAAATTTATATACCTACTCCACTTTACCCATTAGCCTAGCTACCGTGAAGATAAAGGTTCTAGGGTCAAACTCGTGGATGGGTTTTCTGTGCAAAAATGATTTACGCTGATGTAAATGGCGATTTCACTTTGGATTTGGGGTTTTTGTAAAAACAGTGTGATTGGTGGTTTGAAAACTACAAAGAAAATGAAATAGAATGTAAAAAGAACTCCTTGAAGTCTCGGGCCACTGGGCTTGAGGTTCTAAGGTTAAGAGGTCCTCGGGTCCTTTTGCTCGCGTTGGGGAGGATGACCTATAGTCATTTCCCAAACTAGATCTTCGTTTAGCTATAAAAACTGAACCCTAAAAGTTTTCTCTTGAGATACAACATTTATTCGTCATTCATGTTTCAAAGCAAGAAAATTGAGCCTCGACTCCAACCTCACAGAGGCAAATAATTTGAAACTGTTTAGTCTCAGTGAATCTTAGCTGCAGAAGCATAAACTTGTTCCCGTGGCAGTTGTTGGCACTGCTAATCAGGGAACATCAAAAGGATTTAAACCCGAGGCGAGATACAGAGACATAAATTACAAATAATCGTGATCCCGCTGGAAAAACACAAGAGACAACAACTTACCTCAAAACCTTGGTCTATAGTGGCCTCCTTCAAGGATGAGGGTTAGATGGCACTTGAGTGTCATCCTCAAGTAGTGTTTTGCAGGTGAGAAAATGAGAGAAAGGGAGAGAAAATGAGAGAAAAGAAGAAAAGCGGGAAAACTGGAGCTCCTCGCGCCAAAAGTTTATTGCATAAAGTCAATCATTCTATAGAGCCTTGCCTGAGGCTTAAATACAACTCAGAACAAGAGAAATATGAAAACAAGTGAACTACCCAAAATACAGAGGGTGCAGTTTAGGAAAAACGCCACAAAAAGGTGGGTCAATGGAGGTCAAGCTGAGAGCAGTTGCAAAAATTTGCAACCCACGAAATCTCCGTTAAAACTGCAAAATTTTTGGCAAAGGGACCACCCCTTTAGCTCTCAGGGTTCCACTTCCTTCCGACTTCCGACACGCATCTCCGAGTCTCTGCATTGGATTCTTCAGGTTTGAGCCTACCGATGACACAATATTTATTTAGCTTCTATAATCGCAAAAAATAGCCACAAATGCGAAATAGTAAAGCCTGGACCCATCGTGCCAATCAGTTAACTAGGGCGATTAAGACACGAAAAGTGCTCAAAACCCGTAATACACATAGTAGTCAAAATAGCACTAATTGGGCACTAATCATCAGGCAATAACCGAAATGAAAGTGTTTCACAATTTTTCTTTATTTCAAGAAGATAATGAATCAAATGATTGAGGTTCTATTGAGATTTAATAAAAATGGGAATGGGATTAGTGTTATGATCATCTATTTGCATATTGTTAAAAATAACATGAATATGTTTCCACTGATTTGCCCAAGAGCATAGTAGTATAGCCTTGGAATACCTCTTAACACTACATTTCATTGTTTAGAACACCATATTCCTAAACCAGGTCAATAGGTATAAACATCTACTTTTAGGATTTGATTATCCTTCTAAGATTTGCTTGATTTTCCTAAACTAATACTTCTCAACCATTTCTCAGGACTGAAGTCAGCTTGTCCCCATAGATAGGACAACACAAGCCTTCTTCAATGTAATCGGTATCTCACTCTGCAATTTGATCAGAATAATCACTCCCATATTACAAGAGCATAAGCATTCTACCAAACTGAGATGAAACCGATAAGTATTAAAATAACAAATAAACAAATGGTCCTTATTCCTCAGGAACACACTTTTGTTGTCACCCAGAAGGGAACCTTGAAGTCAGAGGTTAGAACATCACCTGTGATTTATCAAAGTGATACTCAGAGTTCATTAATTCTAAAGATATCAATCTAGCATACCCCCAAGGCTACTGCTCTCTACTCTTAGGAACTCACTTCTCTATGTCACTCAGAGGGGTCTTGGAAATCATAGCATAAATACAAAATTCTTTCCTAGTATACTCTACTCGATAATTTCAGAATAATCCTCTTTAAAGAATGAAGCACTCACCAATGAGAACCTAATATTAAGATTATAACATTCATTTAAATACTACAAAACTGATAATCAAACTCCAATCCCTTCCTAGAGGGAGCTTAACCTTCCATAACTTGATCGCAAGTAACAATGACTAGTTGATCATACAAATTCATTGAAACTGTAATCAAAACTGAATAAAATGGGTTCCATAAATATTTCCAGATTCCACTCAAGTTTAGACATAAATGAAGCTTGATATACAAAGATCTCATCTCAATATTACAGCTCAGATCAACTACTCTAATCCAAAAGAGGAAAAACCAAAAATAAAGAAAGAAATAAAATAAAAGTACTAAAAGCTTCAGCTACTCTCTTCTCTCCGTCTGTCCTCTACTCTCAATTCTCTCCTCTCTTTTATATCCCTCAATTCTACGTTATCTCTTTCTATTTGTAGGGCACATAAATGTTGGGCCGGAATTATAGGTGATTTCTTAGGTTTTTGTGCAGGCCTAATCCGGGTTCATTGTCGCGACAATCGTAACATTGTCCTGACATTGGAGATAGCTTCTTTTTTGTCAGGTTATGTCGTTGTTTTGTCACGAAAATTGTTGATGTTGCTTTCCAAGAATGTATGTCACGACAAAGTTGTGAAATGTCGTGACATAGATGCAACTCCTATGTCTTCAATCTCTCGTTGCAAGCTTGTTGTGACAATGTGGCTCGACCTTCTTCTTTGATGATTGTCACGACATACTATTGTAGAGACCAAATGATATAAACAAATTTATGACACTATTTCCAAAGGACTATTATCTAATCCTCGGCAATGGAGCCAAAACTCTGTTGGAGACCAACCGTATGATGTGACCGTTATGCCAAACCCATATCACACCCAAGAACTTTTCAGTCCCTGACAATGACGCCAAAAACTTGTTCAAACCATTTTTCATATACATGGAAAGATGTATTTGTTCTTTTTTTGTAAAACGATTCATTTAAAATTTGTGTTTGTGGTCTTGATCACTTCAAGTGCAGATGTCGTACAAGTAATAAAAGTGGATATTTAAAGTCCAGATATCGTTCCCATGAGGAAGGATGATAAATCAAAAGACTAACTAACCCAACTACTCAAGATCATTACTATTTGAACTCCACTGTTATGATGATAAGAGCATTAAAAATGTAGTCCTAGACTGAAATCTTTAAAATACAAAAATAAATTTTAATAAAATTAGGGTCGAGGGATTCATCGAAAGGAGAGACAAAACGATATTGATTTGTTTGGCCTATTTCATATGCTGAAATTATTCTGCCGTAGGAACTAAGGTCGCTACATTATAATACGTGGTAATCCACAAGTCATCTCCACGTGAGTGGTATTCTAGGTGATCCTTGTATGGTTATTCTCCAAGAATGTATGTTTAAAAGTAAATTATGGGGTTGTGGTTGGTTGATTGAGTAAATCGCATTGTTGACTATTTTAAAATGTAAAGGTGAAAGATAGGTTCTTAGGTTTTCACTCACGCTCTGACATATTACCCACCTCTTATTTTCAATCTCATCTAGGAGCCATTGATGAATGGTCTTCGACGGAATATTTTACATTAAAAGCTCTTTTTAAATGAAGGATGATTAAGCAATGACAAACACTTGTTCATACGATTTTCTTAGACTCTTAGCTTGCAATTGCGATCAAGCACAACATGTATCGAGGATTTCTCATTCACATGTTGTCAAGAAGATGCCAAACTAAGGTTTTATAAGATTTTTCTACAAGTGCTTAGCATTGTACAACTCGCTAGCTAATAAAGAGGAATTGAGGGTTATTACCTTGCCGGAGGTGAGTTTCCACCATTAGAACCCCATCATGGGAGTTTAGAACTTCATTGAAACTAGAAAGCGATTCATATTTGATAAGAGACTACTCCTAAAAGAAACTTGAGAAAATCACACTTTAATTGCAAGACTTGAGAATAAAAAGAACAAAATACTGTAAGAGAGAACCGAGTTGTATGAACTAACTGAAAGATTAAACATAATTGAAATCTAGAATCCGAAGAAAAGTTAGGTATCCTACTCTACTCTATGAACCCTAGCAAAACTATTAGAAAAACACTCTCTTTTTATGAAACCAAAACCCTAGAATCTAAAGCTGCTCCTCTCCATCCTTCCTTTGGCTTTTATACCCTTTTCCTTTGTGATCTCGAATCGGGTGGTCTAAGGATCTAACGACTTTGCACCCAAATTGAATTCCGCTCAAATCTCGAAAAATTATATGTTATACCATCAAGAAGTGTGGTACTGTACCACTTGCTACCGTATTTTCTCTCGCTTAGGGCATCAGGCCCATGAGAGTGGTACTTACCACTTGGCTACTGGTGAATTTCTGCTTTGGGGTACCGGTACCGGTTTGCCCGGCAATCGCACACGCTCCCCGCACTGTTCCCCAACACCATTACACTTCCCAAGACTTCACAACAGTGGCTGCCATCATCCGCAGTGATCCACATTATGTTCTCTAGACACGAACTCTTATAACAATTATGCAGGGAACCCAAAAAACCTGCACAAGTCAAAAAACACGAGAACGATCAAAGGCCCCTATTCTTATACAAAATGTGAGAAAAATATGAGCTGAAGGTACTAAAATCCGAGAGTAAATGCCGCTTTTCAGGTATTCAACACACTTCACTCGCATCTTGCTAGTCCCTGAAGAAGATCTAACTAGTGACACCTACATCGATTATGATTTCCAACAAATGCGCTTAGGTGCGCTTGCTTGCAAGTTTCCTAAAAAGGGCAAAATCGGCATAATACTTCAACCTCGACAGTATGTAACCGTCTGATCACTTAAAACTACGCCTCAAACAATGAACAAAATAACAAACTGTTACAAAACCAAGATATTCATATAAGGGACCATGGAATTGAGAAAAGAAGAGCTGCCATGAAAGCACCAAAATGAAATGAACGATATTATAAAGGCACACAATTTAACATCACCAAGCAACTAATATGCATAAAAGTCAAAGAGGAACAACCAACACAACTAAAATCAAAAAGGTCTTTAAGGCTTGTAACGACCATAGGCTACACAAATAGAGTTTATATGAACAAAATGAAGTTAGTACACTTGGTCGAGGTCTCTACCCAATTGCTAATACCACCCCAGTCTAGCCTACCATGCTACTACTCGACATCCTCCCCATCATCTGTCGAAGAGAATGCGTCCTCATCAACACAATCGTCAAGCTCCTCAAAATCCCCTTCCAAGTCAGGAGGGGGGCATCTCCCACTGCAGGTTCTTCTTGGTAGATATGACTCTCGAGCCTGAAGAGCCTGTAGTCCAGTTGTTTCTGCTTCCCCAATATGCACTTAAACCAACCCTTGATCTGATGCTCCATTCTTTTCAGAGGGGATGTGCTCATCGACCCCTCGAGCCGAGGACCTAAGAGGCCCCGTAAATAGCTTAATCGGGATGTGAAGACTGAGGTCTTGTGGATGCAGCCGACTCTCGGCCCTCCTGCTTCGTTTGTAGCGGCCCCAACTTTGGAAGAATTTTTACGTCCCTAGTTCACTCCCTCATCTCGCAGCTTCCATAAGATTTTGTAAACCAGAGTCGGAGTGATATGCCTCAAGTTTTTCGCTGGGGATCGAAAACCTCATAGCACACTCATATAACCAAGGTATAATCAATGATCTTTCCAAATATCACCTCATAGAAATCGAATTTCTTCCTTGCTTGGAAATTTCTCTTTTCCCTTCGGTCCGATCATATTATGAATAATTTTGTTCATCAACGCATATTCAGGCTTGAGCTTCCTTAGAACGAACTCCTTGCATATAAAACCTCTCATGGCAACTGGATGGGAGCACATGGCATCAGAAAACAACCTGGCATCGAACTCAGTAATGGCCTTGAGAGGGTAAGGTTCCACATGGGCGGTGGCGGACATACCGTGAATGAGGAGCTATCGACCTCAGCTGATTTTTAAATCGTTTTCCCATAACAATGGTCTCTAGCAGGGTATCTACACGCTGATTTTCTCTCAAATTGGAATATAATTCTCGGACCAAGGTCGGTAGATACCCTTGTACTTCAGCATAGACAAATTGCAAATTTTGCTCCTGAATAATAGCCCTGATAGGATGGGTGAACAAGAATGTGTCCACTTTCACACCCCGCTCGCAATGGAAACCCCGCTTTGCAAATCGCCAGCCCACTTTTCATTCTAAATCGGCTGACTCCTAAGAAACATATTAATCTCCTATCTTCGCTCCGAGCCTCCTCGCTCTCAGATGAAGAATCTCTTTGTTTTCCCTTCCCTTTCTTTATGGTATGCTAGGTATCGGCTTTCCTTTTTTCCTGGCGCGCTCCGCCGAGCTGGGGCGCCGCCCACTTTCCCATGTTCTTCGATCTTTGCCATAGATATGCGAGAATAACAAATATCATGAGCTGCCCTGAACACCAAGCGATATCCCGGCTGACCCGTCTCATAAATGTCGGGTGGCCCTGAGATTCAGTTGAGATAAAGCTTCCTCCCATTACCATGGACGATGCCTAATCCACAAGGAACCGCGACACCTGACCCGAAGCTATGAAGTGGTATCGATCCTGCTTGTCCCACATTTTTCTTTTATTTTTTTAAATTTGGAGCAGTAGTGGAAGTATAGATATACCCTTTTCGAATGCCCTCCATCTCGGATTCCGCTTTGAATGCTCCATTTCTCTTCCTTGCTCATACTACCTTGACGATTTGTGTTCACGGAACTAACAATTATGCTTCATTCTCTTGACACGCTTCACGCTTACCATAGGGTCCCTTTGTCTTTCGTGATCATGGTTCCTAGGGTTCGAACTGAATTAGCAACTCAAGGCTCAAGATGGGTGCAAGGGGTAAGTCAAATATATATATTTTTTTCACAAAATGTAACAAAGAAATAATGGCCTAAAATCATCTTCCAGTTATGCATGAGTGTTCCTCAGAAAATATGATGCATACAGTTAACATGGAATGCTAAAATAATGCATAAGCGGAAAGCGATAGCGATGAACAAGAGTTTGAAGCGAAGAATGCGAGACTTGTGTAGGGAATTAGGAAAAGTGATAACAAGATTAGAACAAAATTGGGATGGTCGGGTCCCAGATATGAACACAAAAAAATTTGTGCATGCTTGTTATTGTGTAGATACATTGAGACTACGTGGAGTGCATACGGCCCAGGGTCGTAATTTTGCATAAATCTGAGTCAGTAAGTATACCCAAAGAGCACCGTCGAAATTTTTTGCCATACTGCTTGAACATGTAACATGCGCATAATTAGTGCGACTAGTGTATGCCCCGAGCCACCCCACGACGAAATAAGCATTGCCTGATACCTGAAGATACCCGCGACGAATGGGCGTATGATAAATATGCATATCGCGATTGGGTGGTCGTTTTTTTTTAAATAAAAGCGGTCTAAATAAAGCGAGAAAGAAATCACGAGAAGAAAAAAACATATACAACAAAGGTAGGATAGAAATTACTCACGAAGGAGCATCTTAGTAAGCGGATCTACCGGTTCCTCGCTACTTTCTCTGACATTCGAAGTGCTCGAGTGGCACAGCGTTGGCCATTGACTTTAAAAGTTCCCATTTTAGGATTCACAGTTTCGGCTGCACCATATGGATAAACTACCTTGACAAAGAGCGGGCGATCCGCTAGAATGGGTTTCACGGAAACATGTGCAACCGAGAGCTATATAGTAATACCTTTTGGTGAGGTTCGAAGGTCTTCCGAACAATGGTCTTGTCATGGAACAGCTTGAGCCTCTCTTTGTAAATTCGGGAGCTCTCATATGATTCCCGCCTTAATTCATCAAGCTCGTTCATCTATGACAATTATTTATTTACTGCTTGAGCGAGTCGAATTAAGAGTTTTAGTAGCCCGATATGCCGCAAGTGCTCAATTTCTAGACAGGATGACAAGCCTTGCCATAAACAAGCCTATAGGGAGACATACGAGAATAGTTTAAAAGCGTACGGTGGCTTTAAGAGCATCGGTAGAGTCGAGCTGACGATCAGCGCGATTTGGGGCAACCTTTTTCAAAATATGTTTGATCTCCCTATTAGCTAATTACCTTGACCGTTGGTTTTGTGGGTGATATCTTAGTTTGAAACTTTGTGGGTGACTCCATAATTTTTCGATAAATTCTCAAAATATCGATTACAAAAATGGAGCCCACCATCACTAATGATTGCACGAGGCACTCCAAAGCGAGGTACCCACAAGAGGGGGGAAAAGGCCCCATGAAGTCACATACCCAGTGTCGAAAATTTCAATAATAATTAAAATAGGGGTTAGAGGCATCATGTTCCTACTTGTGACCCCTCGTAATTGTTGGCACCAAGCACAAGCTTTGCAAAATTCAAAGCAATCTTTAAAAAGCATGGGCCAGTAAAAACTAGCTTGCAAAATTTTATCCGTTGTTTTCCTTATAGAGAAATGCCCTCCAAAAGCTTCTGAGTGGCAAAAGGTGAGCACCCCAATTTGATCGTCATTGGGTACACACCTTCTCATCAATTGGTCTGGACATTATTTAAACAAATATGGGTCATCAAAATAATATTTCTTAATGTCCGCCAAAAATTTCCTTTTTTTTTTAGAAGTCCGTTGGGGTGGGGTGACCGATCGTAGAGATAATTTACTATGTCGCATACCATAGGCAGTGAATAAGAGAAAAAAGCTGCTGATTAGGAAAACTGTCGCCTATGGGCAGGCAGTGAGAAGTGGATTCATGAGCTAACTGAGATAAGTGGCCAGCTACCACATTCTCAACTCCCTTTTTATCTTTAATAGTCAGGTTAAATTCTTGGCACAGTTAGATCCACCTAGTCAACCGAGGCTTAGTATCCTGCTTCGATAGCTGATTCGTGCCACGGTAGGGTGATCCGGAATCAACAATATGTGTATCCTATATTCCTCTAACTGCCCAGTGAAGATCAAGCTCTTGTAGTATAGGGGTCTAGGGTGAGCAACGAGGGGATGAGTTTTAACCGTCTGATTGATTTAAGTGGAGTAAATGGTGAATTAAATTTGGATTTTCGGGTTTTTGGTTAAAGCAGTGAGGTTTTGGGGTTTAAAGCGAAAGAAATGAAGAAACTAAGAAAAGAACTCCTTGAAGTCTCGGGCCAGGTTTAGGATTTATAGGGCAACCCGACATGCATCCTCGGGTCTTTTTCCTCACGTTGGGGAGCATGACATATAGTCATTTCCTGACAGGATCTTCGTTAGCTTTATAAACTAAACCACATGATTTTCTCTTTTTGAAACATAGCATTTAAATGGGCATAAATGTCCCTTTGCTTGAGTGAAAACACATCTCGAAAACCCTACTCCGCGATAAGCAGAAACTGACAGCGAGCCTCGATGGATCTAATGAAAGTATCCATTGAACCCAGCAAATCTTGCGAATACACATTAAAGAGAGCATGCTTAAGAGATTTTAACCTAAGTGAGAAGCTGGAACTTAAACAACTAAAAATGCGTGCGTTAAAAGCAGAGAGGGCAAAGTGCGTTGCCTCCGAATACTGGCCAGTGACCCTCCTCTTGAGGAAGAGGCCTGGCTTGACCATTATACGAGTTGTCATCCTCGGAGAGTGTTTGTGTAGAAAGGAGAAAAAATGAGAGAAAAACAAAAAAACAGGAGAACGGAGCCCTAATTTTATTTACAACAAAAAATCGTCCCTCAAAAGTGTATACAAATGGCTTATATAGCCTTACAAACCAAGTGAAATACCATACAATCCAAACATAAGTGATTACAACGAGGGTAGAAAGGAGAAAAACCAAAAACTGTAACAAAAGAACAAAAGCGTGCAACTGCAGGAAAACAGGGTGCTGGAGGAACAGTGCGCGGGAAGGAGAGCAGGAGCGGTGCTCCGCGAGGAGATGTTTTCTTGCGAGTGGCTCTGTTTTCTTCACATTTGCTCTTCTTTCAACCGATCTTTTGATTTGAAATCTTGAGTTTGACTAGAACCTTAGGTGCTTGGATCGACTCAACAATTTCGGCATAATTAGGTCGCAAAAACTGCAAAATTTGCCACAAAATGCGATCAGTAAAATAGTAGGGACCTAAATGTGCAAATCGGGTTAATTAGAATGATTAGTACACAAAAAGCACTCAAAACCTATAATAAATAAAGGTTGAAATAGCACTTTTTGGTAATCAATAAAGCTACTTTAGCGCTACATGATCGTGAAAATGGTTACGGGAGACCCTCTGATGTATGACTGAACTTTTCTAGGGCAAAGGCAGTGACTAAAAACTTCTTTTCGTAATTGTGTAATTGGCGAGCGGAATCTAGGGTTTTTACGGCGCATGATGGATCCTGGCCTTTTTATCTTCCCTTTGTCACGAAAGCGGCCCATAGCATAATCACTGGCGTCACACATGATCTCAAAAGGGAGGGTCAGTCAGGAGTCGCATGATAGGAGAGACACTAGCATAATATTGAGTTTATCAAAAGCGAGCCTTGCAAGCTTGTGACCATCAAAAGGACATCCTTGGCAAGCGGAATTGCATAAGGAATGATTTATAACTGCTGAAATATTTTATGAATCTCCTATAGAATCCGGCGTATCACCAAGTTGAATAAACTTATCCACCTCGATAATGAGGTCTACACTTGATTCCAACGCCTACCTAGTCCTAGCCTGCCATGCCTACTCGACATCCTCCCCGTCATCAAACCGAGAGAATGCGTCCTCATCGACACGGTCGTCGAAGCTCCTCAAAATCCGCTTCCCGAGTCGGGGAGGGGCATGTCCCAGCTAGGGTTCTCCTTGGTAGAATATGACTCTCGAGCTGGAGGCCTATGGTCCCGTGTTTACGCTTCCCCCAGTATGCATAAACCAACCCTTGATCAGACGCTCCATTCTTTTCAGAGGGGATGTGCTCATCGACCCTTGGCGGGACGAAGAGGCCCGAAATAGGCAGGGGATGTGAAGACTCGGGTCTTGTGGATGCTTCGGCTCTTAACCTCTGATTTGGACATAATGGGCCAGTGGAAGAATTTTTTCTCTAACCACTCCCTTCATTCTCGCAGCTTCCATAAGATTTGTAACTAGAGTCGGGAATGGGATATGCCTATTTTCAGTTGGGGACTGTAGAAAATCCCTCATAACACACCATATAACCAAGGCATAATCAATGATCTTTCAAGTCATCACCTCATATAGAAACTGAATTTCTTCCTTGCTTGCGATTTCTCTTTCCTTCGGTCGATCATGGCCATGAATAATTTTGTTCGTCAACTCATATTCAAGCCCAGGCTTCCACGGAGCGAACGCTAGCGCATAAAACCTTTCGTAGCCCCTTTGGATGGTGCACATGGTATCAGCCGAACAACTTGGCATCGAACTCGATGTACGAGAGGTAAGGTCGGTCATGGGCGAACATACTGCAATGAGTGAGCTATCGAATCAAGGGCGATCCTTTAGCGTTTTCCATGCGAGTGGTCTCTAGCGAGGGTATCTACGATTTTCTCTCAATTGGCATAGAATTCCCGAACGAGGTCGGTAGATACGCAATAGCCGGCGCAGACAAATTGCAAATTTTGCTTCTGAATAAGAGCCCTGATAGGATGGGTTAACAAGAATGTGTCCACTTTCACACCCTGCTCACAATGGAAACCCCTCTTTGCAATTGCTTAGGCCCACTTTTCCGTTACGAATCGGAAGACTCGTGAGCAGCGAAGCCCGATATCCTCATCTTCGCTCTCCGATGCTTCCTCACTCTCAGATGAAGAATATCTTCGTTTTCCCTTCCCTTTCTTTATGGTCTGCGAGGTATCGGCTTTCCTTTTTTTCACGGCGCGCTCCATAGAAGAGCTAGGAGCCTTGCCCTTTCCAATGTTCTTCGATCTTGCCATAGATATGGCAAGAATAGAAAATATGAAAATGCGGCTGAGCACAGCGATATCAATGACCCATCTCCATAAGTATCGAGGGGGTGGCCGGGTTCCGGTTGAGATAAAACTTCCTCCCATTACCATCGAACGATGCCTAATCCCTGAGAGACACAACACTTGTGACCCGAGCCAACAAAACGAATCCATGTGAAACAATGAAATACCACAGAAAAAGTTGCTCCCAAAGAAATGAAGGCACTTACCATAATGGGGCGACAAACTGAGGAAGATCCGGATTAGAAAAATGGAAACATTGGTGGGGGTGCTTGATCTCAGGTTTGCTCGTGTAAAATGAAAAATGGTCTAGGGTTTGTCTTATATGGTGAAAGGGGGTAAGAACATGAAAGGGTTTCAACATTGGGCATAAAAAAAAAACCTAATTTGGCCGTATGCGGCGGCCCGATGCCGATACCCCGGTAAGTGTGATGCCGTGCCAGGAACCTGGCTGCCGCTTTTGCGCAGTGGTACCGTGCCGATAAAGTGAATGCCGGTACCCGGCTATCCACATTTTTTCTTTTTCATATATTTTTTTAATTTGGAACGATGGTGTGAATATATAGATATACCCTTTTCGAATGCCCTCCATCTCAGATTCCCTTTGAATGCTCCATTTCTCTTCTGCTCATACTGCACTTGACTTGATTTGTGTTCACAGAACGAACAATTGTACTTCATTCTCTTGACACCTTCACGCTTACCATGGGGTCCACTGCACTTCTCGTGATCATGGTTCCTAGGGTTTGAAATGAATTGGCAACTCAAGGCTTAAGATGGGTGCAAGGGGTAAGTCAAATATATATATAGTTTTTTTCACAAAATGTAACACATAAATAATGGCCTAAAATCATCTTCCAGTTATGCATGGGTGTTCCTCAGAAAATATGATGCATACAGTTAACATGGAATGCTAAAATAATGCACAGGCGGAAGCAATAGTAGGCAAAACAAGAGTTTGAAATAGAAAGTCTGTGGCTTGTGTAAGGAATTAGAAAAAGTGATAACAAGATTAGAACAAAATTGGGATGGTCGGGTCCCAGATATGAACACAAAAAATTTTGTGCATGCTTGTTATTGTGTAGATACATTGAGATAAATTGGGTGCATACATGAGAGGTCATGCGGTACGTATAGTTTGGATTTCTTACCCTCTTAGTACTTTTCGCGATTAAGGTTCATATTCATTTCTGAGACATGATTCTAATTAGTTACATGTAATATGTAACCCTCTTTATAAGATTTAAGTATTTTTCCTTTTTAATACTTCGTACTCAGATCTTAGGACTAAAGAATTCTTGCCCCATAGACAGGATATTACAAGCCTTCCTCGATTTAAGGTTGACACCTCATCCTCACGCCTAAGTAAATTTCCATCATGATTAGGTCTTTTGCTATCACGGGATTAGGAAAATCAATTCAGCGAAAGAAGGAGAGACCTCTAAGTGATTAAGCAAATACTTCATTCAACCATCCTCCAATTATAAACCAAGTTTGGTGATCTATCTGAGTAATCCTTTAAAGTTGATTAGTTCCATAGTATTAGTCTGCCATACCCCTGAGGAGCGCTCACATCCTCAGGTTCCTCGACCTCTGCTCGTCAGCAGGGCCTCTGGAAGTCGGAGCGAGATAATGTACCTTGCATTGGGTACACGGTACTAGTATTGAGAACAAGTAAATTTCTCACGGCTTCAATACGAAGCAAATCTAATTCAAGAATTCTAATTAAAGCTTTCTTCCACCTTATTCAACAAAATGACTATCATCAATGACCTATTTCCAGTGAGCTCAACTTTTCAAAACTGGTTTACTCATATCAATGACTAACTAATCAATAAATTTAACTCAAATCATAAACAAACTAAAATAAATTAACTCCAGAAACTTTCTATCATCCATTTAAATCAAACAGTGATGAAAAATATGATTTTATAAAGAAATACTAGCTCGAAATTGCACTTCCTTACAATACCCAAATCCAGAAAATTAATGGAAAACTAACAAAATAAAGCTACACTAAAACTAAATCTACTAAAAAAAAAAAAATTAAAAAAAAATAAAAATAAAAATTTGCAGGTCAGCTAACTACTGGGCGTCCCTGGGGGATTTGCGGAAGTTGCGCACATTGCCCTAGAAGCGTGTATTTATAGGCTTTCGATGTTGGGCCTCGCCGTTAATTGCATTGTGGATCCACGAAATTATGGCCCAAAGTGGGCTCTTTATTAAGTAACATAGAAAGTTGTACTTGGGAAATAGTCTTGGAAGTGGCACTCTATGTAACTTCTTTGAACACTGTGGCGACCTATTCTCTAGGTTTGCTCTATGGTGTGTTTCGAAGGCATGCTTTGATCAATCATCGCGACATAGATTTTATTCGCGGTCTTGTTTCTTGTCGCCGCGAAATGCCTTGTGTCGCGACACAACTGTTCCAGCAGCCAGCTTCTCATGTCATAATCGCCTGGAGTTTGTACAGCGAAATAATTTCCTTGTCGCGACAAACATTTACCTTTTCATCTTGTCAATTCTATCACGACATATTTTTTTTTCTTGCGACAAGATTTCTTTGGATCGCCAGCAATTTCACGTAAGTGGCGAAGCTCGCTTTGATCGCAGCGGACTTTTCTTCTCAGTTCTTGTCACTTCTTGAAAATTTGTTTGTTCACGACATAGGTATCGTTGTGACTTCAATTGCCTATTATTCTTAGTTCTTCTTCAATTTCTGTCTTGACCTAATTTTTCTTTGTCACAATAGAATTTTATCATTCCATAGCTTTTATTATCGCGACATAAAACTTCTTTGTAGAGACACAGGTTTTGCTTTCAACTCTTGATTATGTTGCAACAATAATTTCTTTGTCGTCATTCTTCTTGTGTTGCTTTTTAGCCTCTTGTCACGACAGGGAATTCACCTCAACTAATGTAGGCATAACACCACCTTCATAATAAAATAGGTATTTTAGGCTTGTAATGTGTGGCTTGGGAAATTGGGTAGATAATTAGACATTTTAGGCTTAATTTTACCCAGACTTCACTGACAACTTACACTCTTGCCTTCTTGATACATCCTTTATTTCTCTTGATTGTAAGTTTCCAACATTCCCATCAGGTGTGTGCATTTGTTTGCATATTCTTCATTGTGGTATATTTTTCTCTTTTCCTTTCCTATACACTGAAATAAATCTCTTCCTTCTATTTTGAAGCTTTTTACTTTTGTTCTCACCAAGTTTTATGAGATAGTGCGATGTTGGTCTTTTTTCAGCTTTACCACCGATATGAACTTTGGTTTAGTAACTCCCTACGAAGAATGGAATTTAGAGAATTGCTAGGTGTTGAACACCCCTAAGAACTTAATGGTTCAAGGGAGGAAGGCTACAAGACCAAAATCATTCCTCTTTGATGTTTTACTTTTCACAGCTTCTTTCATAATCCTCTTCATCTTTTCTTATTTCTTTTGCATTGCTTTTCTCAACCCTTTTCATCATTTTCTACAACTTGAAATAATATTCCCCCAAACTTGTCACTTTTGTCCGCAGTGTACTTTGTCGTGATATGGGCAAATAAAGGGTTCTTCTTGTAATATTATATTTAGGGAAGAAAATTAAGCTACTCGATGATGAAGTTTGGTGATGAAAGTTGGTTGTAGAGCTCAAGGCAATGAACTAATTGTATATGCTTATGCATATAAAAGGGTAGGCTTTGAAAGGATCAAACTTTCAAGGATGGCCTAAATCATTTCCTGTTAGTGGTATTGCCTAGGATTTCGCCTTGACTAATAATCTAACAAGTTCTAGGACATTAGAGAGCTTACTGTGATGGATCCTAGAAGATATTCCTAGTCTTGGCACAATTTCTTTTAAAGTTATTGTTGACCATGTGTATAGTTTATCAGGATTTTATAACCAAAATGTTTACACAAACAGGATTATAGGTCTTATCACATTCCATCAATTTATTAAAGCCTTCCTTAATCTTGAAATTCAGCACATTTATTCATAACCACTTTACAACTTTCTGTTTCCATTCATTTCATCCACATGATGCATACATAAGATTTTTGTTTGGTTTTGAGATTTGTTGTTGTGCTACTTTACCAGTCAACAGGTTCATTTAAATCATGCATTTAAGCTCCATTGTCCAACACAACACAATGTGTCATTCTTTGTCGGTTTTGGAACAACCAAACATACGCATCAATTAACAATTCGGTCTGGAAATGCTTGGTTTCTTAATTTATTCGTTAATTATTCCTTGAAACTTCATCAGTTCCCATTCATTCAAAAGTAAACATAAAGAAAGAAAGAATATATACACAAACATACAAAATATTCTACAAACAAGGTGAACACCAATTTCTACACAAAAATGCACAATTTATATTTCATTGAATGTTTCAAGGATGGACATTAGGTACAGAGAGGGAGAAGATATTGAAGAGCAGGGTGAGCTAATTTCTTTTTCTTTCATGCCTATGGGAGGATGGTAGGTTAACTAGATCTAACTTGTACCCAGTTGCAGAAGGTGAGAACTCAAGGATCTGGACTTGTGGCTGCTTTGACCTACTGCCTTCTTCATTTCTGTTTAGTATAGACTACTCCATGTTGATGGCTAATTGCTTGATCATTTCGTTTTATCTCTTCCCAATAGAGTTCAAGGTTCCCTCAAACTCACCCTGGGCAGGGTACATCTTGTTCAAGTTTTTGTTGATCATGTCCAAGCTTTTAATACAACACTTCTCCTTGTAGTTCAGGGTGCCCTCCAGTTCTTTGTCATTTTTCTCAATTAGAGCTCTTATTTCATTTTGATGCTCCTTGTACAGATACCCAAAGGCATCTGCCTTATGCGGCAAGTTCTTCTCCACTGCATCCTCCCTTTCCTTCATGATCTTGAGTAACTCACTATCACTCCTGAGTTGATATGAGAGAAAAGCATCTTCTCTTGCTCTCAGTTCTTCACTCAGCTCTTGTTCTCTTATTTCCCATCCATTCCTCATATCTTTTCTTTAGGGCTTCTTCCAAGTTTTAGTCCCTCATTTTCAACTCAACCTCTATGTACTCATCCCTGAGTTGTAGTTGGAGCTTCAACTGGTTGTCCCTCTCTTCCATTTCTTGCTTCATGGCTCTAAGCATCTCTATGACTTTAGAGTTGTTACCTAGAGGTTCTAAGCCTTCAACATGCTCTGGTTGGAATTGTCTCGTCTCAAGGGAGAAGGTCGATCTTTGCCTTGGGCTCAAACTTCTTGTCTACGTGGTAGCTGGTGCTCCATCTTGTTCTTGTGATATGTTTCTATTAGTTCTTCTTCTTCCATTGGCCTCCGCCATCTTGCCTGTTTATGCTTTAGGCCCTTTGGTGATTTGAATTCGGTAGGGTCTCTTGAGCGATTCTCCTCTTCCTTCATCGTCTCCTTAAACACCCCCCTAAGATCACGAGGAATCTTGAAATCAGTCTTTGGGTGAGGAATCAACCCCTTTGTATCCTCCATGCATGACGCTCACATGATGAGTTTTCTATTATCTTGCCCACACTTGCGTTATACGAGGATGGCATATAATAAGGCGCCTCTTTCTCCACAGTATAAAATGTTTGGAAGGTAAGCATGAAGTGCAGACACAAGAAAAAACCACACCTTTGTTTGAGTTCGGTCAATGCTCCTCTAGCGGTGAACTGTGTGGAGTTCTTCTAAGTGAAAGCATTCTTCCCCTTGCCATTAGTTAGTATGTCTACAATATTCTGGTAGTCAGGTGTTTCCACCAATCTTTTGAATTTTGACCAATTTTTCCTTTCCTGAAGAATATCATTACGTCAATCTGTTCTCTACTAGAAGGAGTATCCATTTCCTATAGCGTAGACAACGCCCTCATCCCCACCATGTTAGCGTAGAACTCTTTTACCATATCTACAAATCTAGGAGCTTTATGCTCGCAGAACAGATGTCATCCCTTGCTTTCGACCAGATCTTGGAATGGAGAAACCCATTTGTTGAAGCATCTCTCCCCTATGAATTCTCTGTTTTGTAGATTGTCTCTCCAAGCAATATAAGCCATGTTAGAGACCCAGTCACCGACTTTTTGTTCACTGCTCTCCACTTCTTCATTTCCTCTTTTCCTCTTCCTAGATTCTTCCACTATCTGCTCAAGTTCATATTTTACCTTAACTCTTTCTTCACCTTGCTCTGTTACTACCTGAGTGGCTTGAACTGTTTCATTCTCCAAATCATATTCTTCCATGCTTTCGTTGAGGTTTGGAACCAGGTTTTGGGGCTCAGACATTGTGAGAGAGCGGTTTAAGGATCTAGGGTTTAGAATGAGTGAGAGAGATTTGGTGAGGGAGACTGAGTGGTTTGAATATTATGAGGAAGGTGAATCTTAAGTCTTCAAACATTTCTATTTATAGGCCAAGAGTTGTTGTGCTTCTTTGATTGTCACGACAAATTTTTGACCTCACTTGTGCTCCTGGTTTAATACTATGTCACAACATTAGAAAAATAATTGTTGCGGCACAACTTTTCACTAAATCTTGAATTAGGGCAATTCTTTGTCATGACTGATCAAAAACTGTTGCGACACAATTTTATCTATGCTCCAATTGAATTATGTCACGACATACAGAAATCTTGTCACGACATGTTTTATAAGGCCCAAGTTTGTTGTTTGCTGCGACATAGAGAAAATATGTCGTGATAAACTTTTTCTTGGTTGTCTATTTAAGCACCAACTTTGTCGCGACAACAAGAAAGCATGTCGCGACAAAAGCTTGTTCTATTTTAGCACCAAAAGTTCAACCAGTGTCGTGACATAACAATCTCTATCGCGACAGGATTTTGTTTTACCTCAAATTCTTTGCATATTTTTTTGCTTTCAACCATTCAAACCAAATGATATTATGCAATAAAGTCTTCCACTTAGTTCGTACTTGTGAAAACACATATTTATTCAAATGATATCCATTCAAGTATAAACAACAAATCTCTTTCTTTATTCAATATCATTCATCAAGATATTCAACAAGGTATTCAAGCAGTTGGCTAAAGAAAGTTGTCTAACAATCTATGCTCTGAAAATCTTTATATTCCCCCAAACTTTAACTATGCATTATTAATAAAAAAATTGGGGAAATAGAAATATATCCTTGTAGTTCTTTTACGCACATTTTAGTTGAAGTGTGCTCTGTAACATCTCTTTCCAGTTCATCTTCCCTGTAAAAAAAAATTAGCAATCTATCAAACTTCATAATAAAATTTCTAACAAAAATTAAAACTAAAACTTCAAAATCATAAAAGTAATTAGCATTAATCAAACTATTAAAATGAAAATTCTACTTGGGTTGCCTCCCAAGAATCTGCTCATTTTAATTTCCTTAGCCAGACACTTGCTGCAAAATGTCTTCATTTTAGCAAAATTATTTCCCCTTTTAACAATCTGGATCTACTTCATTTATACTTCCTCTAAGATAATGCTTCAGTCTCTAACCATTTACCTTAAATTCAATTCAGTTAAATAACAGTATTCTTGCTCCAAAGGTTGTACTTGTTACCACTATGTAAGGACCACTCCATCTTGACTTCAATTTCCCTTGAAATAGCTTGAGCCTGGAGTTGTCTAAGAGGACTTGTTCTCCAACCTTGAATTCCCTCCTTAGAATCTTTTGATCATGCCACCTCTTGGTATTTTCTTTGTAAATTTTGGCGTATCATAGCTTCATTCTCGACTCTTCCAGTTCCTTCATTTGGAGTAGTCTTTTTTCCTTGGCAGCTTGAAAGTCACAATTAAATTTATTGATGGCCCACGTAGCTTTGTATTTCAGTTCTAAGGGAGATGACAAGGTTTTCCAAATATAATTATGTATGGGGACATTCCAATGAGAGTTTTATAAGCAGTTCTATAAGCCCATAATGCATCATCTAGCTTTACATATCAGTCCTTCCTGCTTGTATTTACCGCTTCCTCTAGAATTTTCTTTATTTCCCTATTGGAAATTTCTGCTTGCCCATTTAACTGAGGGTAATAGGCCAAACCCATCACATGTGTCTGATTCCATATATGCTCATGAGTTTTTCAAAAATTTTATTTGCAAAATGGCTTCCCCCATCACTGATGATTATTCTGGGTACCATAAATCTGCTCAAAATATTTCTTTGTATAAACCCCAGCACTGTGTTGGCATCATTTCTAGGACAAGATGATGCTTCCACCCATTTGGATGCATAATCCATAGCTAGGAGAATGTATATGTTACCAAATAATGATGGAAAATGTACCATGAAGTCTATTCCCCAAACATAAAAAATCTGCACCACTAGAATTCCTTGCAGGGGCATTTCATTTCTTCTACTTATGTTGCCCATTCTCCGAAAATTATCACAATGTTTTACCCACTCAAAATGCCTTGAATAGGTAGGCCAACAAAAACCTGATTGCAAAACATTTGTGCTACTATCTCCCCGCAAAGTGTCCTCCATATGGGCGATGCATGACATCTACAATACCACCTGCTCTCGCTGGGAACACATCTCCTTATGATCATATCTGCTCTTTTTCTATAAAGTAGTAGGTCATCCTAAATATATAATCTTACAATCGCTCTCAATTTTCTTTGTCAGAATAATCTGTGTGGCACAACTCCACAAGCTAAGTAATTGACAATATCAACATACCAGGGTGTTTGAACTGATAACAAAAACAACTACTGATCAGGAAAATTTTCTGCTATTTCGGTTCATTTTCAATTCCAGCAGTCATTTCCAATATAGACAAGTGATCTGTTATCACATTGTCACTACCCTTCTTATCTTTGATCTAAAGATCAAATTCCTCAGAGTGTTAATACCCATCCGATCGGGCCTTGGTTTGGCCTCTCCTTTTTGCCATTAGATATCTAATCGCAAAGATGATCGCGTGTATTATAACATGGGACCCCAATATGTAAGGCTTGAATTTTCACAAGAAAATGTCATTGTCAAAGATTCTTCGTGGTAGAGTAGTTTTCTGTTCTTACTTAAAGAAGTTTCCTGCTTAGCATAGTATATGGCCTTGAATATCTTTTCAGTTATTTGTCCCTATACAGCTCCCATTAATCACTGGCATCACACATAATTTCATAGTCACTGTTCTAGTCAGGTGTCAACATGATGGGAGCTGTCACTAATCTGGACTCGATTTCATCAAATGCAGATCTGCATGATTCAACAAAATCAAAATTTGCATCTTTTTCTAGCAGTCAACATAATTGTCTAAAGATTTTTGAGAAGTTCTTTATGAATCTTCTGTAAAAACCAGCATGTCCAAGGAAGCTTCTTATCCCTTTTACTATTGTAGGTGGCATAAGAGTTTTTACAACAGCAACTTTTGCATGTTCTACTTCCAATCCAGCAACAAATATCTTGTGTCTCAAAACAATACCTTCTGTCACCATAAAATGGAATTTCTCCCAATTCAGAGCTATATTTTTGTCTTGACACCTCTTAAGTACTGTTTCTAAATTTTCCAAACAATGCTAAAAAATGGATCCATATACTGAGAAGTCGTCCATAAAGATCTCCATAGCCTCTTCCACGAAATCAGAAAACATAGACATCATACATCTTTGAAAGGTGGCAGGAGCATTACATAATCCGAAAGGCATCCTTCTAAAAGCAAAGGTGCCATAAGGACATGTAAATGTAGTTTTATCCTGATCCTCTGTGGCTATAGAAATTGGTTATAACTGACATCCACTGCTAGAAAATAGTAATGGGGAGTGCCTCGCTAACTTCGTCTAACATTTGGCCAATGAAAGGTAGAGATAATGGTCCTTCGGTTAAGTGTGTTCGCTGTAGTCTATACACTTTCCATTCTCGTCACGCTCTTGGTAGAATCAATTCATTCTTCTCATTCTTGATCACAGTGAATCCTCCCTTCTTTAGAACCATGTGAACTGGCTTACCTTAAGGGTCATTCCTGAGATTGCATATATGAAGCCCGTATTTAACCACTTCCTTACTACTCTTCGACTACTTTCATTTCTGATTCAGCCTTCTCTGAAGGTTCTATGTAGGTTTTAGCATTCTTCTCCAACAGATCTTAGTATACAACAGAAGGATCGATTCCCTTTCAAATCCTCTATGGACCAAGCTATTGCCTCCTTATATTTTCTGAGTATTTCCAGCAGTTTTTGTTTTTCAAGCTTAGTCAATTCAACTGAAATGATGGTTGGCTTTCCTTTTTCTGGTTGCAAGAAAGCATACTCTAAATGTTCAAGTAATTCTTTTAGAATTAAACCTCTCTGGAATTTTTGTTTATGACATTAGCAAATTTTCTTCTTCATAATCAAGCCGGATTTTTCTTTTTCAATTTAACATTGGAGTCCAGAAATTCAACTTCAAGATGCTGAAGATACTGGAAATTCATCTCATTCTCATTCATTGAATTAAGAAAAATACAATCATTATTTAGTTCATAAATGATGAGAATTTTTGTTTCTAAAATCTCACAATCAGCATTACTTAATTCAGGTTGTTTCAAGCTATGATTGAGATTGAAATGCACTGCCTCATCTCCAACCCTGAGAGTTAATTCTCATTTTTTCACAATGATCAAAGCTGCTCCTGTTGCTAAGAAAGGTCTTCCTACCAGTAGTGGGACTTGTTTGTCTTCCTCTATATCAATGACTATAAAGTCCACTAGGAAAATGAACTTTCCCACTTTGATCGACATCTTCTAGAATGCCTCAGATGGGCCGTTGTTCGTCTACCATTTGCAAGGTCATGGTTGTGGGAGTAAAAGTTCCCCACCCTAGTCTTTTAGCAAATGCACAAAGGCTTCAAGTTTATGCCGGCTTCGTAATCAAGCATAAGTTTTTCCCATATCGCATGCCCAATTTCGTAGGTATAGTGAAGCCGCCTCGGATCTCCGCATCTCCGGTAAAGAATTTCGACTACCGCACCGCAGTTGCCGCCATGTCTACTATTCCTCTTCTCGCAATCTTTTTCTCTCGCTTCATTATCCCCTTCATAAATTTTGCATAAAGAGTCATTTAAGTCAATGCTTATAAGAAAGCAATGTTGATCTCTATATTCTTAAACATGTCTAAGAATCTAGAGAATTTCTCTTCTAGCTTTGCCATCTACAGCCTTTGAGGGAATGGAACTTGAGGTTCATAAGCCTTAACCTCTTTATTTTTTCCCGACTTTTCAGACCATGTTCTGGCTGCATCTTTGTTGTTTTCTCTTCCTTTGTAGTTTCTGAACTGTCTTAAACTCTTCTCTAATTTTAGCATAATTCTCTTCTCAGTGTCCTTCTTTTCAACTCTTCTCCCATCCAGTTCTCTCCCACTTCTCAGAAGTATTGCCATACATTCCCTTGGATCCTTCCTTGTGTCACTTAGAACTGAATCCTTGGACTAATTCTGCATATTCAGAGCCAGCTGCCCTATCCGAGTCTCCAAATTCTTCAAAGAGGCATGGTATTTGTTTGAAACACCATTGTGTTTGCTTGGAAATTTTCAAGTTCAGAAAATCTTTTCTCATGCATATTCATAATTCTTTTGTTTTCTGACATGAAATGCAACATCTAATCTTCAAATGATTGAGTCCTATTATGACCCGGATGTTCTCCCATTGTCCCTCCCGTTTGTTCTTGGAACTCGCTGGAGCATAAGCCCGATGGTACTCCGCCCAAGTCTAGGGCCCCGTTGTGCTCCTCCACCATATGAAAAGTTTTCATATTCTTTAGTGTCGGTGTATGTTGTGTCATAAAGGTGGTTAGCTCGGGCGATAACTTATTCGCTTCATTCATATACTTGGTCTCCTCAACTTCTGGTGTTCTTCTTCAATCGGTCCTCAAAGATCGCTTCCTAATTCCTTTCTTTTATCGCCTCCCACTTCATGTGCAAAGATGCATTCTCCTTTATTGCTTCCTTGGGTTTGTTCATCACTTCATCCAATTTTGCTTTCTATGGCAATGCCATACGCTTCACTTAATTAAAACCACTTTCCCTAAGTCCGTCGTCGCCCCTAAAGCTTCAAATGGAGTCTTGAAGCGACGGCAAGGTCATCAATCGCCTGCCTTGCCTCCTTCTCGCACCTCTTCCTAAAAGCCCCATAAAGTGATGCATCACTATACCCTAGGAGACATAATTCATGGCATGATAGAATATATCCTTCTGAGTAGTCAGATCTCTTCCATGCATAGGTTTTAACAGTCTCTTAAATCTTTCCCATGTGTTGAAGAGACTCTCCTCTTCCCACTGCTTGAAGATAATTATTTATCCTCTTCTCTTAGAAGTTAGAGCTGAGGAAAATTTGCCTACATAAGCTCACCAACTCTCTCCTACTATTCACCAATCCAACTGGTAATGAATCAAACCATGTTGCTGCCACATCTCTCAATGAAAAGGGGAAGATCTGCAACTTGATTATACGTCTCACCCCTTTCGGGCTTCTGATTGTGTCACTATCGACAAGGCCCAAAGTGCTATTTGAACCCTATTTTTAGGTTATGAGAGCGCTAAAATTTTAATTGCTATAATTAACTCAATTGACATGTTCGTCCCTATTGCATTTTGATCGCATTCGAAAGCTGCTTTGCAGTTTTGCGTAATTTGGAAGCCAAATCACGGTCAACAAATCATAACAAGTTTCGGTTTATTTCCATCAATTTCATATGGTTTTCTTACCAATTTATACGCCAGAATAAATAAAATCAATGCAAGAAGCGCGAATATAAAATATGAATAGTCAAGAAGAGGAGCATGGAACAACGTCAAGAAAATTTCGCTACGCTGGAATTTTCGCTATATAACGATTTTTCGCTATCATAGAAAACTTTTCGCTATTTAGCTTAAAATTTGCCAGAAGTAAATTTCTACTCTTTACCTGCTTTTGTGTATAAACGACCCCGTTTTGTGCTAATTTTTATTTCACTCCTTGTAATAGCTTTTGTTTTGGTTTGTTTTTGTAATTTCCCTTGCTCGAGCACTATATAAGCTTAGTCAAGTTCCTGTAAGATCAATCACTTCTGCACAATTGGGGAGAAGCTAAATTTTCTCCCGCTGCTTTTTCATTTTCCTCTCGTCTACTTTCCTCATTTTCTTTTCTATTTTCTGGGCAGCCAAACACCCTCCGAGGATGACAACTCAGAGGATGGTTGGCTAAAACCCTTCCCTCCTTGAAGTGGATGGCTGTTGGGTGCAGGATCTAGGCTACTGAAGGTCCCCTATTCTTCACGTAAGTATCCACTCGCCACTGTGGTTCCCTTTTTTAATCAGAGGTTTTATCCTCACCTCTTGAATGGCTATTATTTGGCAAGCTTTTAGGTTCAAAGTGGGATGCTTATTGTTGCATCCACTGATATCATTATTACCCCTCTATGACTCCATTGAAAGGGAGTCCTGTGAGACTTATTCTTCACCGTTTATGACCACCGATGGCCAAGATGCCATTTTTGTATGATAACATTTTGGTTAGGTTTTATAGCTAAAATGAGATCCCGCTCGAAATGACTATATGTCATCCTCCCAACGCGAGGAAATGAACCCAGGACCCCCTCAATTGCCCTGAGAATCCCAAGCTCAGATCCCCGACATCAAGTGAGACTTTTATTATTTTTCTTATTTCACTTCAGCTTATTTTCAGTTTTCATCATCAAACTCAACATCGATTTTACAAAACTCAAATCAAATTAATTCAAACAATTTTTGCCTTTACTGTTAGTCATTTGTACAAAGAAAATCTCATCCTCGAAGTTCACCCAGATCACTACATCATAGTAGCTTTTCTACTAAGAGGATTTAGGATATAAATATTGTTGATTCCTCGAACCCTATTGCTGCACTAATCAAATGGTGTCGTTGTCGATGGTGCCTAAGTGCGAATGGCACTGCTGAACTTTGTGATCCCCATCACAAGTTCGTGAATTTTCTTATATATATATATATATATATATATATATCTTTTAGTGTTTTCAAGTGTGTTTAATTTGTTTCATTTTATTTTGTTTTTAGCTAACTTTACCCTTGGTAGAGTTGTTTTTTTTCCTTGTTTGGTGCTGCTTTGTTCTGCCGGCAGGGTCAGGCCTAAAGGGTTAGAGGACAATCAAAAGTTGAATTCAACCCAATGAAAGAGGGACGCACACAAAGATATGTATGTGGGGTAACCCTAGTGCATATATGTCCATGAGGGATTACAGAAACCAACCATGGCAAAGTTAGTAACCCGTGGAGAGGAATCAATGAACATAGGTCCATGAGGACTATAGGAAACCATCGGATGAGTTCACCATATGGTAGTACTTAACCATGGAAGCATGAATCACACAAATTCCTCATGGGAACTAAGATTCCACAAGATACCTCGAACTCCATTTATTTCAACTGAGTCATCTCAGCCACCACAAATAATCTCCATATGAACAAGCCATTTTGGACCTTACCTGCATAGTGGATGACTTCAGGGCGTAGAAAGCAAAGATGGGGATTAAATCGTCCATTCAAACCAGAGAATGTCACAGAAAGACAATTTGAACAAGAAATTAGATGGGCTGAAAATGATTTTTTGAGCATAAATGGGGCAACCCGCAAGACCACTGAAAACCTAATCGATCACAGAAGAATGTCCACTGTGAGGAAGAGTGCCAAAGTGACACCATGGCAGAGGAGCAGTGTCAACAATAGCCACACCAGGGGCTTATAGAGGATTTTATCAATTGTCTGGTGACTGTTTCAACTCAGATATGTGATGCTGGTTTTTCCAAGGAGAACCAAGAAGAAATCTTTTCCTTTATGTTCGAGGAGGGAAGTGGAAAAGAAGCAAAGGATGAGCCCAAAGCATGTTCCTCTCAAACCGACGGTTAATATTAATCAACCCCACCACAATGCTGCAGCCACCTACAACCCACTACCAAGAGCACTCCCTCCACCCACCAAGTGTATATTCTCGCCTACACTGGCACCACTCTAACTCGGCTAATCTAAAGCTAAGGCCACTCTATCAATGTCATTATGAAACTTCAAGAGATTAGTGGCCACTGTATATAATTTTGCCACTACATTCAGAATATTCCTCGAAATATACCCTAGTAGTTTTCTTGACTTGTTTGTGTATATTAAAAGCTAAATGGAATTTTTCTGAAGAAAATGGAATAGAGAATCTCAAACAATATTAGAGACATGGGTAAAGGGTCATTTACCAATTATATGAAAGGCATAAATCAATAAGATTATATGTAATTATGGAATTGAGGAAAGATTAGCTGTCAAATTAGAATAATGCATAAGCTGAACTGCAAAAAAGTAAGAACCTATGATTTAAAGGCAATTAAAGGAAACTTTAAAACCAAAAAAAAATGGGTTTTTTCTAGTCTTGGCCAAACATGGCCTTAACAAAAACATGGGATTTAAGACAATTTGTCTCATTTTTGAGAGACAAAAACCGTAGAGAGAGAGAGAGGGGAGAGGAAAAGAGAGAAGTTAAGAGGGAAGATAAGAGAGAAGTTATAATAGAGAAGAAGAGAGAAGTTCAACAAGCAAAAGGTAAGGGGAACTACTAAATTTGAGATGGATCTGGCTTGAAGACATCTCTGTCAAACCAGGTCTTAAGGTATCATCCTAACCCAAAAATTATGGAAAGTAAGGTGGTAAGTAACAAGATAATTAGAATATGAAATCCTCTCTGGTATGGATTCATAGTTCAATGGCAAAGTAATCGAAAGTTAGGGGTTTAGGATAAACCCTAACTAATCATCATGTTAGGTTTATGTATGGGTTATTAACCATATTAGAGTTGCTTTGAGAGTAAATCATGAAGGGTTTTTGAAGAAAGATATCCATTGAAGGATGATTTGAGTATAATTGAGGTTACAAGATGAATATGAAATGGTTTTTGACGCGGCTTATGGAGCATAGAGTTGATTTGGTAGCAAAATATGGAAAATTCAGAAAACACACATTCGGGTACTAGTGACATGTACCGGTACACTCGAACTCGTACCCGCATACCAGGTTCCGTCATTTTTCGGGCCAATATGACGCAGACAGCTCGATATGTACCGTACACTCGCTTCATTTTGACCGCCAGATTTTAGCCATAACGCGTTTCCATTTGTCCATTGAGTGATTCAAGGGATAATTAAACTAGACTTCAAGGAAAACCAAACATCGAGAAATAGGTACCTTCAAATTCGATTCTATGTTGCCCACAACTACTCCAAAGTGGGGCCATGTTCAAGCTAAATTTCTGGTTCGCTTTTTGAACATAGAGGAACCGCTGTTTAGACATAACTCTAGTTCTCGGTGCCCAATTTGGGTGATTCCAATTGAGAAGAACCCTTAGCACCTTAGCTTTTAAAGGAGTACAAAGAACAATGTCAAATATGGAGTCAAGACACTGGAAAATGAGTATTACAAACTGTCCCAAGTGTAATATCTGAGAATTGACTAGTTTGGCATGAAAATGCCATAACTTTAGTTTGATGATCCGATTGAATGATTTCACTTAAGTAAAGTAGATTCATAGAGGAATAAGAATACATGAATGAGGTGTGATTTCTCATGCATCATACTTACAAGTATATGAATGCTATGTAATAGGCATGAAACAAGGAAAATATAGAAAATGCAACAACATGTATAAATGTGTTCATGAAACATGAATGTGATATGGAAAATGAAAACGAACCGAAACATGAATATGAATATGAAAGGTAATTTTTCATGAACACATATCGTGTTAAGTTATATATGATTATTATCACATATAACTTAAATGATAAATAAAATGATAGGAAATATATGAATGAGTATACATGAATGAATATAAGAATGAGTATACGTGAATGAATATATGAATGAGTATACGTGAATGAGTATATGAACGAGTATACGTAAATGAGTATATGAATGAGTATACGTGAATGAGTATATGAAATAAGTACATAGATTGAGTATATCTTTGAAAAGATAATACGAAAGTGAAATTGGAATTGAAATGTGATTATGATCTGCAGAATGTTATTTGTGAAATATATATAAGTATATATATATATATTGATTTGAATTATTGTTATTTGAAATGTTTGTCACACATATGCATGGGTGCATGTATTTGAACTATAAGCGAAATTACTGCATAAAAGTAAACAGATTTGAAATGTATCATTGAATGAACGACATGACGGGATTCACCAACTGAATTCATCATGAAGGTAATCGTAAATATTGAATGTGAAATCACATTTTTATTGAATGACCAACATGACCGATTCACCAATCGACCGCATAAGGTAACCGTAATTGGCTGGAATGCGAGATCAAATTGCTATTTAATGACAAATGCATGATTCAACAATTGAATTCGTCAGAATTGTCAATTTTATAGTCAAAGTGAATCATATCAAGAATGCGAAATCACATTGCTACACGATAAATGCACAGATTCAACAACCGACCGTTATGAATGTCAATTATATAGTCAAAGTGAATCATACCGCAACGCGAAATCACATTACTACCGGGAATGATAAACAAACAGATTCAACAACTGAATCTCGCCATAAATGCTGACCCCATAGTCAAAGCGAATCAACGCGAAGGCGTAAATCACATTGCTACCGGACGACAAATGCGATGCGATTCAACAACCGAATCGCCGCGTAATGCTCGCATTTCTATAGCCAAGGCGCAGATGGTGATATTGAATGCGAAATCACATAGCTACTGAATGACAAACAGGACAGGATTCACCAACTGAATCTATCGTGAATGTTAACTTCTATAGCCATATGTGAGATGGTGATATTAAATGTGAAACCACATTGCTACCGACGACAACAAGACAGATTCACCAATCGAACTGGCCTCGAATGTCGACTTCTATAGCTATATGTGAAATCACAAACCGAAAAGTGAAAAATGACATTAAAAATTGTATTTGTTTAAGTATCTTTTACATTACATAGACATAGTAAAAAGGCATTATTTTGTAAATGCATTTTGTTAAATGTGAATGTTATGGGTCTTTTGAATTTATGCTTTCGCTGATCGCCGTTAAGTGCTGCAATTAAAAGTCAAAAATGGAATAACACAAACAAAATGTTTTGGGAAGATAATTGAAAATGTCGAGTAAACCGCTCCAGCCTTGATCCGCCAACGCCAAGTCGTGATTCGTCATGACGCTTTTGAAAACAAAAATTTAATAAAACCAAAACAAAAAATGTTTTCGATTGAAAATGTCGGAGTAAACTGCCCAAATTGGATCCTAACTGGTCGAGTAGGGGATTCGGGTCGCGACACTTTTGAAACGAAAATTTAATAAAACGCTAACTAAGAGAATTAAACGGGCGTCCCTGGATCATGAAAAGTAATTGCTAAAAGGATTTGATTAATGGCTTCGCCGTGATAATGATACTTAGCCCAATATGTATTTGTGACGTACCGAATTCGACCCTTGTGTATTTGATATGACTTGACTGCTTCTTTACTTGCCATTGTATACGAGCAAGTTTCTAATATGATCTGACATGTCATACATGTAGAAGATATGAATTGAAACTTGTAAAAGACATGACACATGGAAGTAATACGAACAAGATAAAGTTATGGAATCTGAAAAGGATAAAATCTACATGTATAATATGATATGAGTTAGAAGTCACATAAGAATAGGCTTCGTTATATGCATAAGGAAAGGTAAATGTAAAAAGATCATAATGGGCAAAGATTGCTATCGGCCAAGCATCGTCTATACGTTCCTTACTCAGCAGAAAGCCCAAGACGGTGTTCAATCCGTAAGTAATCGAAGAGGAGATAAAGAAGATAGGACATTCCACACCAAAGAAGATGTGGCCATCTCAGATAGGTGCTCACCAAAGACTGCTCCGCGATCTCCGATGTTTGTATTAGATATGTACATGTATAAGTAAATGAATTTAAGATATGTGTATAGATTTTAATGGATATCACTCCTGGTAGTTCCTTGTATATGTAAATGATTTTTGGTTATTACAAAAATTGTTTGTATACCCACAGGTATAAGTTCAGCTCTGAAAAAAAAAAAAAAAAAAAGGTAAAGAGTCCCAAATATATGGTTTCGCACTCGAACCGATTCGATCCGTCAACGGCCTGACCGGAATCAGCATGACAACATCAAAAACAATGATGTACCGCCACACCGCATGGCACAAAGCGGATGGTTCAAAAGATTCGATTTGGCCACCCAACCTCCCATTATCTTTGCCAAGCTCCGCTGGTCAGCTACCTCCAAAGTCTTAAAGAATTGGTCTGGGGGAGCACAATTTCCCCACTTGCTTTAATTTTTCTTGTTTTATTTCATTTTATTTGGATTTCTTTAATTTTCTTAGATTTTTCTAATTTTTAAGTTAATCTTGTTTTAGCTTGTTTTTCACTTTTCGCAATTTTTCTTAATTTTTCAGACACTTTTGCGCCTAGTGAAAAATTTTGAAGCAAAATGAAGATCATGAGCAATCTGGAGCAGCAGGGGAAATTTCTCAATTATAGCGAAATTTTTGCTACATAGCGAAATTTCGCTATGTAGCGAAAATTCTGTACGGATGTCCCCCCATAAAAGACAAAGTTTGAACAGTAAGGTAAGTAAAAAAATTTGTTGTTTTTTATTATTTTATTTTTATTACTTTATTTTATTTAAAAAAAAAATCCGTCTCACACAAAAATTATTAAAAAAAATTTTTGTTTATTTTATTTTATTTATTTTTTTATTTAAAAAAATTTGTCTCTCCAAAAAAAATATGTTTTTATTTTTATTATTATTATTATTGTCTTTAATTTTTTTATTAATTATTTTATTTTATTTATTAAAAAATAAAAATAAAATTGCAGACAGCGAAATTTCTCGCTTAGCATAGCTGGGGCTCATGAGGCAATAAATTTTCAGAGTAGTGAAAATTTTCGCTACTCCCCACTGTTTTGCCTCCTGATTTTGTTTCGCTCATAACTTTTTCATCCTAACTCCGTTTTAGGTGTTTTTGGTACCGTTGAAAATCTTAGAGAGTGTAGAATCCAAAAATATCCAGAAAGAACACTTTTGAAATTTTTATGAAGATGAAATTTTCAAAATTCTCAAACTGGTCACTTTTTTTCCTTTCTTCTAACTCTGCTCATTCAAGCCCAACGGGATAATATACGCCGATGGAATCTTACTTAAGTCTCCTATCCAAAATGATCACATCTCATCAAGGAGGTAACACTTCCTTCCCGACTTTCCAATCCGAGCCCCATTGAGGACAATGAGATATTTGGTTGGGGGGAAAGTTAGTGAAGGAAGTGGCTTTTGCACTTATGTTTTTGTTATTATTTTGAGCAAGCCCATTTTGTGATGTTCAGTGGCTTGCTGGTTTTCTTTTGTGAAGTCATATACTATACAACTTATTTTGTCTCAAAATCGCAAATCCATTTTTTTGTGTTTTGCCTAACTCCGTGGTTTGAAAACTGAAACTCATTCAATCTCTATCGATGCTAGATCGGGTTCCATGCCTAGTCGAGCGGATGATAAATTGAACTCTTGTTGCCACCCTTTTTCTTCCACCTTTAGCTAACCACACACGTGCACATCGTTTCTTCAATAACCCGAAAATCGGCCAGCCTCCTAAGCCTTGCAATAACTCATTCTAGTTTCATTGGACTAATCTTTAATAGGTTAAGGACCCCCATGAATAGAAGGTCAATGTGTCTTCCAAAAAAGAAAAAAAGAAAAAGAAAAAGAAAAGAAAAAGAAAAGAAAAAGAAGAAAAATTTCAACGCTTGTCTGAAACCCGAGCACTGGCCCTAGGGGCTTACGGCGAAAGCTCCGCCAAAGCCCGTGCGCTCTAAGCCACTTGGTTGCGTAGCCACCGACGGCGTCGCTACATCGGGTGGATGGGTAGAGCGAAGGAAGGTAGTGCTGGAGTTTTGAAATCATTCAAAGTCCGGTGAAACTCAAGAGTTTCGGTCGAAAGATCCTCGTATGACTGGTGCCCTAAGCCTTACCTGGTCGGGAGTCATCGGTAGATCTCGCTACATGGATTCTCGGCGAGGTCGATTCTCAAAGATCGCACTCTACAACAGCAAAAAGAGTTGTGGAATGTTAGGGTCCTGATCTATTTAGGGTCAAGCAAAGGATGCTAGGTCGTGGCAAGAGCTGAAGCCGAGGGAGAGTGTCGCGCTTATCACTGGAGATTTCATCAAACGTTTCTTCACTGATTTGGTGAAGTTTTTAGTTGATTCATTGAGATGGAGGCTCTTTTGATACTCAATTTTGTATGGCATTCATTCTCTCAAGATAGTTATTAGACAAGGCTTTGATGATTCTTACTTAGGATTAGGCATTACTTCTTCACAACCTTTTTGAACTGCAACCTTGTAACATAATTTTGTTATAGTTTTATATGTTTTTTTTTTATTTTCTTCTTGCTTTGCTAAGGGACTAGCAATGTGTCGGTTAGGGGATGTGATTAGTGCCTAAAAAGTGTTATTTTGAACCCTATTTTTTATAGGTTTTGAGCGCTTTTTGTGTACTAATTGTTACAATTAACCTAATTGACATGTTCGGGTCCCTATTATACTTCTGATCACATTTCGGGGTTGTTTTTGTAGTTTTTTTTTTGGCAAACTGAAGCCAAATCGTGTCAATCCAATCATAACACACCGGGTTGATTTCCAAACACTCTCATATGGTTTTCTATAGTTTCAGCAAGCCGGGAATGAAGAATATCAAAGCAAGAAGAAGGAATAGTGCAGCGGGAATAGTAGCAGCAGGGAGCAATGGAACAAGGTTTAGCGAAATTTTCGCTTATCATACTGGGGGCCCTCACTATGTAGCCAAAATTTTTGCTTTTAATAAATTCTCTCGCTTCATCAAGCTGTGCATAAACGACCCCGCTTTGCTAATTTCATTTCTACCTTTGTAATAGCTTTTGTTTTGTTTGTTTTTGTAATTTCCTTGCTCTAAGCACTATATATAAGCTCACTAAGTTCCTCAGTGATCACCCACTTCACACCCTGGGGGAGAAGCTTTCAAATTTCTCCTGTTTTTCTATTTCTTTTCGTCTACTTTTCCTCATTTTCTCTTCTATTTCTAGGTAGCCAAACACCCTCCGAGGATGAAAATCGGAGGATGGCATAAACCCTTCCCTCCTTGAAGGGATGGTCGCTGGTACAGGATCTGAAGTACTCAAGGTCTCCTGCTTCTTCACGCAAGGACCACCGTCACTGTGGCCCTTTAATCGTAGCTTTTATCCTTTCAATCTCCTTGAATGGCTATTATTTGGTAAGCTTTAGGGGCCCAAAGGATGTTTATTGTTAGATCCATCGATATTCATTGGGCTTACCCTCTACGATCTATTGAAAGGAGTCTGTGAGACTTATTTCACTCGCTTGCGACCATCGATGGCCGTGAGATGCCATTTTTCAAAAGGATAAATATTGGGTTAGGTTTTATAGCTAAATGAAGATCCTGCCTGAAATGACTATATGTCATCCTCCCAATGCGAGGAAATGAACCCGAGGACCCCTCAGTTGCCCTAGAATCCTAAGCTCGATATCCTGATACTTCAAGGAGACCTCGTTTATTATTTTTCTTATTTCACTTCAGTTTATTTTCAGTTTTCATCATCAAACCCTCATCAAGCATAAAACCCTAAATCCAAATTGAATTCACTAATTTTGGCCTTCAATGCAAATCATTTGTACAAAGAAAACCCATCCCCGAAGTTCGACCTATTCACTATATCGCAATAGCTTTGCACAAGAAGATTTCAGATATAAATATTGTCGATTCGAACCCTATCATGCAGATTTAATCACCATCCTCATGAATCTTCCCATATGCTCATTGGAATCTTAAGAGGGATGATCAGTGAACTGGTGCTACTGTACCAGGGTAATCAATGCTAGCTTCAGCTCAAAATTGTTGGCTTCTATGGCAGGTTGTCTCACTACAGAGTACTCCTCTTGGATAATAGGCCTCCAAAAGTCCCCTCCTCCATAAGATTAGAGTCTCCAGCTCTGGTGCTTCTTCCTCTTCAGAATAGTTTGCGCCTTCTTGATTTTCCATACTTCCGGATTCCTACTACATCTCTCGCATTCTTTAGTGTTCTCTCAATTTCAGTGTTTAGAGGCAACATTTGTGCTTCTTGTTTTCTATGCGTTTAAAATCATCCTGAAATAGAAACACACTAAGATCAAATGAATTTTGTGGGAGACAGTTATCTCCATTTAATCTCATAGAAAAATGTCAATAGCTTTTTCAGCTACAGCCATTAAAATTGTTTTTGTGCTTTTCTGAAATTTATAATATAAAAAAGAAAAATGTCCAAATTAGTAAATCCCATTTTGGTTACAATATTGATCCTTAAATTCATCAATTCGATTCCCTAGCCAACGACGCCAAAAACTTGTTAAGACCAAATGATATATACGAATTTATGGCACTATTTCCAAATGACTATTATCTAATCCTCGGAACCGACGCCAAAAACTTTTTGAGACCAAACTGTATGATGTGATCAGTGTATGCCAAACTTCTGGTACTACCACCCAAGAACTTTTCAGTCTCTAGTAGTAGAGCCAAAACTTGTTGATACAATTTTTCATATACATGGAAAGATGTATTTGTTCTTTTTTTGTAAAATGATCATTTAAAATTTGTGTTTGTGGTCTTGATCACTGCAAGTGCATAGGTTGTACAAGTAATAAAAATGGATATTTAAAGTCTAGATATCGTTCCCATGAGGAAGGATGATAAATCAAAAGACTAACCACCCCAACTACTCAAGATCATTACTATTTGAACTTCACTGTTATGATGATAAGAGGACTAAAAATGTAGTCCTAGACAGAAATCTTTAATATACAAAAATTAAAGTTTAATAAAATTGGGGTTGAGGATTCACTGAGTGGATCAATTAGTAATAATCAATTTCTGCATCATTTCAATTCATAGCTCAACCATAAATTGAAAACTGGAAGCTACTAAAGATGCAAGGTAGTATAGCTCGATTTCTCCTCAACCATACTTTCACTTATTAAAGGTTCATATTCATTTACAGAGACATGATTTCCTAATCTCACTACTGTGAATATGTAACTTTTCTAAGATTTAAGTATTTTTCCTTTTCAAGATTTCATAATGTGATATTGGGAATAAAGAATTCTTGCCTCCATAGACAAGATATCATAAAGCCTTCTCCACTCGACGACGCTCATCCTACACTTATGATAAAGTTTCCATCTCTTTGATTAGGATCTTTGCTAACACGGATCATAATCAATTCAACAGAGAGGAGGCTTCTATGAGATCAAACATACTTCATTCAACCATCCTCCAATTTTAAGTAAGTTGGTAATCTATCTGCGTAATCCTTCAAAGTTGATTAGTTCCATAGTATTAGTTAACCATACCCATAAGGAACTGCTCTACACTCTCAAGATTCACCATCTCTATGTCACTCAGAGGGCATCTTGGAAATTAGAGCTGATACAAGACTTCAGATTGGGTAATACTCAGACTAGTACCAAGAACAAAATTACAAACATAAATCAAATAAATTCAAGAATTCTTACTAATGTTTTCTTCCACCTTATGCAGCAAAATGACTATCATCAATGACCCATTTCTAGTGAGCTCAACTTTTCAAAACTGGTTTACTCATATCAATGACTAACTGATCAGGAAAAGTCACTGAAATCATAAGCGAACTGAAATAAATGAACTCTAGAAACTTTCTCTCATCCATTTCAATCAAACAATAGTGAAAAATATGATTTTATAAAGAAATACTCAAATTAAGCCGCACTTTAATACAATACCCAAACTTAAAATTACCAAAACTAACAAAATAAAACTACACTAAAACTAAATATACTAAAATGGAAAAAAAAAAAAAATATATATATATATATATATATATATATATATCTATATAAAGAAAAATATATAAAATATACAAAAGTCTTTTAACCAGCTCAAGACGCCCCGAGTCGTGGAAGCCGCACACACGCCTATAAGCGCTCATTTATAGGCTTTCCAATGTCAGCCTCACTCATTAATTACGCTAGGATCCCTAAAATTATGGCCCAAATTGGCCTCTTTGTCGCGACATAGAAAATTATATCATGACGCAGCTGCCTTTATCACGCCTCTTCGTAGTTTGTTGGCCGTAATTTGTTCTCCGGGCTTGCTCTTAGGATTGTAAGCAGATATACTTTGATAATGTCGCTGACATATATTTTATTTAGAAGCAAATTTTGTTCTTAATCACAACAAGAATGCTGTGGTCGCGACACCCAACTCCGCTGGGAACCAAATTTTTCTATGTCCTTTACTTCCTGAGTTTCGTCACTTACATAATTCCCTTGTTGCTACTAACATTTACCTTTTCACCACACTATGTCACGTAAAGAGTTTTCTCCTCACGCCAAAGGATTTTAAATCCTTATATTCTCGCCGCGACAGAAACTCCTTAGTCGCTATAGACTTTTTCTTCTTGATACTGTCATTACCGAGTCGTTTTGGTCGTGAAAATTAAATTATCTGGTCAGGACACAATCGTCGCCATTCTCGCTTTTTTTAATTTCTATCGCGACCTAATTTTTCTCTATTGCGACATAATTTTTTCATTCCACATCTTTTATTGTCGCGACAAAAAAAATCTTTGTCACGACATAGGTTTTGCTTCCAACTCTTGATTATGTTGCAAAAAGAATTTCTTTGTCGCCATTCTTCTTGTGTTGCTCTTTAGCTTCTTGTCATGATAGGGATTTCACCTCCTTCATGTTTTGTTTGTTGCGACATAAATAATCTTTGTCGCTAAATGCGGACGGTTGCTCTCGGGTCATGAATTCGAATGTTATGTCACGACAATATTTTCTTTCATATTTACAACAATTCTTCTTCGAAAGCCAGCTTGATGTCAAAACTTTGTCGCAACATAAAAATACTGCCCCGCCTGACTGCGTGTTATAACTGAGCAATTTCTCGTCACGGCTGCACTGTATTTTTTGTGACATAGTTCATCTGTTAGCCTTCAGCTTTTTATATTGTGACATAAATTATATTGTTGTGACACAACTTCTTTGCTCTCTGCTTTAATCGTTGTCGCGATAGTTTTCTTCACAATCTTCTTCAATAATGTCGCGATGTTAAAAACTCTTTGTCACTTATTGTGGTTCTCTTTCACCTATCGAAGTTATGTCTAGGCTTTGTTGCGACATTTAGTTACTGGCTGTGACATAGTTCCTTTGGCCTGCTTGAGTTTTGTGTCGTGACATACGAAAATTATGTCGAGATAAAGACTACTGCATTTTCCACATTTGTTTTGCTTCTTTTTTGCTTGTTTTCTTTTTTTTTTTTTTCAAATAATACATGCAAAACAGAAAGTTGGTGAATATTCCATAATTTGGCACAAAAATTGATCTAACATTTTTAAAAACATGTCAGAAAAATGGATTAAAAATAGATGAGTTTAAGACTCATCAACTATTTATTGTCGCGACAAACTTTCCTTGCCTTCTTCCTTCTTTTGTCATGACAAAGATGTGAAATTTCGCGACAAAGTTTGGCTGACTCTATATGATAATTGTCGCGAAAAAGTTTCCAATGTCATGACAAACTTTCTTTGCCTTGCACTGTTGATATCTAGATGGTTTGTGGCAACAAATTTTGTATGTCTCGACATTCTTTCTTCGTTTTGTCTTTTGTTTTGTTGCAACAATCCATTTTATGTCGCGACATATTTTCAATAGCGACGAACTTCTGCTGCAATTTGCCTTGTTCTTTGTCACGACTTACTTTTTCTGCCCTCTTCACATAATGTTGCGACATTCTTTCAGTTGTCTTTTGCTTTAACTGTGTTGCGAAAAATTTCAGAAATGTCATGACAAAGGTTTTGCCGCTTCCTTAAGGACCCTTCTCAATATTTGTCTCGACAGGGCTTCGATTGTTGTGACATTTCTTTTGCTGGTTGCCATGAGTTTTTTCACGACAAAGGTGAAATTTTTCACGACATTAAGAATTTCATGCCTTAGCCATTTTTTCTGCTTTTCTTACTAATTTTTGCTTCTTTTCTCCAAATTCCTGCAAAACAAAAATTTGGGCGAAGACTCCATAATTTTACATTAAATTGAACTTTTAAGCTTCAAATATACATGAAAAATGAGCTTAAAAATGGATGAGTTTTACACTCCCCCAAACTTAAAGTTTTACTTGTCCCCAAGCAAGGAAAAGACTCATTGTTTGTCCTTAAACAATTTAGATTTATTTTTAAGGACATTTTTCTTTTCAATCACCTCTTAAAATTTATTAGCAATCTAGATTCAGTGAAATGTCAGTTGTGATATCAATTTCAACTAAGCTTCCATTTATGAATCTAGAAGATTTTCAATTTAACTCATCTAATAAACAAATAATTCATAGAATGTAAATACCTACAATTCATGACCTCTGATGTGAGAGTGTGTGTTGGTCTTCCCTTTATAACAAATTTGTAGGTTAGTTAACCTTAGTAGATAAATTGTAAAGAATGGAAGTCTCTTCAAAATTACAAGGTCCCATAGGCTTGTTGGTCATATCACTCTCCCCTAATTTAGAAAATTCATCACCCTCAGGTTCAAATAGGTCTTTTAGGCTTGTAATGTATGACTTGGGCATTGGGTAGTTGAATGGACATTTAAGGCTCAAGTTAACCCAAAGTGCTCATACTATTCAATATTTTTCCTTTAAAATGCTCATCCTCTCTGTTCTACTTAGAGCAACCTCTAAAAGCACCCTTAAACTTTGTTTGGCGCATTTTTTTACATATTCTCCATTGTGGCTTTTTCTTTTTCCACTATCTATTTTCAATTCATTTTCTTTATTTCAGAAGCTTTTTTCTTTTCATTTTGTTCCAAGTTTTGGGAATTATGCAATGTTTTGCCTTCTTAAGATTTCTACCACCCTTAACAAGTTTTGGGTTAGTAACTCCCATACTAGTTGGCATTAGGGTACTAGGTGTAGATCACCCGTAAGAACTTAATGACTTAAGGGAGGAAGGCTACAAGGCAAAGCTCATTCCCCCTTGAAACTGTATGTTTTTCAGCTTCTTACTTTTCTGTTGTGCACCTCTTTAAATACATCTTTTCTCAGTTTATCTTCCTTTCACATTCTTAATTCTCATCCTTCTTCACATTCCAAATTATACTCCCTCAAACTTGTCCTTTTGATTACTATTTATGCACTCATCTTGCAATTTGGGAAAACAAAGGGGTTCTTTACTGAACGGTTAGATTTAAAGAAGGATTACGGTTTTTTCATGTGGCTTTGATGATGAAATTAGCATTAGGCTCAAACAATGTACTAAGGTATATGCATGAGCATATCATAAGGTAGGCTTTGAAAGGCACAAACTCTCCAAGAATGGCCTAAATCATTTCCTGTTGGTTGTGATGTCTAAGATTTTGCCTTAAATAATAAACTAACAAGTTCTAGGACCTTTTTGAGACTTAAAGTATGATGAATCTAATAAAATGTTCCTAACCCAAGCATAATTGGGTTTTCAAGGTATTAATGACGAATGTACAAATTTTTAGTGATCACTTGAATTGTATTGTTCTAGTAAACTAGAATTATCAGTTTTATCAACATTGTCATTAACTTCAGTCCTTCAAGAGTCTAAAATTTCAGCCTATTTGTTATTGATATCACAACTGTTCTTTTGAACTCAACCTGCCCAGCTTCATCTACCAATTTTCTTGTTTGGTTTCTAAACATGTTATTGTGCTATTGTAAACTTCAAAAGTTCATTTTGATTACACATTTCATTTCAATCTAATCATAGCCCAAATAACTCACAAGCCATTTTTCCAATTCAACCAAACAATTAACTCACAATCTTCAGTATTCATTTTATGTACTCAATTGCAAAAATATTCAAATAAAAGCACAATGGCACATATTCAACATAAAGATTTTATTAAAATCATGAGACAATTACAAGAGAGATGTTAGACAAACAATTAAACACCGTAGAGACTCAAGGTTTTGGCTTTTCTTTGGGCTCAACTAAGGATTTTGAAGATTCCCCTAGAGGTTTGGCTCTAGGTGTTATTAATATTCTTTGGGTTTGAACTAGGATATCTGTAAATTGTCTTAGAGGGAAAACATGTATTTCTTGTTTTTCAACAGGCTGTCTGAAGGGTGTGTTAACATTTTGCACATCTAGAGGTACTATGATGTAGGGCACATAGTAAGAAATGTTGATCTTTGGCAATGACATCTTCTTTTTTCCTGATTTATCTTCATTGCCTAATCTAGTATCTCTGCATTTTCCTTTTTCAATGGTGCAGACTGTTCAATCACTCTTGATCCCTTTGGACTGGAGCTTCTTTCATGTTATGGTCTTTTGTTTCCAGCATTTTACATAGATCATATTCTTGTATTCTTGACTCTTCCTAGAAAGCTACATCTCTTACCCTCAGCTCCTCTCTCCACATAGCATCCCTTTCCTCCAGATCTCTCTTTCATTCTAGATCCCTTTTCTTTATGGCCTCCTCCATGAACTGATCTTTTTTTCTTAGCTCAACATCAAAATATTCATCTCTTAATTTCATTTAAGCTCTCAATTAGTTCCTCTCTCTCTCTCTCTCTCATACTTTGCTTCATCCTTATTATCATTGCTATGAGCTTTGGATTGTTGCCTTGCTACGGAGCTTTGACTTACTCGTATGGTGGGTTTAAACGAGGGTGGATCACATTTTGATCTGATCCAAAACTTAGGCTTTGCTCTTCCTTTCTTCTCTTCTTTCTATATTGCTCACTACCAAAGCATCGAGTGTTCTCGAGCTTCTCTTTCTAGAATAGAACAGCCCATAAAGTCTCTGAAATCAAAGTTTTTGGCATACTCTATGCAAAAGTATTTGAATGGGTAAAACATTTTTAATAAATGTTAGAGAATGGGCAACATAAGCAGAAGAAATGAGATGCCCCTGCAAAGTATTTGGTGGGGTAGATTTTTTATGTATGGGGGATAGACTTCATGGGATATTTCCCATCCTCATTTGAAAATCTATACATTCTCCTAGCTGTGGATTATGTATCCAAATGGGTGGAACCAATAGCTTGTCCCATAAATGATGCCAGAACAGTGGTTGGGTTTATTCAAAGAAATGTTTTGAGCAGATCTAGAGCACCCAAAACAATCATTAGTGATGAGGGAAGCCATTTTGCAAACAAGGTTTTTTCAAAACTCATGAGCAGATATGGAATCAGACATGTAATGGGATTGGCTTATCACCCTCAGTCAAATGAGTAAGCTGAGATTTCCAATAGGGAGATAGTGAAAATCGTAGAGAAAACAGTGAACATAAGCAGAAAAGACTGGTCAATAAAGCTAGATGATGCATTGTAGGCTTATAGAAATGCTTACAAAACTCCCATTAGAATGTCCCCATACAGAATTGTATTTGGAAAACCTTGTCATCTCCCTCTAGAACTTGAATATAAAGCTATGTGGGCCATCAAGAAACTGAATTGCTCATTTTCAAAGCTGCCCGAAGAAAGAGATATCCCGAATGAATGAATTGGAAGAGTTAAGGAATGAAACTATGATAATGTGAGGAGATGTACAGATAAGACAAAGAAGTGGCATGATTAGAAGATTCTGAGGAGGGAATTCAAAGTAGGAGAACAAGTCCTATTATACAATTCTAAGCTCAAGTTGTTTCTAGGAAAATTGAAGTCAAGATGGAGTGGGCCTTACACAGTAATAGAAAGTACACCCTTTGGAGTATTGACATTGAAAACTGATTATGGAAGTGAGTTTAAAGTGAATGATCAGAGATTGAAGCATTATCTTGGAGGGAACATAAATGAAGATTAGTTCCAGATTTTGAAGATAGAGAATAATTTTGTTGAAAGCAAAATATTTTGCGGCAAATGTCAAGCTAAAGACATTAAATTGAGCAGCTTTTTGGGAGGCAGCTTAAGAAAATTTTTAATTTTCAGAGTTAGATTAATTTTGTTAACTTTTGTGTGTTTGAAATTTAGTTTTAATTTAGTTTGAAATTTTATTGTTTAATTTTGTTTATTTTTTAGGACAATGAAGCTATATTAGAGATGGATTTTATTTGGAAGCATTATTTCTCAAAATCACTATGCAAAATTGCTACAAGGGGAAGTTTTTCTTCTTCTTTTTTCCGTAACTTGTTCTTTAATGATAATGCATAGTTGAAGTTTGGGGGAGTTCATTTTTATAAAGCAGAAATGAATAGTAGCTTTGTTGTGCCCATTCCTTGAATATTTTTATCATCATCATGTTGAATTATATTTAATGAAGAATGAGATTTGTTGTTCATACTTGAATTGAGGTTATTTGATGTTAGATGTATCTTCACAAGTATGTTTTGAGTGGTAGGGATTTATTGCATACTGTTATGTGCGTTGATTGGTTGAAGAAATATTATTTGTGCAAAGTTTGGAAAAAATCATTGGATTGTCGTGACATACTCTTCTCTTTGTCGCAACATTAATTCTACTTTGTCATAAGATTATTGCCCTATGTCGTGACGAAGATTGGTTTAGCCTTTTAGAGAATGCAGGAAATTATGTCGTGACATACTTTTTATGTTGCGACATTATTCTTCTTGAGCTGTAGAAAAATATGTCGCAACATATTTTTTTATGTGTGACTGTGTTATGCTTAAAATACCCTATAATTTTACAATAATTTTATTATATATCTTAGAATTTATGAATTGGAGTCAAACTTAGTTTTCAGGAAGCCGATAAATTGTTAAATTGTGAAATGTGAAATGAATATGTGAGAATATAATTAAATATTATATGCTAAAATGAGAAATTGATTGAACTCGGAAATAAACCCAATTGAAAAAGGGCAAATTTGGAAATTTGTAAAATGAGGACCTAAGGGTCAAATGATAAGTGAATGTGAAAATAAGGAGAATTGTAAGCTTTAAGTGAGAAAAATGGAAAATGGGATTTAATGAACAAGTCAAACATGGCCTTAGGGTGAAAACATAACTTAAGGCATATTTGGTCTTAGAATGACCATTGTGCAAAACCGTATTTGAGAGGGAGTGAGAGGAGAAAGCTAGGGTTTTGGGAAGAAGTGAGATTTGGTGTAAAATCCATCCAATTTGTTCAAGATCTTGCAAAAAGGAAGAAGGAAAAAGGCTAGGGCTTCAAGTGCAAAGGGGTTTAAGGTAAGAACCAAACGCTAGAAAGTTGTATTTGATGTTTGGGTTAGAAAAACCCTAATCCATCCATGGTTTATCTAGATGATTCGAATATCGAACAATCTCGAAGTCTTTCATAGTCTAATAATCAAATGATTTTGGAAAAATCGCAAATTGGAAATCTGGGCACTTTGGGCTCCTACGCATGGCGTAGGGGACCTGCCCTTGGTGGGCCTCGCGAGGCGTGGGATGCCTCGCCGTGGTGAGGCCGATGTGCCAAAATGGCACCCCTCGGGTATGCCATGGCGTAGCCACAACGAGCAATTTTCGGATTTTGTTTCCGAACACCTCGTATTTGTACCCAGATAAGTTTGGGGACCTAATAAAATGGTCCTTGGGGTTCCCATGAAGGATAAAACTAAGTATCAGCATGTAGTACACCCACAATAAGTAGTGAATCGAATCTTCACCTCGGCGATGTTGTTGAGTGGCTGAATAATTTGGGTTGCTAAATGTGATGTCTGTGATTTGCTACAGGTGGGTTTAGGATGCCTAACCTAGGGCGAGATTGAAGGCAAGGCAAAGAAAGAGATAGATTGGTTTGTTCTATCTTCTCCTATTCTCGTTTCAAGATTTGAAATGTTTGTTCTAAATGTATAAGAAAAGCATATTGATTTGTTTTAATTGATTTGAGGCAATTGATTGTGAAATGTTTGCATATGAAAATTGCATGAGTATTGAAAATGAATTGTTTATACAAATGTACATATTGTACTGTATTTTGCTATAAAGGATTTGAACGCCCTTAATAGAATGTTAACTATTTATTTCTCATTAAGGATAAATTGGTATACCAATAAGGGTCAAATTAGCAGTACTACAAACAAACATATTGATATCATCATCAAAACCTTGGCGGCCAGAGGCAATTATCGATAATGTTCACGAATTGATTTTTAATAACCAGTTAGTAGCCCAGCGGGACCGAACTGTGTTATAAAACAAATGTTTTTATACCGGCCTGTAGCCTATCGGGATCGTGCCGATGATTCCGATATCCTGTATACAAAAAACATAGGTTAAATTCGTTAAGGGCAGAACTGAATTGACTTTGAGATTGTTGACATATTGGAATTGAAAGGCATGATTGCAAATTGAAATGAAAAAAGCATTGTATTACATGATTGATTATAAAAATTATTTATTGCATATGGAAGTGTATATTTGGAATCATTAATGAACCATAAATGATTGTATATGAAATAAGTATATTATATTATTAATGATAATTGATCAATCTAAATGAGTTAAAAGTTTGTTTAGTAAATTATGATTTGACTTATAATGAAACAAAGAATGGAATTGTATAGAACCATTAACCACATGAAATGCTTAAGCGTATTGTTTTTATAATCTCTGCATTATAGTGATAGGCAATGATTGAAAGCAGACACAAGGTCAAGGAGCTTTCGAGTCATTGGAAATTCCAGATTATGCTCGTCACATTATCTCTTTGTTTTAGCATGACGTTTTGTAAACAAAGGAGTTCAACTCAAGTGTTTTATGCCTATCTGAATCAGTGAATATATTCTGTTGTAAGCGCATAAAATGCCATTTTTTTGATTAAATGCATATTTTGCAAAGGTGGTGATTTATAAATGTTTTATGAGCTTTCCCCAGTCGAAATCGCTTCATGAAATTTGAGGCAGCGACATATTAAGTATATTTGATTAATGGTCGGGCATCCCGGGTTCGAGTTCAGATCCACTAACCGAGTCAGGCCAGGCTCGAGGGTCGCTACAATTTAATTTGAGCTAAATAAATTAGGTCGTGACATAGGTTCACTTGAACAACATATTTCTATGTCACGACATTCTTACTCTATCGCAACAAAGGATTGTCCTAGCCTTTAATTGATTGCACGACATTAATTTTTATGTTGTGACATTAATTTACTTTACCAGGGTACAATCATGTCTCGACATTATTTCTTTATGTCACGATATTAGTTCGAAAAGGAAATAAACCCTAAGCTAGTGTTTGTAGCAACATTTAAAAAAACACAACAAAACATTTGGCCCATAAATAGATAATTTTGAAATCTGAAGGGCCACCTTCCTCATAAACCATCAAGCCACTCAGCTACCTTCACCAAATCTCTCTCTCATCTTCCTTCGAAAACCCTAGGCCCCAAAGCCATATTTCGATAATGTCTGAGCCGTCGCACCTTGTTCCTAACCTGAACGAAATAATGGAAGAGTACACAGAGGTGGAGGAAGAAAAGGTTCAAGAAACTCAGTCGGGAGTAGTACAAGAGGAAGAAAGACCAAAAGCAAGAACAGAAACCGAGCAACTGGCTGTAGAGACAAGAAAAAGAAAAGGGGAGCTGAGAAAGTTGAAACATAACAAAGGAATGAAAGAGTAAGAGATTTCATTTTAGATAAAGCCTTCGTTTTAATGGAAAATAGTCTAAAAGATAGGGGTTTCATTTTCGAAAGAGGGTTCAACAAGATCATCTCACCCTTCATTGAAATTCTTGAGAAGAGAGGGTGGCAATTACTTTGTGAGAACAAGGCACCTAGCTTTGTTGCATTGGTCAAAGTGTTTTATGCTAACATGGTGGGAGTAAAAGGGAAGACGGTGTGTGTCAGATAAAAGTGGATATCTTTCAGTAAGGAAAAGTTAAATGAAACGTTTAATCTGAAGGTGCAAAAAGATGGGTCAAAATTCAAGAAAGCTGACAAAAAGTAAAGTACTGAAGATTGTGGACTTCATGGTAAAGGGAAAATGGAAGGCAACAAGGAGAACCCCTCATGAATCCATTTCCAGAGGATCTTTGACAGAGGAAGCTAAGGTATGGTTTTACTTTGTCAGCTGAGTCCTGTTGCCATTGAAGCATGTCAACACAGTGAGAGATAATGAAGCAATACACCTATACGCCTTGCTGGAGGGGTATAAAATCAATGTGGGCAAGATAATTGAGAATTCCATTATGAGTTACTACATAAGCAAATATAGGGGCGCCTGATTCCACACCCAGCTACAATTACCAGAATTTTCCTTCTAGGGGGAGTAAATAGAGATTGGGAAAACAAAGAAACATGCCCTAAGGCTTCTCTTTTAAATTAACTAGAGTGACGAAAGGTCCAAAAAACAAAGGTAAAGAGAAAGAAATATAAACAAAAGAAGAAGATGGGGATGAAAGAGACAATGAGCTAGTATAGTGGGAAAGCCCACTCTAAGAGCAACAAGAGATTCAGAGAAGCTTGAGCCTTATCTGGAATGTAACTCTAGACGTTAGAGAAACCCATCAGGAGACAGCTGAGAGCTCAAGACAATAAGGCAATAATGAGGAATTTAAGGAGATGTTGAAACATATGAGAGAAGAAAGTAGAAAGAATAACAGATTAAGTGCAGTTATTAAGATTCAGAGCAAAATATTTGGACAAGGAATTGAGAAGGAGAGATCAACACTAGGGAGAAGAAATAAAGTAAAGGGATCTAGAATTGAGGTCAGAATTGGAAAAGAGAGATACATAATGGAGAACAGTGATAAGAGATAGAGAAGTAGCCTTTTAGACAGACACACATACATGAGGCCAATTTAGTGAACATATTTGGAGGATGAGACCAGGCTATAGAAGATAAACCCTAGAATCAAAGGAATGAGGGTGGTTGAATAGTCTTGAGCATTGCAAAGAAAGCCTTAGACTGATGACTTATGAGCAAGTTAACAACAGGGCACTCATGGAATCATTGGCTAAGAGGCAACGTGAACTTATAGAGAGCAATGCAAAGATTTTGGATTAGGCTATGAAGACAGTCTCAGGGAAAAAGAAGGTGCCACTTCCATAAATTAGAATTTCAAACTTCATAACTTACACAATAGTGCCTCGGGATGTCACAGAATCCCCCATACCTTTTTCTAACTCGAATCCAGGTGGAGAAATACCTTCTATACCTTGTAAAGCACCATCTCAAAATAAAACCTCTGTTACAATAGGAAGAAAAGAACTAACCAGTAGAGGAAGTTGAAGAATATTTGAAAATGGAGAGCTGACCAGAAAGGCCTCAAAATCTTCAAAATGACTAGCCCTTTGTTCTTCCCTCATTTAGCTTTGTAACTAAATCACCTATACCTGAAAACTTAAATGAAAAAATCAGTTGCAAACAATTGTGTCCATTTTCCTCTTGTACCTTTCTTTTGTTTATTTTCTTTTTCATTTCTTGATTTTAAACAAATAAATATTGATGACTTTGAGTGTATAGCCTTGCTAAATAATGGAGAAACCAATTTTCCTAGGTTGATTTACTGAAGTAGTTGTGAATTGTTTGGTAGAATTCAAATGATGATTGAATTGAATTGTTGATGTGATAAATTTCTTTGCATTGAATGGTTTGATTTAAATAAGCTTTTGATTGATAAAACAACATAACAACATGTCCATGAACGAAACAAAAATTTGATAGATGAAATTAGGGTAGGAGGAAGTGAATTGAAAATAGGGAAGTTGTAAAATTATCAATGAATGTGTTGAAATTCAAGTATAAGGAAGATTTCAAAAAATTATGGAACAAAGAAGACCTATAATTCTGTTTTGTAAACAGTTTAGTTATTATGAATCCTGATAAATAATGCACATGGTCAAAAGTACCTCTGGAAACAAATTGTGCTGATTAGGACATATTAGGATCATCATAGTTTAATCTCAAAAAAGTCCTAGAACTTGTTAGATTATTAGTTAAAGGCGAAATCTAGGCAATACCACTAACGAAATGATATGAGCCGTTCTTGGAAGTTCAGGCCTTTTCTAAGCATACCCTTATAATATGCATATGCATATACATTAGTTCCTCATTTGAGCTAACATCCGGAATTTCATCATCAGCAGCCAAATAAAAAGCCTAAATCCTCATGAATCTAATCCTGTAGTAGGCCTTATTTGCCGATTGCATGACAAATGCATCAATAATAGAAAAAATTCTGGGTTTGGGAAGTAGTATTGCAGAGGTGTGAAAGAGGATAAGAAGGGTTGAGAAAAGACAACCAATTGAGACGAGGAAAGATGAAAAGAATGAAAAAGAAGGCGCTGGAAGATAAGAGTATCAAGGAATGAGTTTTGTCTTGTAGCCTTCCTCCCTTGAACAATTAAGTTCTTAGGGATGTTTTTCAACACCTAGTACCCTAATGTCAACTGGTATGGGAGTTACTAACCCAAAGTTCGTTAAGGGTGGTATAACGCTTAAAAAGACAAAACATTGCACTATTCCATAAACCTTGATAGAAAATGAAAAGTAAAAAAGCTTCTAATATGAGGAAGAGAATCTACAACCTGAAAGTGGTAAAGAAAAATACCACAAGAGAGAGTATGCAAAAAGATGCACCAAACCAAGTTTGGGTCTGTTTGAAAGTTGATATCAATTGAAAAAGTCAAGGATGTAGAATAAAGGCAATAGATTTGAGTTGTAAGTGGAATCTGGGTAAAATTTAGCTTAAATTGTCCATTCATCTACCCAATTACCCAAGCCACACATTATAAGCCTAAAACACCTAATTGATCTTCAAGGTGGTATATGCCTACATTAGTGTAGATTAATATGACAAACAAGCATATGGGTCTTAAAAGAATGAAGGAGAAGTATCTTATCTGAGTATTATCCCAGAAGATTAACTAATCTGCCAAGGAAGAAGAGAAAAGACCATCACACACTCACAATTCAGGGTTAAATAATTGAATTGTTTACACCATATAAATTATTTGGTTGTTTAGTGAATTTAATTGAAAATATTCCTGGTTCTAGATTGAAAACATGTTTAAAAGTAATTTTACAACTAAGTTATTTTCCTTGAAAATTTGTGGATTCAAGAGAAAAAATGTCTAGGTTAGAATTGAAAAATGTCCTTAAAAATAAAAGCTTAATTGTTTGAGGACAAACAAAATTTTCTTTTCTTTGCTTGGGGACAATCAAAACCTTAAGTTTGGGAATTTGAGTAGTCTAGCTAAATGTTTTCAATCTATTTTACAGCATAATTTTAGAATGTTGATCATGAATGTTCTAGCTTTGTGTTTTGCAGGTTCTGAATGAAAAGAAACAATTCCAACAAGAAAAGCAGAAAATTGGCTAAGGCAGAAATGTCGAGACATAATCTCAATAGAACCAATAGAAGCTATGTCACAACAAGCAGCGTTATGTCGCAACAAAGAGTAAGTTGAACTCAAGCTAGAAATGAAGATTGTCGCGACATTTCACAACTCTATCGCGACATAATATGAGAGATTAAGCAAAATGTTTGCTGATAAAAGAAGTGAGTGTTAAGACATAAAGAAAATCAGAAGAAAAAACTTTGTCGCAACATTACTAGAGAAGTTCTTGAATAAGAATGTCGTGACATTCCTTACTCTATCGCAACATTGATCAAAGAAAATGACAATAGAACTTTGTAAATGACATTCACAGCTCTCTATAAATGACATAAGAAATGAAGTGGCACCAGAGATTTTGTGACAAAAGGGATAACTATCATTTGTGATAGAAAATGACAGAGTAATGAGCCAAGTTAAGACAAGCTAGTTGCAACAAATGTTTTTATGTTGCCGACAAACATTTCCGCATATGACATGATCAAGGCAAGATATATGTCTCAACAAAACAAAACTATGTCGAGAATAGAAAATTTTTATATCGTGACAAACATTACATAAGGTTGAGATGATCGCGACAAGGAAATTTTTTGTCGTGACAAAAGTTGAGAAGAATTACAAGAAAAATGTTGCAACGCATAAAATTATGTTGCGACATAATGAAGAACTTAAGGCAGAAATTTTTGTCGTGACAATTAGAAGCTAGGTCATGACATAAATTGAAGAAGATTAAGCCCAGAAGAGCAGTATCTTGACCTGTCGAGTAAAATAGTTAAATTATGCGTGACATTCCAAAACTCTGTCATGACGCCAAAAGCAAAGCACAAGATTGAAACTCTATCTTGATAAAAGAATTTTATGTCGAACCTGATCAAAGAGTAGCAAGAAGAAAGAAACTTTTGTCACGACAGAAGAACTTTTATGTCGCGCGACATACTATTTAAAATTATTCAAGGCACAACAAGACGCAGAAATATCGCGACATAAGATACTCATGTCACGACAATTACAAGACAACTTCAGCAGAACTCTATTGCAACATTTTCAAGTCTGTCACGACAGAATTCAAGAAGAAAGCATGAAACTATGTCGCGATAGAAAACTGCAAGCCACGACAAAAGATGGAGAACAAAGATGACATCTATGTTGTGAGAAAATTTTCTATGCCACGACAAAGCCACTTACTGGGCCAGATTTTTAGGGATCCACAATTTCAGCCTTAAAGTGTGGTCCATCATTTGAAAATCTATAAATAAAAGCACCTAGGGCATTGTGCGCAACTTCCGCCGAACCTAGAACTTCTTTGTTGCTGGAAACTCCTTTGTATATTATTTTTCTTTTATTTTTCATTTCGTCAATTTAGTTTTTAGTTCAACATTTTAGTTAGTTATTCTTGGGATTGAGCATTGATCTAGTGCGAAGTTTTAAGCTGGGTTCATTGTACAATTTTAGTTTTCATTACTGTCTGATTTGATTGGAATTCGGAAATTTTTTGAAGTTCATTTATTTCAGTTTGCTTGTAATCTCAGTGAATTTTCCTGATCAGTTAGTCACTATTACTTGTGATATAGTTTTGAAAGACTAAGCTCCCTTTGGGAATTGATCGATGTTAATTATTGTTTCCTGCACAATTTGAAAGAACGTCATAGTTAGAAATCTTAAATTTATTTAATTGGTGTTGTGCAAGAAATTAATTGTTCAGAATATTAGTAGTGTGTACCCAGAAAAGGGGTATATCTTGCTCTGATTTCCAGGAGGCCCTCTGAGTGACATAGAGATAGAGAATCCTTAAAGTGTTGAGTAGTTACTTGAGGGTATGTTAAACTAATATTAAGGAACTAATGAACTCTGAAGGATTACTTCGATAAATCACTTATTTACTCATGGTGTGAGAATTGGTAGGATGATATATCAATTTAGTTTATTAGAGGTTTCTCCTATTTATAATGAAAGGACCTTGATCTCGTGTTAGCAAAGATCTAATCAAGGAGATAGAGAATTTTATCAGATTCGATTGATGAGATACCAATTAAATTGGGGAAGGCTGACATTATCCTGTCTATAGGGGTAAGAATTCTTCAGTCCTACGATTTGTGTGTGAAGTACTGAGAAAGAAAAATATTCAGATCTTAGAAAGAGGGTTATGTTCTACAAGTAACTGATTAGATTCATGTGTCTAAAAGGAACATGAACATCTAATTAGTGAGATGTATCATGTGTGGAGAAATCCCAACTATACTACCTTGCATCTTTGACAAGTTCAGATTTAAAACTGATGGTTGAACCATGTTATAAAATGATGTAGAAATTGATAATTGTACATTGAACTATTTCCCAGTGTTAACTTTACTTAGTAAACTTTTTGATCCAAATTATTTTGAATTCTATATGAATTCTATATATATATAGTTGTAGAATTTTAATTAGTCTCACTTTCCTTAGTTTAAGACAAATCACTTTTAAATTTTGGAGTTCAAATAGTAAGGATCTTGAGTAGATGGGGTAATTGATTTTTAGATTTTTCATCAATCCTCGTGGGAACGATATCTGGACTTAAATCCACTTTTATTACTTGTACGACCTGTGCACTTGAAGTGATCTAAGACCAAAACAAATTTTCAAATGAAGCCTTCTCATACAAGGCAGACACATATTCTATATTAATGGTCTTAAAAAGTTTTTAACACTGTTGTCGGGGTCTGATTTAGTTCTTGGTAACAATGTCAGAAATTTTGCACACATAACACACTCATCATCATATGTAATGGTCTTATCAGTGACATTAGAGAAATGTCGCAACATCGATCATGACATTGCACGAACATGCAGAATTCAATGTTGTGATATCACTACGACTCCGCTGCGACATTACCACGACATCAGCGGCTATGGCAGAAATCTGGGCTTTTCGAAGCCCGAGTTATATGCCTTGTTTTCAGGGCCCAATCTCTAGGGCTTATAAATATAGGCTCTTAGGGATTAGGGTGTAGCTTATGCCTAACTTTGGGAGAGCTTTTGCTCAACTTTTAAGGGCTTATGCTTAGCTCTCGCATCGAGTAGCAAATTTGCATCTCTAGAGACTTTTGTTTTTATTTTCTTTTCTTTTCTTTTCTTTCTTTTATTTTTATTTTATTTTGTATTTCTTTTGTTCTTAGGAGTAGATTTGTGGAGCTGAAATGTAATATTGAGCGGAAACGTAATATTGAGCTGAAATTGTTGAATATCAATCTCTATTTATGTCTGAACTTGAGTGGAATCTGGAAATTTTCCAGAAAACCATTTTTATTCGGTTTCGATTGTAGTTTTAGTGAATTTTCGGATTAGCTAGTCATTGATAGTTGTAGTCCAGTTATGGATAGCTAAGCTCCCGCTGGGAAGGATTAATGTTTTGATAATCAATTTTGTAGTATTTAAAATGTATGTTTTTGGGTTTGGGGAATAAATTTATACAATATGTATTGTTCTTAGTGAACTGTTCTGTTCATCAGTAGACTATACCCAGAAAAGAGCTTTATCTTGCTATGGTTTCTAGGAATCCCTCTAAGTGACACAGAGATGGATGCCTTGAGAGTAAAGAGCAGTCACTTGGTGATTAGTGCCTAAAGTGCTATTTTGAGCCCTATTTGAGATAGGTTTTGAGTGCTTTTTGCGCACTAATCATGTCAATAATGCCAATTAAAGTGTTCAGGTCTTCTTAGTATCACTTATGCCGTTTAGAGGTTATTTTTGGTTGTTTTGCAGGTTTTTGCGTACCTTGAGAGTTCAATATCGAGATATGTGCTGAACCATGAAGATTGAACCCGTTTATCGGCCTTCAAACACTCTGAAATTCAATGAAGAGATGAAGACAAAGTGAAGAAGAAGCGATGCGGTGGTGGTTGGGATGCGGTGCGTGAAGAGCAGAGCAACCCAGTTATTTTAAGCTATGATTGCGAAATTTTCTTTGGGATTGCGAAAATTTGTGATCATAGCGAAAATTTCGCAATCTAAGCGAGTAATTACGCTAGGCTAGTGAGAATTTCGCTATGTAGAAAATCTTTGTGCTATGAGATTCTTCAATTCGTATCTAAAATATTTATTGGGCTGTGAAATTTCTCTATGCGAGTGTTGTGCATAGCGAAATTTTGTGATTTCGCTATCTCAATCCAATTTCGCTAGGCTAGCAAAATTCATTGGGTTAGCGAAATTTTAGCTAAGCGAGAGTGTTACCTTTAAGCGAATCTCACATACAATCATGCTTTTGTAATTAATGCCAACCGACTTCATTTTGGTGTATTACCTCCTTTGTCCTTGTATTAGCCAAAATGTTAAGGCTTTCTTGTATTTTTCATACATTGGGCTAGCCTATAAAGCCACACCCCAAATTGTAACCTAAGCAATCTTGCAACATTTTCATTTATGTAAATATCTCCGCAGCTTAGGTTAGGGTTTGTTTTTCTCTCTTCTCTCTCCTCTTTCTCTCATTTTCTAGGCTACCAAACAACCCTCTTGAGGATGACAACTCAAGAGATGCTTGGCTAAGCCTCTTAACTGAAAGGAAGGTAGTAGCTTGGTTGTGAGGGATTCTGCAGGTTGTCCTCATGTGTTAAATGCTACAGTCACATGTTTATGGTTCCCTATCTTCTCAAACTAGGGTTGAATATCATTTAATGTCATTACTTTGGCCAATGCTTACCATGCTTTAGGATCGAGTGCATATGACTTGCTAGATACCTTGTTGTTCTTTAGATGGCCTTTACGAGCCACTGAAATGATGTTGAATGTTAGGGCTTCAAACTAAAAGGGGCTGTAGATGCATGTTGCATGTGTTGACTCAAATAGGAGTGATTCTAGGGTTAGGTTTTCTAGTTAAACAAAGATCCGGTTATGGCTTGGACTATAGGTTGCTTGCCATGATGCGAGGATAAAACCCGAGGACTCTTGTTAACCCCATGTTGTCAAGCTAGTGACCTAAACAACCTAAAGTTACCTTTTCACACTTCACTTTCAGTTTTTGCAATTAATCAGCACACAAACAACTCCCACTATTTTGAAACAAACAAAATCCAAAAAATCCAAACTAAAAGCCTCACCATTTTCAACACTGATGCAAGTCATTCATAGGATGAAAACCCATCCCCGTGTTCTACCCTAGACACTTCTCCTTTGCGGTAAACGACTACGCGGTAGGAGAACAGGATATAAATTTTGTTGATTCGGATCACCCTACGTAGCGCGAATCAATTGGGCGTCGTTAAGGATGGGTGTTAAACTCGTTTGATAAGTTGAAGTGTACTTGTGATCAACATCACAAGTGAAGGTGATAACACAACCCTTTTGAATCCCGATGGCGCCAATTGCAGAAGTGTTGATCACTTTGCGATCAAGCGCCTTGTTTTTGTTTGTTTTCATACGAGTCGGTTTTATTTTTAGCTAACCCTAACTTTTTTTTTGCAAGTTAGTTTATGTGCTCTTTGTTGTGTCTCGGTTGTGTAACGATTGTGTGCGATGCTGGGACCGGAGAATAACAGATAGATTCAAAGAATCGGGGAGCACAATTGAACAAGGTAGTGAAATCGGTCGGCTGCAATAGACCAAATGGATCCCCTACGAGGAGCAGCCAGTCGACCAATTTTGATGAATCAAACAGCCTATGGTCATTGAGGACCACGTACCCTCCACAGAGTTAGTGCCTTCACGTATCCTTACCTCCTACTTTGAAAGATGTAGCGGTGAGGCCTTATTTAGTACCCTTACTCCCCACATATCATGGTAGCCTTAATAAGAAAATGAGAAAATCCATACACACACATAAGGGTTTTGAGGAGGTTGCACAACCTTTGAAGGTATGATTGACATGGATTTGCTAAGTGAAAGCATTTCCACGACCCTAAGGACAAGGCCAAGATTTGGCTTAACTCCTTTGAGCCCTAGAACAAAAGAAGTGGGCTGTTTATGACGAGGTTTTAAAAAATTCTTCGAGTGCTCATAAGACCAACAATTTGAAAGACAAATTTACACCTTTGCAGCTCAAGATGGTGAGAAGTTCTACCAGTGCTGGGATAGATTCACTGGAGACCATTAGTGCTTATCCACACCATGGAGTTCGACACATGGATCTTTATTAAACCACTTCTATGGTGGTATGTCTCTGCCATGAAAGCGACTTTTAGAGCCATGTGTGGAGGAGATTTTCTAAGTAAGCATCCTGATGAAGCATGATTTCTGAACTATGTGGCTAAAACTTCTAAGGAGTTGGGACCAGAACCAAACCCAGAGAAATGGAAAAGAAAAATGCCTTTAGCCAACCCTAGGAGTGGGATGTAGCCTTGCAGCTGTCGGAGGATATAGAAATGAAGCTAGAACAACCTTAGCTAGGAAGGTGGAGGCTTGAAAAGAGGAAAGAGGCTCCATGAAGTGCATGCAGTATTTGAAAACAACTGCGCGAGACCCGGCCCATTCACAGGTTTTCAGCCCGCGAGGTAATCCGGAGAGCATGTCACGAAGTGCTCCATCGATGAAGGATTTGATGTCGAGAGCAAGCAAATGTTGTAGGTCAATACAAGCCACCACAACCAAATGCTCCATATGGTAATACCCTGTTTCAATTGGAGGAATCACCACAACCTCTCTGAAACCCAATCCCCACGCCTATGTACACGGGTGCGAACCAGTTTGGTTCCTGCTCAATACAACCACCTCCATCCCTCATCTCCTGTGGAACAAGCCATTTAAATTTGAGGAAGGTGGTGGGTAACTTTGTGGAAGAACAAAGAGGATCATTAATGCACAAAGCGCGCAAGGTTAAGCCTTGTAGAGCACTGACAAAGAGAATAGATGAGCTTGAGGCAATCCCAAGCAAAGAATTGTGACTACGAGCTCAATCACAAAGATCAACAATATTAAGAGTACGGGAGAGAGGAAGGTTCTCGTCCCAAACATTGCCAAATCCAAAAGGAGTCCATGAGATAGGTTCATCCAACAATTCGGGAATGGATGAGGTTAAGGCTATTATTACACTGAGGAGTGGAAAAGAGGTTGATCAGCTCATGCCAAAGCCTGTTGAAGAATCCAGGAAGGGAGAAGAATTGCAGTCTGATCATATTCTCCTGAAGGAGGACTCAATGAAATACAGCATGCCACCCCCATTTCCACAGGCACTTAGAAGCAAGAAGAAGGCATCTCAGCAAGCAGGCATCCTAGAAGTCCTAAGGCAGGTGAAAGTCAACATACCTCTTTTGGACATCATCAAACAAGTCCCTGCCTATGCAAAGTTTTTAAAGGATCTCTGTACAATCAAGAAGGGATTGGGCATTGAGAAAAAGGCATTTTTAACTGAACAAGTCAGTGCCATTATCCAAAGCAAGAATCCAGTCAAATACAAGGATCCAGGATCTCCCACAATTTCGGTAAATATTGGTGGGACTTGCATAGACAAATCATTACTTGATCTAGGAGCCAGTGTAAACCTACTGCCGTATTCTGTGTACAAGCAGTTAGGTTTAGGTGAACTTAAACCTACCAACATTACACTATCATTAGCCGATAGATTGGTGAAGATCCCTAAGGGGATAGTCGAGGATGTCTTGGTGAAAATAGACAAATTCTACTACCCAGTATATTTTGTAGTGCTCGACACCGAGCCAATTGCAAATGAACCCAATCATGTGCCAATTATCCTAGGAATACCATTTATGGTCACTGCCAATGCAATCATCAATTGCCGAAATGGAGTCATGCAACTTACATTTGGCAACATGACCTTGGAGCTGAACATATTCCATTTGAACAACAAACACAAGCTGCCAGAAGATGAAAATCAAATGGCAGTGAAGTTGGTTAGTGTGGTCATCATGCGCGAGGAGGTGAGTGTCTAGGAATTGCAAGGAATAGTCAGCCAATGGGAAGAAGAGGTTTTGGTATTGCCTTCAGTACCATGTGGTCATTGCTCGATTCAAAATCCATCGGTGAAATCAAACGGCATTGGAAATTTAACACCGAGTTCGGCTCCCTAGGGCCAGCTGCGCGAGGGGTTGAGATCCTTCTCCTTGACCCTCCTTGAGCAATTTATTAAAAATTGAGCTGATTTAGTGTTCCTCACAAACAAATTGCAGCTCAATAATTTTTTGCTTTTGTGTTAAATTTGGTCAATTTTAATAGTTTCTATTTTAGTACCTTCCCATTTTTGAAACTTTTTCCTATTTAGCGAGTTTTCCCTCTTGAGCAATTTAGTTTTAATATTATATTTTATATTTTTCTTTAGAATATATTAATTATTAGAGATATATTATATAATATTTTTAATTTTATTTTTAATATTTTAATGCGAAAATCTAATTTAGGGTGAGACGGAGTTTGGCCCAATTATTTATAATGGCGAAAATTGGTGAAGTGGACTCTTCGGCTGCCTCTTCAGATCCATAAGGGGAGGGGCTGGCCGTTTCCAGGTACTTCATGTCTCCCTCCCCGCCGCGAAACCCCCAGTCACCGAGGCCTCGGTACGCCACACCCGCACCCGTGGCGCGCGCCTGACAGGCCACACGCGGTGTCGGGCCTTAGCCACCTGTGCCCTGCGCTGCCGCTACCTTTGTTCGAGCCTCCCGCCGGATCAAGCGGCCCGTGCCCTTGGCTCCGGGCGCTGCCTGCGAGCCTTGGTCATTCCAGCTGCGCTGCTTGCCCGCTGTTCGTAGCCCGCAGTCGGCCGCCACCACCCCGACCATGCAGTGACCCGAGGCCACTGAGTCCAACGCCACTTACACCACCGTCGTCAGTTCACTACACCCTCCCTTTCTTGCTTTGCTGAGCCTTGCACGGCCCGACCGATGAAACTCGCTTTGCTTGCACCCACACCCGTGCCACACAGATTGACATCGGTCGGTTGAGTCTGCCTGCCCGGTGTCTTGTGGGATTACGAGTTATAGTGCGCGTAGGGATTCTGGTCCACCTTGGCCTCGGGTCAAGATTTAGTACACCGGGCGAGAAGGCGGGCCCCGGTGCAGCTCTTGTCCTCGAGGTGAGTCTCAGGAGCCTCGGGTTCGAGACGGTACGAGACACGGATGGGACCGGGCCACGCCTGTGCCTCGAGCGGAGATCTAGGAGGCTCGGCCCTCCAAGCGAGCCACTTTGCTCGAGGCCTGGGTGATCATCCTATCGAGGCCTCAATATCGCCAACTTAGCATTCTGGTGAGGAACTGACATCCATCGCCTGATTGTCGCCTACCTCGAGGATCGAGTCGTTGTTTATCGGGCGCGATTCGGGGAGCGTCGCTTCATTGAGAGACTTCCATGAAGTCATATTACGACGTCCGCTAGCGTTGGCGGATCAGTTCGGGGATTCGATCACGGCCCGTCGAGCATTACTCCCTGCTACCATTCATGAGGCCGAGGCAGTATTATTACCCCCGGGTGGTTCTGCAGTTCTAACATTCGATGACATCTCGGGGAGCGCCTAGTCCGCTCGAGCTCCGGTTCACTATCGACGATCGCCTAGGAGTGCTTAGACGCGGACATTTCGCGGCTGTGGGCTGCGAGATGCAGCCCAATTCGAGGAGGTTATCGAGGCCCAGGGTCTCACCAGGCACAGAGAGATGGTCCACAGTCTTGCTTGAGACACCCTTCTTTGGACCCATATTATTTGGAGAAGCAGCTCCCGCCTCGAGATGCTCTGATCGATCATCGGGACCAGCCTCCTCTTTGCAGCACTACGTGGCGTGGGGGGCTATCCTGGAGGCTGCATGCCCGGATCTGGGGAGGATTGTTGGATCCCTGGTGGTGATGACCTCCTGACGCCCGAGGAGAAGGTCCGTCATAAGGGCACCGGCTCGGCGAGTCTGCTAGCGATGCCAAGACTATTATGCCAGGTCATGGAGCACTTGGGCTTCCCAGAGGAGCCCCGGATTGAGAGGAGATTTAGGTGTCCTCAGATCCTATCTATGGAGCGAGCGATGGTCATGCCCATATCATTTATCCTCCAGCCGACGGGATCGAGAGGAAGTGCAGGACCGGTGCGGAGGACTCCACGGGACCAGACGGTCAGGCCCCTAAGCCCAGGGTGGAGAGGAGTCGACTCCCGCATGTCATCCCCTCAGTCTCCTCCTCCATTCTACATCCCATGGCCCTGGTGATACCTGGCCCATCTTACCCATCACGACGTCGCCCGGCTCAAGAGAGATAGCGAGGCGTGATGGATCACGATCATTCATTAAGCGGCTACCCGAGCTGACACATGATCGGAGGTTGGCTCGGTCATCACTCCATCTTGCCGGCCAGTTACTGACTCATCTGGGTCTTCCTCGTGGTCGGATCAGAGAGGAGGCCCACCACAACAAGCGGCATCTTTGGATGTGTTGGGTATGTGTGATTCTGAGACCCACATACCACGGCGGTGAGGGTTAGGTTTCTTTATGTTTTAATATAGTTACCGGCATCATTGCCTACTAATTTTAGTTAAGTTTATGCTGATAGCCATAGTAGGCAGTGATACTTTTGTATGTTTAGCTTTGTATTCATGTACTAGCCATTTTGGCTATATCAACTATTCGATATATATATACGGGGAACTTTTGCATATCATGTTTTATTACGCTACCACCATGTATGCTTGTTTTTGTCTTCAATTGGACAATTGAACAATTGAATTGCTTTAATTGGACAATTGAATTGCCTTTTGTTGGAAAATTGAATCATTGTAAGTTACCTTTATGTTAGAACAAATTCCATGTTTGAAATAATTTTAGTGGAGTTTGAAGTTCCAACATGCTGGCAGACATTTCTCCCTTAAAGGTAATTCACACACTTGCACACAGTTGTTTCAATAGGTTTGTAAATTTAGCTATACCTCCTTTCACTTTGCATAGCCGACCTTAGGCATGTTGGCAGCCTAGGATAGGTTGTGTTTCCCACATTTGAAGACCAATGTAATAGTCTTCAAAAGCAAAGAAAAAAAAAGCAAAAGAAAAGAAAAGAAAAGAAGAAAAAAGAAAAAATAAAGTCGACACTTTTGCCTTGAGAGCAGAGCACAGTCCGGGGGTATATATTGTGAAAGCCTTTTGAAGCAGATGCCTAAGCCTTAATTGGTTGGGAGTCATCGATTTAGTGTTAAATTCGTGGGTGGATAGGTAGAGTTTAGCGATTTGTAGGTGTGATTTCGAAATCATTAGAAGTCAGGAGTGAAGCTTCCTTGTAGAGTTTGTGGTCGGTGATCCTTTGCCTTGATACGTAAACCTTAATTGGTTAAGTCATCGGTGGCCCGCTACGGACTTTGGGTGAAGTCGGGTTTAAGCATTGCACCCTACAATGTAGTTGAATAAAGAAGAAAAGTCTTAACTATTCCTATATAGGTTGTTCAACAGCTTAAGGCCATGCTAGTAGCTAGGTTAGGGGAGGAATAATTTTACGCGACTTATTGGCTCGATCTGGTTATAAGAACCATTAGACTTTGGTTGAAATTCAAGTTGAGAATCATGGAACCAATATTGACCTAAAAATTTGTTCTTGCATGGTTGAAACCATGTCGGTTTTCAAACTTGAGTGTCAATTTTTCGAGTTTAAAGGTAATGTTTATTTGTATATACACCTTTTGAATCATAAACTTTTTTTGAAAATCACTTTGCATGCATGCCCTTATTATTTTGCATTGCTAGGGACTAACAGCGTTTAGGTTGGGGAGTGTGATTAGTGCCCAAAAGTGCTATTTGAGCCCTATTTGAGATAGGTTTTGAGTGCTTTGTAGCGTAATCATGTCGATAATGCGATTAAAGTGTTAGTCTTCTTAGTATATATAGTTTAGAGTTATTTTGTGGTTTGTTTGCGAGGTTTCTGCGCGTACCTTGAGGAGTTCAATATCGAGATGTAACCTTTGGATCATGAAGATTAGGCAGTTTATCGGCCTTGAACATACAGGCTAATGAAGGGATAGAGTGAAGTGAAGAAGAAACGATGCGATGGTGGTTCGGGATCTGGTCTTGGTGAAGAGCAGGCAACCGAGAGATTTTGCTATGATTGCGAAAATTTGTGGGATTCTGAGGCTTCGCAATCATAGCGAAAATTTCGCAATCTTAAGTAGTGAGAAATTCGCTAGGCTAAGCGAATTTCGCTATGTAATCCTTTGTGCCTAGCCAATTCTTCAATTTAGCTATCTCTAAAATATTTAAGCTAGGCTAGCGAAATTTAAGCTAACTAAGCGTGATTGTGCATAGCGAAATTTTGTGTTCTAACTATCTCTGCTCAATTTCGCTAAATTTAGAGAAATTTTGGCTACCTAGCGAAATTGTTACGCCTAAAGCGAAATCTATACTAATCATACTTTTGTAATTAATATAGCCAGAACTTCATTTTGGTGTATTACCTCCTTATACTTCTGTTAGCCAAAATGTTAGGCTTTCTTGTATTTTCACCATGTGTAACTGCTTTTGTCTTCAATTGGACAATTGAACAATTGAATTGCTTTAATTGGACAATTGAATTGCCTTTTGTTGGAAAATTGAATCATTGTAAGTTACCTTTATGTTAGAACAAATTCCATGTTTGAAATAATTTTGGTCGGTTAGGATTCCAACGTGCTCAACTTGAACATTTCTCCCTTAAGCTAATTCACACACTGCACACCAGATTGTTTCAATAGGTTGTAAATTTGTATACCTCCTTTCACTTTGCATAGCCGGCCTTAGGCATGTTGGCAACCTAGGATAGGTTTGTGTTTCCCACATTTGAAGACCAATGTAGTCTTCCAAAAAGCAAAAAGAAAAAAAAAGCAAAAAGAAAAGAAAAAGAAAAGAAGAAAAAGAAAAATAAAGTCGTGACACTTTGCCTTGAAACCCGAGCACGGTCGAAGTATAGCAGCCTTTGAAGCCCGATGCTAGCCTTAATTGGTTGGGAGTCATCGATTTAGTGTTAAGTTACGTGGGTGGATAGGTAGAGTTTAACGATTTGTAGGTGCTTGATTTTCGAAATCATTCTGAGTCCGAGGTGAAGCCTGTAGAGTTCGTGGTCAGTGATCGCACGGCGATCCGTAGGCATAATTGGTTGGGAGTCATCGGTGGACCCCCGCTACCGGACCCAGGTGAAATCGGGTTTAAGCATTGCACCCTACAATGCTCAGTTGAATAAAGAAGAAAAGTGTAACTATTCTATATAGGTTGTTCACCAGCTTAAGGCCATGCTAGTAGCTAGGTTGGGGGGAAGGAATAATTTTACTGACTTATTGTGGCTCGATCTGGATTATAAAGAACCATTAGACTTTTGGTGGAAATTCAAGTTGAGAATCATCTGGAACCAATATTGACCTAAAAATTTGTTCTTTGCATGGTTTGGCTCTTTCATGTCGGTTTTCAAACTTGGTGTCAATTTTCGAGTTTAAAGGTAATGTTTATTTGTATATACACCTTTTGAATCATAAACTTTGAAAATCACTGCATACGTGCGCCTTATTTTACGGCTGCTAAGGGACTGTAGCGTTTCGGTTGGGGGGTGTGATTAGTGCCCAAAAAGTGCTATTTTGAGCCCTATTTGAGATAGGTTTTGAGTGCTTTTTGCGCACTAATCATGTCAATAATGCCAATTAAAGTGTTCAGGTCTTCTTAGTATCACTTATGTCGTTTAGAAGTTATTTTTGAGTTTGTTTGCGAGGTTTGCGTACCTTGAGAGTTCAATATCGAGATATGTCTTGAACCATGAAAGATTGAACCGTTCATCGGCCTTCAAACATACAAAAATTCAATGAAGGAATGAAGACAAAGTGAAGAAACGATGCGTGGTGGTTCGGGATGCGGTGCGTGAAGCAGGCAACCCGAGATTTTGCTATGATTCTGCAGAAAATTTATTTGGGATTGAAAATTTGCATAATCATGAAAATTTCGCAATCCCTATGAAAATGAAATTAATAGGCTAGCGAAATTTCGCTATGCGAAAATCCTTTGTGCCTAGCGAAATTCTTCAATTCGCTATCTCTAAGCATATTCCTTCAAACTATGAAATTTCGCTATTAGCGAAATTGGTATGCATAAGCGAAATTTTTATTCGTTCCATCTCTGTCAATTTCGCTAGGCTAGAGAAATTTTATTTACCTAAGCCAGTGATGCGCTAAGCGAAATCTCACATACTGTCATACTTTTGTAATTAATGCCAACCGACTTCATTTTGGTGTATTACCTCCTTGTCCCTTGTATTAGCCAAAATGTTAGGCTTTCTTGTATTTTCACCATGTGTAACTGTTTTTGTCTTCAATTGGACAATTGAACAATTGAATTGCTTTAATTGGACAATTGAATTGCCTTTTGTTGGAAAATTGAATCATTGTAAGTTACCTTTATGTTAGAACAAATTCCATGTTTGAAATAATTTTTGGTCAGTTGAAGTTCCAACATGCTCAACGAACAATTTCTCGTAAGGCAATTCACCTGCACACGGATTGTTTCAATAGGTTGTAAATTTGTATACCTCCTTTCACTTTGCATAGCTAGGCCTTAGGCATGTTGGCAACCTAGGATAGGTTTGTGTTCCCACATTTGAGACCATGTAGTCTTCAAAAAGCAAAAAAGAAAAAAAAAAGCAAAAGAAAGAAAAAGAAAAAGAAAGAAAAAAGAAAAAAATAAAGTCGTGACACTTTGCCTTGAGCAGAACGGTCAGGGTATATGGTAGCCTTTGACCCGATGCCTAAGCCTTAGTGGTTGGGAGTCATCGTTTAGTGTTCGTTGCGTGGGTGGATAGGTAGAGTTTAACTTGATTTGTAGGTGCTTGATTTTTCGAAATCATTCGAGGTCGGGGTGAAGCTGTAGAGTTTCGCGGTCAGTGATCCTTTTGACGATAAATCAAACCTTAGTGGTTGAGGAGTCATCGGTGGACCTTTACGGACTTTGGTGAAGTCGGGTTTTAAGCATTGCACCCTACAATGTAGTTAAATAAAGAAAGAAAAGTGTAACTATTCCTATAGGTTGTTCACCGGCAAGGCCGTGCTAGTAGCTGGAGTTGGGGGAGGGAATAATTTTGCGACTTATTGGCTCGATGCGGTTGCATAAAGAACCATTAGACTTTGGTGGAAATTCAAGTTGAGGCTCCCATGGAACCAATATTGACCTAAAAATTTGTTCTTGCATGGTTTGGCTCTTTCATGTCGGTTTCAAACTTGGTGTCAATTTTTCGGTTAAAGGTAATGTTTATTTGTATATACACCTTTGAATCATAAACTTTTGAAAATCCCACGCCATGCCATATTATTTTGCATTGCTAAGGGACTAACAGCGTTCCAGGTTGGGGAGTGTGATTAGTGCCCCGAGTGCTATTTTGAGCCACATTTGAGATAGGTTTGAGTGCTTTGTAGCACTAATCATGTCGATAATACTTGATTAAAGTGTTCGAGTCTTCTTAGTATCCTTATGTCGTTTAGAAGTTATTTTTGGTTTGTTTTGCGGGTTTTTGCGTACCTTGAAGTTCAATATGTCGAGATATGTCTTGAACCATGAAGGTGTGAACCCGTTTATCGGCCTTGAGTATCTACTTCAATGAAGGAATGAAAATGAGAGTGAAAGTAACGATCAGTGGTGGTTCGGGATGCAGTCTTGAAACGTGACCCGGAGATTTTGCTATGATTATAGAAAATTTATTTGGGATTGCGAAAATTTATAATCATAGCGAAAATTTAGCGATCTATGAGTGAGAAATTTCGCTAGGCTAGCGAAATTTCGCTATGTGAAATCCAACTGTGCTTACAGCGAGGAATTCTTGCGATTGTTATCTCTAAATCTTGGCTAGGCTAGCGAAATTTAGTACAGCTAATGAGTGGTGTGCATAGCGAGAAATTTTGTGTTCAGCTATCTCTTGTCGATTTCGCTAGGCTAGAGAGAAATTTTAAGCTACCTATTGTTGCACTGTGAAATCTCTACTGCAATCATGCTTTTTTTGTAATTAATGCCAACCGACTTCATTTTGGTGTATTACCTCCTTGTCCCTTGTATTAGCCAAAATGTTAGGCTTTCTTGTATTTTCACCATGTGTAACTGCTTTTGTCTTCAATTGGACAATTGAACAATTGAATTGCTATTGAATAAGATTGGTGCCTTTGTTGGAGAAAAATTGAATCATTGTAAGTTACCTTTATGTTAGAACAAATTCCATGTTTTAAATAATTTTGGTCAGTTGAAGTTCCAGCATGCTCAACTTGAAAATTTCCCCTTTGAGCTAATTCACACACTGCACACCAGATTGTACCAATAGGCTGTGAAATTGTATACCTCCTTTCACTTTGCATAGCCAGCCTTAGACATGTTGGCAACCTAGGATAGGTTAGTGTTTCCCACATTTGAAGACCAATGTAGTCTTCCAAAAAGGAAAAGAAAAAAAAAGCAAAAGAAAAGAAAAATAAAAGAAGAAAAGAAAAATAAAGTCGTGACACTTTGCCTTGAAACAGAACGCGGTCAGGGGTATATGGCCAACCTTTGAAGCCGTGCCACTGGCCTTGGTGGTTGGGGTCATCGATTTAGTGTTCGTTGCGTGGGTGGATAGGTAGAGTTCAGCGATTTGTAGGTGCTTGATTTTGAAATCATTCGGGTCAGGGGTGAAGCTGTAGAGTTTGTGGTCGATGATCCTTTTGCCTTGATCGTAACATTAATTGGTTGGGAGTCATCGGTGGACGGACCCAGCTACGGACTTTGGTGAAGTCGGGTTTTAAGCATTGCACCCTACAATGTAGTTGAATAAAGAAAGAAAAGTGTAACTATTCCTATATAGGTTGTTCAACAGCTTAAGGCCATGCTAGTAGCTAGGTTGGGGGGAGGGAATAATTTTGCAACTTATTGGCTCGATCTGGTTACATAAAGAACCATTAGACTTTGGTGGAAATTCAAGTTGAGAATCATGGAACCAATATTGACCTAAAAATTTGTTCTTGCATGGTTTTGGCTCTTTCATGTCGGTTTTCAAACTTGGTGTCAATTTTCGGTTTAAAGGTAATGTTTGTTGTATATACACCTTTTGAATCATAAACTTTTTGAAAATCATGCATGCCACTTATTATTTTGCATTGCTAAGGGACTATGACATTTGGATTGGGGGTGTGATTAATTGCTAGTCTTATTTTCAGGCCTTTTTATTTGAGATGGGTTTTGAGTGCTTTCTTGCTAATCATGTCAATAATGCCAATTAAAGTGTTCAGTCTTCTTAGTATCACTTATGTCGTTTAAAGGGATTATTTTTAGTTTGTTTTGCGGGTTTTGCGTACCTTGAGAGTTCAATATCGAGATATGTCTTGAACCATGAAAGATTGAACCCCGTTTCGGCCTTCAAACATACAAAAATTCAATGAAGGGCTGAAGACAAAGTGAAGAATAAACGATGCGTGGTGGTTCGGGATGCGGTCACGGTGAAGAGCAGGCGACCAAGTTTTTGCTATGGTGAAATTCGCTAGGATTGCGAAATTTATAATCATAGAGATTCATGATCTAAGCGAGAGTGAGGAAATTTAGCTGGGCTGTGAAGACCGTATGTGGCGAAATCAGTGCCTAGCGAGAGATTCTTGATTTCGTATCTACAAATATTTCGCTGAGCTAGCGGGGTGGTGTGCATAAGCGAAATTTTGTGGTTTCATTATCTCTGTCAATTGTGGGCGAGAGAAATTTCGCTACCTAAGCGGGGGATTAATTCACCGCCTGATCTCACCTTACGTCATGCTTTTGTAATTAATGCCAATGGAGCTTCATTTTTGGTGTATTACCTCCTTGTCCCTTGGTGTATTTGTATATAAGCCCAGCCCCCCAATTGTAACCACAAGCAGCCTTTTAAGCAATCTTTTGGCACGATTTTTCATTTTATGTAAGCCTCTCCCATAGCCAGTTAGGTTTGTTTCTCTCTTCTCTCCCTCTTTCTCTCATTTTCTAGGCTACCAAACAGCCCTCTTGGGGATGACAACTCGAGAGATCTTGGCTAAACCTCTTAACTGAAAAGGAAGGTATTTAGCTTGGTTGTGGGGCGGTTGTAGGTTGTCCTCATGTGTTAAATGCTGCGAGTGCTTGTATTTATGGTTCCCATCTTCTCAAACTAGGGTTGAATATCATTTTGGTGTCATTACTTTGTGATACTTACCATGCTTTAGGATACGATTGCATACTTATTGCTAGATGCCTTTGTTGTTCTTCTAGATGGCCTTCAGGCCACTGAAATGATGTTGAATGTTGGGGTTTCAAACTAAAAGAGTACGTAGATGCATGTTGCTGTGTTGACTCGAATAGGGTGATTCTAGGGTTAGGTTTTCTAGTTAAACAAGATCGGTTATGGCTTGGACTATGGGTTGCTTGCCATGATGCGAGGATAAAACCCAGGGACCTTGTTAACCCCGTGTTGTCAAGCTATTGACCTAAACCTTCAAAGTTACCTTTTCACACTTCACTTCCAGTTTTGCAATTAATCGGCTTCTGAGCAACTCCTTTGTTTTGAAACAAACAAAATCCAAAAATCAAACTAAAAGCATCACCATTTTCAACAGCGATGCCGTCATTCATAGGATGAAAACCCAGCCCCGTGTTCGACCCTAGACTGCTATACTGCAGTAGCTTGACTATGGCAGTAGGAGGAACTTATGATATAAATTTTGTTGATTCCGGATCACCCTACTGTGGCACGAATCACTTAGGGGTATGCTAGATTGATGTTCTAGAACTAATAAACTCTAAACCCCACTTTGATAAATCCTTTGGTGAATGTTAACCCGACTTGAGGTTCCCTTTTGGGTGGCAATGAAGTGTGTTCTGAAGCACAGGACCACCTCTTAATTTATGGTTTAATGTTTAGAGTTTACCGCCTCAATCTGAATAATGTCTGAATCTGTGTTATGGAGTCTAATCAAGGAAAGAGAGCATTCTAATGGATTGCGAATCGAGGTAACGATTGCATTGGAAAGTGCTTGTATCATATTGTCTGTATGGGAGACAACCGGTTTTGATACTGAGATGGTTGTGAAGTACTGAGAAGGAAAAATAGTCAAATCTTACAAGTACCTATTTACACCCATTGACCTAGATTAGGAATATGGTGTTATAAGTAGGGAAATGTATAGTGTTATGAGGCATTCCAAGGCTATTCTACCTTGCTCTTGAACAAATCCAGCATTCAAATCTCAAAACTGATATGTTTTTAGAACCATTTGCAAATTGATAGTCATGACACTGATCCCTTTCCCAATACTTATTACTTTTCAGTGAAACACTTTGATTCCTTTTCATTTCCTTTTGTTTTTAAACTACTTTTATTTTAGTTTTTATTCAGTTTATTACCTCTTGGTAAATTTTGAAGCTCAGATAGCGAGGATCTCGAGTAGTCGAGGTAGTTGATCTATATATTTTATGCTCAATCCCTGTGGGTACGAGATCCGGACTTAACAGTCCACTTTAGTACTTGTATGACCTATGCACTTGCAAAGAGAAAAATAGTAGATATTTTTTTCGGTCAATCAAGTTTTTGGCATTGTTGCCGAGGATTGATTCAAGAAGTTTATAGATTAATATTTTAACAAAAGGGGGAATTGCTAGTTTGAGCACTAACCATTTTATTTTCTTTTGTTTTAGTTTCTTAGATGTATATTTTCTTTTGTACTGTTATTTCTTACTTTTTATCTTTTTAGATTCTGTGTTTTTCTTTTATTTTATATTTTTCTATAGCTGCTTTGTAAAAATGAGCAATGCATTGATGGAAGAGAGCCTATCCGCGCGAAGGTGCGACTCTGCAGATCACTATTGATCACAGATCAAGAGCACCTCATTTCTCAACTATAATGGGAGGTCATCACTTTGACCCACACTATCATACGGCAAGTACCATTACGGTTGGAGACCATATGAGGATTTCTCCTATAGAAGTCAAAATTTCAAAGTCATGAAGCTTAAATCCTGATGAAGGCGGGAACAAACTATGAAACTTGTTCGAAAAGGATTTGTCTTACTCATTGGATGAAGAGAAAACGAGATCTATTTGAGAGGAAGTCAATGCATTAGAGGAGTGATGATTCCAAAAACTCATTAGATTTTTAATCCATTTTTCTAAGCATATTACAAGATAAATGTTGATTTGTATGCAGAAATGTGGATATTTTACTCAAATTTAATTTTGCAGAAAATACAAAAGAATGTCTAAAATCTCGGCAAACCATAAGAGACAAGCTACGAAACTAAAAATGGAAATTACATGGCGAAAATCGGGTTGCGACAAGAGCATAGTTTTCAGTCATTTTCAGTCATGACATCACCAAAATAAATTTTAGGGAAGAAATGAAGAGTGTAACAAGCGAAGTCGTGACTTGAAGATTAAACTACGTGGAATGACCGGCTGACAAATGAAGAGATCGCGACAACACGCGATGTCAGCGCCAATTAATATAGCGGGTCATGACGGCCAGTCTGATGTCGCGACATGGATCCACCAATAGAGCCATAAAGGAAGTCTCTACAAAGAAAACGAATTTGCAACTAGTTTTTAAATGAAAGGCTCCATTTGAGGAGTCGCGACATCTTGTTGGTCGCGACGTAAAGCAGGAACTAGAGTCTCAACAGGAAAATTGAAGTTGCAACCACATTAAGAGTTGAAGAACAGAAAGGGAGGTCGCAACCTGAAGCCAAATCGAAGTCCTTGCCAAAAAACCGAAGTTGCGACCATTTATTAATCAAGGACCACAAACGATGTCGCGACCACTCATTGGTCGCGGCTTGCGAAGAAGATATGAGCGGAATACGGTGTAACTCACTAGCGGTGGGACTACATGCAGCCAGAGAAAGAACAACATGAGGTCATAACATCACCTTGAGGTCACAACCTGGAATAGAGTTGAAAGAAGGAAGTTCAGTTTACCTTGAAAGAAGCGAGGTTGCTAGGATAAAGAAATATGGAACATCAGAGGTCGCGACATCACCTTGAGGTCGCGACGTAAATTTGAAACCTGTGAAGGCAGAAGACCACCAACACAATCGCGACCAGAAAAAGAAAGTCACGATAGCCTAAAAATTGACCTACAAATAGAGGCGCAATTCACTGACCTAAAACTAAGATTAGCGACTTCCGAAACGGATGAAGAAGACAGCGATGTCGCGACATGAAACCATAGTTGCGACATGACTCTTGAGAAACACTAAGAAAACGAATTCGCGACTACAAATGATGTCGACCATTTAATCGCTCACAGCAGCCAGGAATTTTGTTTGCTCTGAAGCGGCGAGTCGCTGGTGAGCGAAGCAAACAGGAAATCCATGTCGCGACATCAACGAGGTCGCGACATGGCACCGATGGTGGGCTTTCTTTTGGGAATTCCACTTGGAGCTTTTTGGGGATTCGGACCAATTCCTTTTGACAGTATAAATAGATAATGATAGAATAGTAAAGTAGCTTCCATCTTCACTACCTAGAAAAAGGGGAAAGGAGAGGAACTCAGTGTATAGTTTAGAGTAGATTTTTATTTCTTTTCTTTATTTTGGTTATTTCTTTTACGGATTTGAATCAGCGAGCGTGCGAGAGGCAGTGGAGTGAAATTTTATTTTATTTACTTTTTCTTAAATTCTTGCTGAAAATTTATGAAATCTAGACAAATTTCTGGAATTCATTTCTTCTCGGTTTATTGCAATTACAGTGGTTGTGCGTGATCGGTGCTCCATTTCTTAATTCAGCGATCGTGTCGGGCGTGGCTACTGTTGGATTTGATTACATTTAGTTCTGATCTTTCTTGCACAAATATGAGAACTAATTTGGGTTCGGTTTACTTATTTGGTGTCGTTTTGAATTGATAAGTTCCCGATAGTAGTAGCGAATACGGTTGAGGGAATGTCTTGCTTTCACGATTTCAGGGATGCCTGCGTGACACGACGGAGATTCCTGAGAAGGTGAGAAAATTTTTTCAGGTATGCTTTCGACTACCATTGATGAATGGCGAGCTACGAGTTCATTTTGATAAATCACCCATTCGCTCATAATTGAAGTTGGAGGGGAGTATTTAACAATATAAGTAATAAGAGAGTTCTGCAACAATCTAAGGTAAGTTCCCCAACCCCGTGTTGGCGAGATCTAATAAAGGGGAAAGGGCGAACCCATAGATCTGGAGGTTGAGTCATCAATTAGTAAAAACTTTGCGAAAATTACGAGAAGAAATGCAAGATCTGCTTGTGAAGCAAGAAGTAAAAAAAAAAAAAGAAAAAGATTGTGAAGTATTGAGAAAGAAAAATACCGGATCTTCTTAGCGAGAGGAGTTAGGAATACAAGTAGCTGGTTTGATCTTGTCTTCGAGAGAAGAAAGGGTATCCAATCGGTGAATATGGAGAAATCCAATTCCAACATTTAGGAAATCTTGGACAAAACCAGATCCATACACAGGACAAAGCAATGTACTTTAGTGCTGGAATTGACGGTTTCATTGTATTTCAACGATGGTTCGTTTCTCACGAGGCCCAGTTCGATTCGATGTTGAATTCTGATTGTTTCTATTCATTTACTTTGGTTTTATTTTAGTTCAACAGTAGTCAATAGTCTAAGATCTTTATTTTTCTAGATAAAACCTTCATTGTGAGTTTAGTCCAATAGCATAGAATTTTAGTAGTTAGGGTAGTTGATCTTTAATTAGGTACCCGATCTCTGGAATGATACCTGGACTTACATCCAGATTTTACTACTTGTATGACCTGTGCCAGTGTCATAGACTAAACCCTTATTTTAAATCCTTGAACCTTAAAAGAAATATTTATTAAGTAAATTTATCCAAAGTGACATGGATGCAAGAGAGAAATGTAAGGCTCTTACAACTATGTGGGTGAGGGTTTTAATTCTATATAGAAAGAAACGAAACAAGCTTTATGGCGTCGTTTCTAGGGATTGGAAAGAATTAAATAGATCAATGATACAACAAAAGAGGAAATGCTAATTTGGACATTTTTTTTAAAGAAAGGCAAAAAATAGCTTTTCAAGCAGTGGGTACATCAACCATTGATCTTTAACAAGCCATGTTGAAAATATTTGGTTTAGTTTGACTAATCCTATTAATCTGAGTGTGTTTTGATTTTAGGAAATCCTTTAATACGCAGGAAGCGAGTTCGACACATTTCCAGGTAGACAGATTGGAAAGAACACTCGGAAGCTAAGAAAGAACTAAAGTAGAAAGAAACACGACTATAGTGGTTGGAGACATGTGGGACGAGGAAGACGAAAGGATGGCGGCCGGAAGGCCTCACATTCTTGACCTGATGGAGGATTTGCAGGCCTATTGTCGAGGAAGAATGTGCAACGTCGGATAACCTCTGTGGATGCAAATCTTCGAACTAAACCCGACTTTGATACTTGATGGTGTAGCATGAGTTCCCCTTTGGTCCGCCACGGGACGAAGCAGGCACTGGGTAGATTTCTCGGGATGGAAAATGCGGTGAAGGTTGAGATGGTGTGAGACGGAAGGTGATAAAGCTGCATGCTTTTTCCCATTCTCCTTACGAGATAGCAACCACGTAGGTATGAATCATTGCATGTTCGGTTAATACTTAGGAAGAATTTGGTAGAAACATATAGGCGGAGTTCTTTCCCCCGTCGTCGAGAGAGAAGAAGAGAGATAATAGTGTTTAATGAGGGAAGATGAGAACCTATACTATAGCACAGGAGATATTCAAGAGGTTCTTTGAAGTTACTTACTATGCATGGAATTGATTTAAAAACCCGGATGGATATAGTGTATCATGCCTTAAATGATACATCTAAGGCATTATCGATGCTACATCTTGTGGATCTTTCAAAGAAAAAAGTGTTGAAGAGGTAGATATCGATGAAGACTTGGCAAATCGATATGAAAGCTCCATCGAGTTTTCAAGGGGTAATAGCCGGAGGAAGGGTCGTGGAGCCAGTAAAATGACCGGTCATGGAGGAGCGAAGTTAGATGCCATCATCTACCGAGATGGATAAACGAAGAAAATGCACACTTTGCTCGTGAAATAGGAGCGTGGAATAGAAAGAGATGAGAAGAAGTCTTTGAAGTACCAACGAAGAAGATTCTTAGGGTGAGTTAAATCATTGAATAGACAAGACATTACCATTTCAAGCCAAATCTAACGCCCACATTATAGTCGACGAGGAACGGGAATTTCTCATATGGTGGAGGGGCATTACAAGGCCCGAGGCATGGAGCGAGAATCCTCAGCGAGGGATATCGGCAGCCACGAGTTCCAGCTGACAACATCAGGGGTGAAGGCGGGAATGACTATCGAGTCATAGGAGGACTCAACCATTTGAAGAACAAATCTTTGCCGGTTCATGGGGGGAGACAATGAGGGCTTATACACTTCCATGAGCGGCGCGACTTGGAAGCTTTCAAGTTTGACACTTAGTATTTTCGAGGAAGAGATACAAGCGCCTCGTTGAGAAAACTTGGAACCTGGTAGGCGGTGGCCACTGAATATGCGAATCGAGCAAGGGTGCATTCCTATTGACACTCAAAAGAATCGAAAAGGCGCATGCAAGCGATTGGTTAAAAGTGGAAAGAAGTGGCGACACTTGAAAGAAAGAAAGGAAAAAGAAGAGGAGCGAGCGGAATAAGAAGAGGCTGGAAGGAAGGAGAGAAGAGCCACCTCAATTTGGCAGAAACGGCTGGAGTAATGGCGAAACGAGAAGGAAGGAGTACCGACATACACGGTGCCATTTCCACAGAGGCAGAGCGGGAAGCGGTTTTCTAGATTCTTGGACATTTCAAAAATAGAAATCAATATCCCATTCTGAAGTAATCAATAATGCCTACTTATGAAAAATTTATGAAGGAGATGCGAAGCGAAAAGGAAGATAGGCGAGGAGAATAGTGAATTTGTTTGCTACTGCCAGTGTGATTATCAGCAAAAAACTCAATAATGAAGGACATAGCGTTTCACCATTCCCTGCTCCATAGGGAAATATGAATTCAAGAAGGTTTATGATTAAGTGCTGATATAGATTGCATGCCTATCATTTGTCTTTGAACTTAGTTTGGAACTTACCTAACAGCGTTACATTCTGAATGGTGATAGATCGATAGCGCGGCCCAGAAGGTATTCTTGAAGATGTACTTGTCAAGGTGAAATTCATCTTCGGTGGATTTTGTTATCATGAAGATGGAAGAAGATGCGAGTTCCTTTTACGCTGGAAGACCTTTCTTAGCAACTGGAGTTGCCTTGATAGATGTGCGAAAGGTGTGACTAGCACTAGGGTGGGGCCAGACGGTGCACTTTAATCTTAATAGGAGTTTGGAACATCTGATGTAGAATCGAAGGATTGTATGGTGTAGAAAACAATAGTCTTCGGTGTTGAATTGAATTATGATTGTATTCTTCTAACATTCTATCAATAATTTATGAATTTTCGGTATCTTGAGAGTCTTGATTGTGAAATACTACAGCCAGAATTTATTTAACAAAGAAGCAGTCTCGACATAAATAACTTGATCCAAGATGAAGTATGCGGCCGAGGAAAGCGAAAACTCATGAAGCGGGAAACTAGTGCGAAGGGTTAAAATTGAAAGAATTGCCGATCCAATTGAAATATAGTTCTTAGAGGCCCAGAAAAGAGAAAACGGTCATATATCAAGCGCATTGGCCCGAAGGTGAAGAACATAAGTTCTTGGAAGTGAGAAAATACAAGGAAGCTGTGCTTAGTCAATTGAGATCTGAAGGGTATCGATCCCTCCATTTGCATGCACAAAATATTGATGAATGATAATCCAAAAACTTATATTGAGCATCGAGGAGAGGTGAACCAGGTGAAAGTTGTTAGAAAGAAGTTACGAGGTGTTAAATGCGGGTTTATATATGCTATATCGAGATAGTTCTTGGGTGAGCCTAGTGCATGTAGTTCCAGAAAGGTGGATTCAACATGTCGAGAAATGACAGAATGAACTTATACCTACAAGAGCTTTGTGACGGGATGGAGGGTGTATGTGACTAGGCGAATCTTTGCGACGAGAAAGGATCATTTTCCCACGCCTTTCATTGATCGAATCTTTGGATAGATTGGCGAGACACCCTCACTTTTGTTTTTCTTGATGGATACTCTGGATAAAACTAAGTGCCATTGCACGGAGGATCGGGGAGAAAACCACTTTTACATGCCCATTTGGTACTTTTCTTTTAGGAGAATGTCATTTGGTTTGCGTAATGCTCTGGTACCTTCAGATGCATGATGTCTATATTTTACGATTTAGCAGGAAGAAGTTATGGAGATCTTCATGGATGATTTTCGGTGTATGGATCAATTTTGATTAGTGCTGCATAACTTAGGACGGTACTTCAAGGTGCGAGGACAAGAATCTAGCTCGAATTTGGAAAAATGTCATTTATGGTTTCTGAAGGAATTGTCTTAGGGCCGCATGGAGTTTACAACGACGGGCTAGGGTAGACCCGAAAAAGTTTCAATTATAAGAAATTTAATGCCACCCACTACAGTCAAGGGAATCATAAGTTTCTTAGGACATGCTGGATTTCCTGAGAAGATTTATCGAGGAGATTTCTCAAAAATTATTTAGATATGCGGATTCTTTGGAAAGGATACTAAGTTCTATTTTGATGAATCCTGCGGAATTCTTTTAGAATATCAAATCGAGACTAGTTGAAGCTCCCATCATGGCAAAACCAGTTAGACAGAGAATTTGAAATCATGTGTGATGCCGGTGATTTTGCAATAGAATTTGTATTAGGACAAAAAATTTGAAAAAAAAGTATTCAAGGCCATATATTATACGACAAAACCTTTATGGCTTCGGGGAAAATTACTCACACCTCTTGTGAGGAGATCTTGGCGATAGTATTTGCGTGTGAAAAAATTTAGGCCATACATTTTGGGGTCCCATGTTATTATACTAACGATCATGCGGCGATTAAGTATCTAATGGCGAAAGAAATGGCTTGAAGACTGATCGAGGTGGGTATTGTTATTGTAAATTTGATTTAGAAATAAAAAATGAAAGGTTGTAATGATGTGATAGCGAGTCAGCATCAAGAGTGGAAGAAACCTATTGTATAAGAAGAAGAAAAGAGAAATAACGAAAATTTTTCCGAGATGGCTTGATTTATTCAGAATTTGTCCACTCAGTCACCTTGGTATGCGATATTGTGAACTTCTTGGCAATGGAATTATACCACGAATTCAGCTATGCGAGTATAGAAAAGGTAGGGTGACATCGGGTACTACATCTGGGATGACCCATTCTTGTTTTAAGAGGATCGATCGATTATAATGAGATGTGTCTAGAAATTGAGCAAAGCAAGATTTTGCAAGAATGTCACGCATCACCATATGGAGTTCAGGAGATAAAACAACCCCTGAGTGTGATTATTCTTGGCCTACTATTTTTAAGGACTATTTTGAATGGGTGAAGTTATGTGATCAATGTCAAGAATGGGAAATGTCGGCGGCATGATATGCCCTGAGTATCTGGTGGTGCAATTTGTTTGATGTATGGGGAATGGTTTATGGGGCCTTTTCACTTCATTTGGAAATATATACATACTCAGTTGTGGATGTAATAAAATGGGTTGAGGCAGCAACATTACAAGAATGATGCTAATCTGTTGTGGGATTTTTACAAGAAATATTCTCGGTGATTTGGGACACACAGAGACTATAATCGGTGATGGAGGAACCCTTTGCAAATAAAGTGTTTAATGAGCTCATGAGCATATATGAGTATCAAACACATTATGAGCTTGGCTTATCACCCTCGGAACAAATGGGCAAGCTGAAATTTCCAACGAGGGAGATAAAGAAAATTCTTGAAAAAGCTGTAAGTTCCCGATTATAAGAGATTGGTCTTTGAAGCATTGATGCTCACAGGCATCTGGGGTACTTTTAAAACTCCCATTGGAATGTCCCCGTACAAGCTTGTCTTTGGAAATCCTTGTCATCTACCTCAGGCTAGAATATAAAGCTATGTGGGCCATCGAAGCTAAATTTTGATTTCAAGTGCAACTTCAGAAGAGAGGCTACTCATTTAAATGAATTGGAAAGTTGAGAATGAAACCTATGATAGTGCAGAATCTACAAGATAATAAAAAATGGCACTGATCAGATTTTGAGGAGGGAATTCAAGGCGGAGATCAAGTCACATTATTCAACTCTAGACTAAGACTCTTTCGAGAAAAGTGAAATCGAATGGAGTGGACCATATACGATGGTATCAAGCACACAATTTGGGGCGGTGACACGTAGAACCAATGATCATGAGGAATTCAAAGTTAATGGTCAGAGATTAAGCACTACTTTGGGAAAAGCAATTGGAAGAGACGGCTGTAGTTGAATGAGAAAATTTGAAGAAAGCAAAACTATGGCAGCAACGAGTCCGGCTAAAGACTAAAAATTGAAGCGACTTTGTGAAGGCAATCACATCAATTTGTTTTCGTTTTCTTTCTTATATTTTTTTTTAAGTTTAAATTTCTAATAGCTTTGTGTAATTTGATTCATTATTGATTGAAAGAGTGGTAAATATTTTTATTTTTGCAGGACAATGAAGAATTATTGCAAAAGGAGCGTCATAATCAAACTTCGTCTGCATCGAGACAAAAGGAAGTTCATGTTCTATTTAAATTATGATGATCTTGGCATGATTGAAGGTTTGGGGAGTACAGTTTGTTATGGTGCTTAAATTTTGAATAAGATGGATGAGTGGATGATTTTGTTGAATATTTGCATGATGAAGATGATTGGGTTGTGTTTACCTTGATTGGATTTGAATAATTAGAGTGTTGTGAACTAATTGTTCGGGAGACTAACAATTTTATGGCATAACACTAATCAAAAGTTGCAACCAAGAATGCTGGATGTGGAAACAATAAAGTAGAAAAGAAAGTCGTGACATCAAAGTTCCCTGTCGTGACCACATTTCAGGTTGCAACAAAAATCTTGAAGTTGCGACCAGAATAGTCCAAAACTCAATCAAAGTTTTTTTAAAACCTTTCATTTTGGGTATTCCAGCATTAAAAATAGGATTAATTGAAAATCATTAATTAAGAGGCTCAAAATTTTAATAACACGAACCTCTGTATCGAAATCAAGACATTTTGCCTAAAGTCCATTCCAATTTCAAGTCAGTTTCAATTCATCTTAACCCTTCCAATTTTGCATCATTCATTCAGAACCTTTGAAATAAATTGTTATTAATGCAGAAACAGAAATCGATGTCTTGATTAAATGAATTAGTTTAGTTTGCTTAGTTTCAAAGGAATAATTCAGAATTTAATAACTCCAAGATGAAACGATCAAAATTCCTCATCAACTTTCCCGTCACCTACATTGGAAATAACAAAGAGCTTAAATCAGAAACATCCACTTGAATTCATTCATCGGAAATTTGGAAAAGAGAATAAAGAGCCTTGTAGTTCCCAAGAGAAGCAAAATCACTATAAAAGGATGGGAAAACAAAGGAAGAATAAACAACGAGAATGAAGAAGGAGAATGAGAAAAAGAGAGAGTTTAAAAATTTGCGAACCTGAGCTTATGGAATGAATGGAGTCGGAAAACAAACCAATTCCATTCATTATTTCCATACAACGTTATTAAATCAACGAGAGTGGATGATGGAAGGGAATTGGAAGAAGGGTTAATTAGAACCCCATCATCGAAAGGCTCCCGAAAGAAAAGGAAGGAAGAGACTGATTTGTTGAACGACGCTTGTTACATGCGTGAATCCTTTCGAAGCAAGTTCGAGATTTGGGGAACAGATAAAGCAGAAGCTACAACCTTCAGAAGGAAGATATAGGGTTTTAGATCAAGAAATAGTGAGTTTTTCTCTAATTTAGTTATAGTATTATTTGTAAAGAAAGAAGATTGTACAATATCGAAATGTTTTGGATATTTGAATAAAATTCTTGTTGACTTACAAATTAGTTGTTTTGGTCACAATTGATATGCGAATTTTGTGTTTGTGTCATTTCACATTTTATGAAAAGAATAAGTTCCTTGTGCATTGCAAGGATCAAATAAACAGTGCAATTTCTTTCGAACAAAAATCTTAGGAAAAATAAGGCGTATATTAGTAAGTGGAAATTAGGGTTACGGCTTGCATGTTTATTCGGTTTAGATTACCAAAAAGTGGAAAAATTGTTATTGTTGATGGAACAAATAACTTGGTTGGAAATAGTATAAATAGACAATGAATAAATCTGAGTCTTGAATAAATAATACACTTGGTCAACAAAACTCATGAAACTTTGAGAGGAATTAGGAACATCTTCTGGGAAATTCAGGATTAAGAGTCCGTAGTCCTAGAACTTGTTAGATTATTTATTGAGGCGAAATCTTAGGTAAAAATAGCCATCAAGAAGTGATTGAGGCCATCCTTGGCAGTTTGAGCTTTTCCAAGCCTACCCTCAATATATGCTAAAGCATATCCTCTAGTTCCTTGATTTGAGCCAAACGAGCCTTATTTCTTCAATAAACGACAGTGAAAACCTAAATTCCCTTCCTTTTTGTAATCCTATGACAAAGCCCAAATTATCCAGTTTCAGTACATAAAAAAGTCTCTTTGTAAAGGAAGAAACAAGTTTGAGAAAAATATTTCCAAATATTGCCCATAAAGGGTATGAGGTGAAGAAGTAAAAGCATAAATTAATGAAAAAGGGAATAAGTTTTGTCTTGTGGCCTATTTCCCTTGAAAAATTAAGCTCGTAGAGTGTTTAACACCCTAGTACCCTATCTCTGGCGGTATGGGAGTTTCTAGCCCAAAAAAGTTATCTAAAATTGATAGAAAACTGAAGACAAAATGTTGCACTATTCCCTGACCTTAGAAAAGCAGAAGCAAAGAGTTAGAACAAGAAGCGCACGAATAAAGTGCATATGGAAATTAAAATTCCATAAAAGAATTCAAAAAATATGAATCAGGCGAGATTGAGGAGAATCATGAAATACAAAGAAGCAGCGGGTGAAAGCTGAAGGCAACAAATCTGAAGAAAAGGAACAGAAGCGGGTGATTTGCAACTTAAATTTCCCATTATCTACTGATTACCTAAGCCCGACATTCTGGCTTTGAAGGGTGATTGATCTTGAAGGTTGCTTACTACATTAGTGAGATCAATATGAAGAAACAAGCCTATGGGACTTTGACAAACAGTCGAGAAACTCCTAGAAGATTAACTAAATTCAACATGAAAGATGAAAAGGATTGAAGACACACTTTTACACGAACAAGACTTGTTAGGAATAAAAGCTGTTTAAATACATTATTTCATGAGAAATTTGTAGTGAAATTCTTCATTTCTTATTCTTGAATCGAAACTGAAATTTAAAATGATGCTGGTATTTCTTATTTCAAGTTAGAAGGTGGAATAAGAAAGGCTGTGGTATGAATCAGAAAAATGTCCTTAAAAATTTTAAGATTATTTGTTTGGCAAATGACAATTCTTTCTTTTTCTTTGCTTAGGAGACCAAAATTTTAAGTTTGGGAATTTGAGTAAGTCGAAAACTCATTAGATTTTTAATCCCATTTTTTTAGGCATATTACAAGATAAATGTTGATTTGTATGCGAAATGTGGATATTTTACTCCAAATTTAATTTGCGGGAAAATACGACGAGAATCTAAAATGCGAAGCGAAGCCGGAAGAGACCCATTTCTGAGAAAAAAATGAAGTCGCAGTGAAAATCGGGTCGCGACAGGTAGCTTAGTTTGATCGTTCGAGTCATGACATCACCCGAAATCAATTTTGGGAAGAAATAGAATAATGTAGCAAGCGAAGTCGTGACTTGAATTAAACTACGACGGAATGACTAAGGCAACCAATGAAAGAGTCGCGACACTTGCGATATCGCGGCTTGATTGAACTATAGCGAGGTCACGACGTCGGTCACGATGTGCGGCGATGGATCCTGATAGATCCGCAAAGGAAGTCTCTACGAAAGCGAGAAGTTGCAACTAGTTTTTAAATGAAAGGCTCCATTTGAAAGTCACGACATCTTGTTGAGGAGAATTAGCGACATAAAAGCCAGAACAAGTCTCGAGGAAAATTGAGTTGCGACCACATTAGAGTTGAAGAATAGAAAATTCGCAACCTGAAGCCAAACCGAAGCCCTTGCGGCGAGTTGCATTTATTAATCAGGGCCACAAACAATGTGCGACCACTCTAATTAAAGTGCAACCTAAGAAGAGATGAAGAGAAGAAATCAAGGCCATAGTACTTTGAAGCGATTGGGACTCTGGCTGACCGAGAAAACGACATAGGGTTTTGACATCACCTTGAGGTCACGACTTGGAATAGAGGTTAGAAAGAAGGAAATTAGTTGCAACAAAGAGCAGAGGTTGCGACCGAGGAAGAAAATAAATAAGGCATCAAAAGAGATTATTGACATCACCTTGAGGTCGTGGCGTAAATTTGAAACACAGCGAAGGCGGGAAGACCACCAACCTGTTCCCTTTAGTAGAAAAGAAAGTGCGACTTGAAGTCGGATTACAAACATAAGCGTGGTCACAACCTAAAACTAAGTCGTGACTGAAACGAGATGAAAGAGAAGGACAACGATGTGCTGACATGAAAGCGAGTGGTTGCGACAACTCTTGAGAAACCTGCTTGAGCAAACAAGGTCGACTACAGCTTGATGTCGACCATTAATCTATCTGATAGCAAGGAAAGGAATTTTGTTGCAACGAAGCGTAGTCGCGACTTAACAAACAAAAATCCGTGTAAAAATCAGCTTGAGGTCGCGACGCCAGGACTGATATTTGAGATTTCTTTTTGGGAATTCCACTTGGAGCTTTGCAGGATTCGGCCCAATTCCTTTGACGAGTATAAATAGATAGTGATAGAATAGTAAAGTAGCTTCAGTCTTCACTTGCCAGAAAAGGGAAAGGAAGACTCTGTGTATAGTTTAAGTAGATTTTTATTTATTTCTTTATTTTTAGTTTATTTCTTTTCTGGATTTGAATCATGATATGCGAGAGGCAGTGGAGCTGGGAATTTTATTTTTATTTTTTCTTAAATTCTTGCACGAAAATTTATGAAATCTAGACAAATTTTTGGAATTGTTTCTTCTCGGGTTTATTACCCAATTACGATTATTTAGTACGTGATCGGTTACTCCATTTCTTAATTCGCAATCGTGTCCAGGGCGCAACTCTGCTGGATTTGATTTACATTTAGTTACAATCTTTCCTACACAAATATAGAGAACTAATTTGGGTCCGGTTGTACATATTTGGTGTCGTTTTTGAATTGATAAGTTCTCAATAGTAGTACCGAATACCAGTTGAGGGAATGTATCTTGCTACGATTTCGGGATGCTCTGCGTGACAGGCAGAGATTCTGGTGAGAAAATTATTTTCTAGGTATCTTTCGACTACCATTGATGAAGCTGGCCCATTGAGTTCATTTGATAAATCCCGTTCGCTCTGTAAGTTGGAGGAGTATTTAACAATATAAGTAATCAGAGAGTTCACCTTAATCTAAAGGCAAGTTCCTAACCCAGTGTTAGCTGAGATCTAATCAAGGGAAAGGGATGAACCCATACATCTGGAGGTTGAGCCATCAATTAAGTGGTAGAAACTTTGCGAAAATCCTGAGAAGGAAATGCAAGGTGCCAACGTCAGCAAAGAAATGGGTGTGAAGTATTGAAGAAAATACCCAGATCTTGCAAGAGGATTAGAGCTCCTGAGTAAATTTGGTTTGATCTTGTCTTGAGAGAAGCAGGGTATCAATAGGTGAATATGGAGAAATCGATTCCAGCTTTTAGGAAATCAGATGAGCAGGATCATACGAGACAGACAATGTACTTTAGTCTTTGGAATTGTTGTTTCATTGTATTTCGCGATAGTTTTCGTTTCTCACGAGAGCGGATTACGTCAGTATTTTAGTTACAATTTGTTTTTTAATTCATTTTACTTTGGTTTTATTAGAAACCTTCATTGTGGGTTTTGAGTCGAATAGCATAGAATTTAGTAGTTGGGGTAGTTGATTTTAATTCGTACCAATCTACGTAGAATGATACTGGACTTACATTCGGTTACACTACTTTTATGACTGTGCACTTGCGAGTGTCATGAATAAACCCATATTTTTAAATCATGAACCTTAAAGAAATATTTTATTAAGTAGAATTTATCAGTAGCGTGGATCTGAGAAATGTAAGGCTCTTACAACTATGTGAATTTGAGGGGTTTTTGGTCTATATAGAAAGAGGCAAACAAGGAGCAAAATTTTAGGACACTCCCAAGCAGTATAAAGGACCAGGACAAAAGAGAAGGTGACTTTGTACCTTTGATTTCTAAGGAAGAAACCCAAGTACCTACAGTGGTTGAGGAGAAATAGTCAGAAACTGTTAATGAGAAAGAGCTATCAGTTGAGGATAGACAAGAGGGAGAGCACCATCCACTGACCACAATGGAAAATGTTTTGGTTGGGATTGACAACCCGATTTTCAATAGACGTGTGACTTCAGGCATAGAAGAGAATCGACAAGTATCATCATCGGGAAAATATTCTGAGTCGAAAATTCGAGCATGTGATACAAAATGGGGAAATGACCTTGTTGGTTGGTTATGAAAAGAGTAAAGATCAATCTGTCCAAAGCATCATATTTCAGGAAGGTTGTGATGCATGAGGTTAGAGATCTCATTTCAATATTTTGAAGAGCAAGCACCAGAAATCCTTCAAGAGGACACTCTTTAAGGAATTAAATCGAAGGCCAATTATGTTCCCACTGGAAAATTGGCATTTGAGCTTCAGTTTATTATCCTGAAAGTGGAGAATCTCATCTCCACAAAGGATGGAGATGATGGAGAAGTATTGGCCAAGAATGATGGAGGCGAAGCAGCTGATCGATACTTTTCGATGAGTCTAAATTTGGACTCTAAAGTGACGACTTAACGGAGGTAACCTGAGCCACACAAGAAATAAGGACTTTTATCCATTATAGTTTTTAGTAGTTTAGTTAGTTATTTTAGATAGAATAGATTGATTTTTCACGATTTGATGTTTATTTGTTTCTATTTTTTAGGGCAATGGAGATCAATCTGAGAGGGAATCTCTTCAAAAACAACCTCGGTCAGCCCAATGACCATACTTGGTCATTTAGGAGAGCCCTCTATTCTTAAACTTCTTATTTCATGCATTAAGGACAAAGTAGGAATTCAAGTTTAGGAGTGTTTTTGGTGAATTTCCCTATATACTGAAAATTTCCAGCTTCACTTGTCCTATTTTTAGTGTTAGTTTTTAGTGTTTTGTTGTTATCCCATATTTTAGTTCTTGATAGAATGAGTTCAAATGAGCTGAAGTTTATGATGTGAGTGATAATTAGCTAAAATTCAAGACTAACGAATTTCATTAAGCTAATAATTCTATTTTGTTGAACAATTTAGTTCTAATGAATCCTAAAAATTTTCGAATGGTCATTAGTACTTTAACAAATGAATATGCATGAGTTAGAGATGATTTATGAGAATCCATCTTTATTTAATCTCCATAGGTTCTAGAACTTGTTTAATTATCGCTTGAGGCGAAATCTTAGGGAACACAACAATTGAGAAATGTAGGCCATCTTTGGACAGTTTGTGCTTGTCAAGCTGATTAGTGCCAGTCTTTATTTTGAAACATTCGAGATGAGTTTGGTACTTTTGCGCACTAATCATATAAATTAAGCCAATTGAGGTGTTCAGGTCCACTTAGTATCACTTATGCCATTGCGAGGTTATTTTTGGTTATTTTGCGGGTTTGCATGCCTTGGCCATAAGTTCGAGTTCGATATCAGATATGTCTTTGAACCATGAAGGTGAAACTATTTTCGACCATCGAAAATGTCGAGATTCAGGAAGAAATGAAAGTGAAGTGGTAAAGGATGCAGTGAAGAAGTATAGTGCGGTGAAGCAAAGCAATTAACCCGGGAAATTTCACTATATGATTCACTGAAATTTCGCGACTATGACGAAAATTTTCCCGATTCGGCCGAATTTTGCGATCCTTTGGCGGTGGAAAGATTTCGCTAGGCCTAATTTACTTCTCTGGCAATTCCTTTGTGCTGGCGAAATTAACCAATTTAGGCTATCTCTCATATTTTTAAGCTGAAATTTGTGAAATTTACTAGCTAGCGAAATTCCTTTGTGGATAGCGAAATTTCTCGAACCGCTATCTGTGTGGTATTTAGCTAGGCTAGCGAACTAAACTAAATTGCTGGCCTAATATCTGTGAAATTCTCTGCATAGAGAAATTCACCTTTGTTAATTTTGTGTATTTGTTCCTCGCGACTACGTTTTGGTGTATTACCACCTTGTCCCTTGTATCGACCGATATGTGTTTTAGGCATTCTTGTATTTTCACACTTTGGGTGGCTATATAAGCCCAATGATTTTGTAACCTAAGCGACTTTTGATTTGAGAAGAATTCCCGCATCTTTCATTTTAGGGTTTTGCTTTTCTCTCTTCTCTCTCCCTCCTTTCTTTCATTTTTAAGTTTGCCGAACACCCCCTTGAGATAATGACTCAAGGGATGCTTTGCTAAGTCTTATAGCCTTGAAAGAAGTGGCAGCAGTTTTGGGGCGATTCTGAGTTGATCCTCATGTTTTGTACTAGAAGTCTTGTATTTTGGCTCGACTTTCAAACTAGGGTTTAATGCCATTTAATGTCATTACTTTGGCGATACTTGCCATGCTTTAGAGATGCAGTGCATACTTGTGTAAGATGCGCGATAATGTAGATGGCCTTTACGAGCCAGCGAAGTGAGGTTCAGTGTTAGGGTTTTAAGGCGAGAGGGGTTGTGATCACATGTTACTGTGTTGACGAATAGAAGTGGTTCTAGGGTTAGGTTTTATAGTTAAACGAGAATCAGGTTATGGCTTTGACTATATGTCACTTGCCATAGCACGAGGATATAACCCGAAGGACCTTTGCATAACCCCCATATTATCAAGCTAGTGACAAACCTTGAGGTTACCATTTCCACACTTTCATTTAAGCCCATTCTGATTAGTCGTGGCAAACAACTCCTTTGTTTTGAAGCAAATCACAAATCCAAACAAAAGCCTCCTGCATTTTCAAACACTTATGCAAGTCATTCATAGGATGAAGCCCATCCGTGTTCGACCTAGGCGCTATCTTTGCGGTAGCTTGATACGACGTGGGAGGAACATAGGAAACAAATTTTGTTGATTCCGTCGCCTGCGTAGCTGAATCCAAATGAAGCTATTTGTTCTTGGGGATGGTGCGAACTACGTTTTGATGAGTTGAAGTGTGCGCGTCCTCATTACAAGTGTAGGTGACCTTACCAGACCCTTTTGAATTTCAGTTCTTTGTAGCGCAAGTTTCATTACTTAGCTGATTCTTTGCCCTTTGTGCATTTTTCATACAGTCATTTTTTATTTGGACTAACATTACCCCTTTTTTGCAAGTTTGTTTGTGTTCTTTGTTTGTGTATTATTTTCCACATAGTACCAGGTGTTTATCTTTTGCCTTTGGGACGGAGGATATCGGGTAGATTGCAAAGTGAGTGCACCAATTGAACAAGGGCGTGAAATTAGTGTGCACGGTGACCAAAATGGATCCTCCCGAGAGCCGACGAGTGGGCCCGAGGGTACCTCCCGGTGAATCAAAGCGGCATCTGGGTCAATGAGGACCCATACACCCCTCCCCAGAGTTAGTGCCCCTCATCATACCTCCTGTGAGGATGTAGCAGTGAGGCTGACTAGTGCCCTACTCCCTACATTTCATGGTATGAAAATGAAAACCCATACACTCATATTAGGGATTTGAGGAAGTTTGCCGTGCCCCAAAGGAAGGTATGGCCCGACATGGATTTGCTCAAAGTGAAAGCATTCCCAAACTTGTGAAAGATAAGACCAAAATAACCGACTCATTCAGGGCGAGAACAATCGGGAATTGGGCGAATAATGATTTTGAAGAAATTTTCGATTAACGAAGACAGCAGTTTGAAGAAGCGGATCTACACTTTCTGGCTTATGATGGCAGAGAAATTCTACCAATCACAGGAAGTTACATGGGAATATCAGTGCTTGTCCACATCATGGTTTCGACACCTGGATGTTAGTGAATCATTTCTATAATGGTATGTCCCCTGCCATGAAGCAGCTACTAGAAACCATATGTGGAGGTGATTTTTGGCAAGCCGGACCGAGGCCATGGATTTCTTGAGTTATGTGGCTGAAACTTCCAAGGGTTGGGATGAGCCACAGCCAGAGAGGTGGAGAAAATGAGCTCAGCACACCAAAGGGGAGGGATTTTACCTTTCGGAGGATATGGAAATGAAGCAAAAATCTCAGCCTTAGGTAGGAAAGGTGGAGGGCTCAGAAGGAAACGGCTCCATGAAGTGCGGCGGTGAGGCGAAAATCACACGAGACGATCCATGCACCAATTTCCGGTCCACGCCCACCCGGAAAACGTATCCTGGCGCCAGGTGAAAGTTTGATGTCGAATATCTGAATCTGGTAGGTCGGTACAAGCCACCACAACCTAATGCTCCATATGGGAATACTGCGATTCAATTGGAGAATCACCTAACCTCTCTGGAAACCTAATCCCCTGCTGTCTTTGGGTGCCAAACCACAGTTGGTTCACCTCTAACCACAACCACCACCATCCCACCACCATCCTCCTCTCCCATGGAACAAGCCATAATAATTTGAGTAAGGTGGTAAAATCATAAGAGTAAAAGGGGATCAATGTACAACTAAGACAAAGGATCGATGTCAGAGAGCACATTGAACAAGAGAATAGATGTGATTTGAGAGCAATCTTAACTTAAAATTGACAACCCGCAGATTCAATCACAAAGATCAACAAATTGTCGGAGGTACGTGAGAGAGGAAGGCTCTCCTTCCCAAACATCACAACCGAAAGGAGTCCATGAGGTAGGTTCATCCAGCAATTCAGGAATGGATGAGGTGAAGGCAATAATCACTTTGAGGAGTGGAAAAGAGGTTGATCAGCCCATGCCCAAGCCTGTTGAGGAAACCAGAAAAGGAGAAGAATTAGAGCCAGAACACATTTTCCTGAAGGAGGACTCAATGAAGCACTGCATGCCACCTCCATTTCCACAGGCACTAAGAAGTAAGAAGAAGGCATCCCAGTGCATCCTTAAGTCCTAAGGCTACCCCTTTTGGACATCATCAAACAAGTCTGCCTATGCAAAGTTTTGAAGGACCTTTGTACAATCAAGGGGTTGGGCATTGAGAAAAAGGCATTTTTAGCGGGCAAGTCAGTGCCATAATCAACAAGAACCCGGGTCAATCTGAGGATCGGGATCCCCACAATTTCAGTTAATATTGGTGGGACTAGCATAGACAAAGCACTGCTTGATTTAGGAGCCAGTGTGAACTTACTGCCATACTCAGTGTATAAGCAGTTAGGTTTGGGAGAGCTTAAACCTACCAACATCACTCTATCATTGGCCGATCGATCGGTGAAGATCCCAAAAGGGATAGTTGAGGATGTGTTAGTGAAGGTAGACAAATTCTACTACCAGTGGCTTTGTAGAGCTTGACTAGAGCCAATAGCAAATGGAGCCCAATCATGTGCCAATCATCACAGGAAGACCATTTTAAACTTTATCAATGCAATCATCAATTGCGGGAATGGAGTCATACAACTTACATTTGGCAACATGACATTGGAGCGAACATATTCATGAATAACAAGCCTGGTGGTGGAAGATGAAAATCAAGTGGCGTAAGTTTTCTTGGTGGGTGGGAATTCCACGGAAGTTGTATGTCGAAATTGCGGGGAAATAGCCAACCAAGGTGAAGCAGGTGTTTTGGTATTACCATCGGTAGCCCTTTGCCCGAGCGATTGTTGATTCAGGTGTCCGATGAGGCTCGAGTCAACAATGGAAATCAAACAACCGAGGAATCGGCTCGAGGCCCGCTGCGGGGGGTTGAGGAGATCCTCCTCCTTGACCCTCCATGAGTAATTCAGTGACATTGGACTGGGTTGGTGTTCTCAAAACAATTGCGATTGATAATTTTTGTTTTTTTTGGTTTCATTTGATCGATTCTTATAATTTTAGCTATTTTTAGTAAGTTACTAAATTTAGTAGTTTTCCATTTTTAGCAATTTTGTCTTAATCTTATTTTACTTAATATTAAAATTTTAGATATACTTTAATATAATAATTTTTTATTTTTAATATTATTATTATAATTTTAATGCTGAGAAAATTTGATTTGCGGGTGGGCCGAGTGACGATTTGTGTCTGTTGAGAAATGTGCCAAGCAATTTATTAAGAACATGATGGCTTATAAAATGAGACCGGGAGGGACTTTTGGAATTTACTTCATACCCTTTTCCTACGACCACACGAACCAGCTGCTTGGGGGCACGTGCGAAGCGTACGGCCAGTGCCAGCTCTTGCGGCCGCTTGTTCGCGCCTTCCTGGCCGGCACTAGCCATCAACTGCCATTTGCCACAGCCTCCACGAGTCCCTGCCTTCTTGAGCCCTCAATGATTTGCCCTTGCAGCCGCGGCACCGACCGCGCTCCACTGCCGCGCTGGTGCGTGGTTCGACCCCCGGCGAACCACTTGCACGGGCCCAGGCCACCCGGTGTAGCGCCGCCCCTCGGTCTGCGCGTTCGATTGCCACGGTCCCACGCGCGAGCCACTGGTTCGTCTATGTCCAGGGGATACTAATGCCGATTGACTCGGTCGTCGATGAAACCTGATTCGAGCGTGCATTGCCACGCCTGCGTCGAGTCCTTTTCGACTACGGTCATGGTTGCGCGGTGGGTCCCACCTCGAGACCACCGGGTCAGGTTCGGTACCCTGTGGCGGGAGGAATACTCGATCCGGCCCGATACGGCTCCGGTACGAGGCGGTCCACGAGGAGCCTCGGGGTTCGGGTACGAGACACGAGATGGGACCGGGCCGTCACAGTACCACGGCGGAGATCGGGAGGGCTCGGCCCTCGGCGGAGCCCGTGCCGGTTTATGGTGAGTCCCTTCATCGGGCCCGAGCTATCACCATCGGTGGCTGACCTGTCTCCCTAGTTGTCGCACGCCTCGAGATCGGGAGGCCCTTGTGTGGAGCACCCTATTAGGAATGTGGGGCTTCACTCGAGAGATTTTCATGGGGAGTCGTACTACGACGTCCCGGCGCTGATGGCTGACCCCAGATTCAGAGACTCGATGCGACTGATCGAGCGTACTCATTCTTGCCAGCTCATGTAGGCGGTTCTATTACCCCCCAGGTGGTGCTCCAGTTCTACCATTCTATGACCTCCCAGGGAGCACCTAGTCCACTCGAGCTCCGGTTCACTATAGATGATTGACCAGGAGTTCTCAGCGCGGTTCTCTCAGCACGTGGGCTGCCTTGACGGTGTAGGCCAATGCGGAGATATCGAGGCGGCCTCGGTAGGCTCAGGGAGATGGTCGGCCCGGTCTCGCTCGAGACACCACGTGGGACTGTACTATTCGGAGCGACTCCGCCTCATATACTTCTTATTGATCATCTGCTGCGGACCAGCCTATTCCCACTTCAGCACTGTTGCAGGCGTGGGGGCCATCCTCGAGGCTCTGTCTGGGATCTCGGAGGGATACGGTTCGATCCTCGAGTTAGTAATGACCTCACGCATTTTGAACCAAGGGTCCTGTGAGGGCGTCGACGGAGGTCTACCCTTGCTGATGCCACGACTCTGAGCAGTCTGGAGCACTTGGGCTTTCCAGAGGAGCCTAGGATTAGATGCCCTCTGGTCCTGTCGATGGAGCGGCGATGGTGATCTTGGAGATATCTTTTCTCCTCGGCGGGACCCGGGGAGGTGCGGGCGAAGGGCGGAGGACTCTCATAGGAGAGATGTTCATGCTCACGAGGGCCCAGAGATGGAGGCGAGGCCGGTGCGGATATATCTCCTCCAGCTCTCCCTCTCCACCTGCCCGGTGCGACCCTGGCGATACTCAGGCCCATCTTATACGGCCCACGACGGTCGGCGGAGTATGTTCATGTCGGTACCGGGGAGCTAGCGAGGTTATGGATGTTGTATGCTCGTGGCCGCTACCGAGCGACCACGGGATCCCGGAAGGTTGGCTCGAGCCGAGGCCACTTTGGGTCGTGTCATGCCATGCTCCGGTGGATCATGAGTCACCTCGGTCTCACTTGTATTTCGATCCGAGATGAGCGGCTGACTGGCCTGGCTGACCTGACCTCTCTAAACATGCGGCCTGCTTGGCGGCGGCCCATTCGGATCCACCACCACTACGAGATTGAGGTGGTTACACTCCTGTCTCTAACTTTCCTATCCCTATTACATAATGCAATGGCACCTGCGAGGAAAAGTTAAGAATTTAGGAGTGTCTTCTTTTATGTTTGTAATACGGTTTTGACATTATCATTTACTCTTAATTTTGTGTAGGATTCATGTATTAGTAATAGTAGCGTGATACTTTTGTATGTTTAGCTTTATGAAGCATGCTCTTAGCCACTTTGATTTATATTAAAAGCTTTACGGTGTTATGCGAGTTTATTACACTTTTGCATATCAATTCTTTTGTGCCTCCAATTGGTGTATCCACTTTTGTTTTCAATTGGACAATTGAATTGCTTTTAATTGGACAATTGAATTGCTTTTAATTGGACAATTGAATTGCCTTTAATTGAAAGATTGAAACCCTGTTGTTACCTTAATGCTAGAACAATTCCATATATGCTTCAGTTTTTGGTTAATTGAAGTTTCAGCATTTTCAACCTTGAACATTCCTTTAGCTAATTCCTGCACACCCAGTTGTTCCAATAGAATTTTGTGAAATTATATACCTCCTTTCACTTTGCAAAGAAGGCCTTAGATCTGTTGACGACCCATAATAGGTTTGTGTTACCCATATATGAAGACCAATGTAGTCTTCCAAAAAGGAAAAGAAAAAGAAAAAAAGAAAAAGAAAAGAAAAATAAAAGTCGTGACGCTTTGCCTTGAAACCCGAGCACAGTCCGAGGGGTATATGGCGAAAGCCTTTGAAGCCCGATGCCCTAAACCTTAATTGGTTGGGAGTCATCGACTTAGTGTTCGTTACATGGGTGGATGGGTTTAGCGTGTTATAGGTGCTCAATTCTCGAAGTCATTTGAAGTCCGGGGTGAAGCCTGTAGAGTTTGTTGTCAAGTGATCCTTTTGGCTTGATGACCTAAACCTTAATTGGTTGGGAGTCATCGGTGGACCCCCGTTACACGGACTTTGGTGAAGTCGAGTTTTAAGCATTGCACCCTACAATGAAGTCAAATAAAAGAAGAAAAGTTGCTTTTCTATTTAGGTTGTTCAACGGTTTAAGGCCATGGGATTAGCTAGTTGGGAGGGAATAATTTGCAATTTATTGGCTCAATCTGGTTATTAGGAATCATTGAATTTTGGTAAAAATTCGAGTTGAATTCTTTGGATCCGATGTTGACTCAAAAAATTGTTCTTTTATGGTTTTCTACGTAGCCGGTTTTCCTAACGGGGTGTAAATTGTCCATTTAAAGGTAATGCTTAATACGTATATACACCTTTTTGAGCCGTATACACTTTTTGTAAAATCACGTATCATGTCTGATTATTTTAGCATTGCTAAGGGATTCAGCAGCGTGTCGGTTGGGGAGTGTGATTAGTGCCATGGTGCTATTTGAACCACCCCATTCGAGATAGGCTTTGAGAATTGCTTTTTGCGCGCTAATCATATCGATTAAACCCGATTGAGGTGTTCGAGTCCCTTATTATCACTTATGCCATTGCGAGGTTATTTTTGGTTATTTTGCGGGTTTGCATGCCTTGGCCCACTAAGTTAGGTCGATATCAAGATATGTCTTGAACCATGAAGGTGAAACTATTTTCAGCCATCGAAAATATCAAGATTCAAGGAAAATGAGGCAAAGTGATGAAGAAAAGGGATGCGAGTAGAAGAAACATGGTGTGCGGTGAAGCAAAAGCAGACAGCGGAGAATTCGCTATAGTGCGAAAATTTACATGAATCCTAAGCAGTGGAAAATTTCGCTAGGCTATGGCTCAAGCTATCTAGCCAAGTCCTTTGTCCCCAACGAGAATAACGATTTCGACATCTCTCTGTTCTTTCTCTGGGCTATCGAGATTTCGTTAGCTAGTGAGGTGTCGAAAGATAGAATTTCTCAATTTCGCTATCTCTATGTAATTTCTCTAGGCTAGCGAAATTTCGCTAGGCTATTGAAATTTTCGCTATCCTAGCGAAATTCTCCTGCATAGCGAAATTCTTGCCCCTGTTAATTTTGTGTATTTGTTCCTAAACGACTACGTTTTGGTGTATTACCATCTTGTCCTTGTATTGTAATGTTTTAGGCATTCTTGTATTTTCACTTTGGGTGGCCTATATATAAGCCCCCCATGATTTTGTAACCCTAAGCAACTTTTGATTTTACAAGAAGAATTCACTTTGACTTTCATTTTAGGGTTTGCTTTTCTCTCTTCTCTCTCCACTTTCTTTCACTTTCTAGAGTTTTGACACCTTGAGGATGACAACTCAAGGGATCTTGAAAGCTAAGTCTTATAGCCTTGAAGGAAGGTGGCTAGCTTGGTTTTGGGCGGGTTGCAGGTGGTCCTCATGTTTTAAATGCTACAGGTACTGTATTTATGGCTCCAAGCTTTTCAAACTAGGGTTTAATGCCATTTAATGTCATTACTTTGTGATACTTGCCATGCTTTTAGGGTCGGTCGCCGCCCTTGTTAAATCTGTGATATTCTTTAAGATAAGCTACGAGCCACTGAAATGAGGTTGAGTGTTAGGGTTTTAAAGCGAAAGTTTGTGAATGCATATTACTGTGTTGACTCGAAATAGGAATTGGTTCTAAGGTTAGGTTTATAGTTAAACAAAAGATAGGTTATGGCTTTGACTATATGTCACTTGCCATAGCACGAGGATATAACCAGGGACAGCACGCAACCCCCATGTTATCAAGCTAGTGACCCTGAAGCCTTCAAGGTTACCATTTCACACTCATTTAAGCCATTACAGTTAGTGAGTAACGAAGCAGCTCCCATTTGTTTTGAAACAAAATCCACAAATCTAAGCAAAAGCCTCACCATTTTCAAACACCTTAAGTCATTCATAGGATGAAAACCCATCCCCGTGTTCGACCCTAGACCGCTATGCTGCAGTAGCTTGACTACGGCAGTAGGAGGAACATAGGAAACAAATTTTGTTGATTCCGCTCACCCTACCGTGGCACGAATCACAAGCTACCCTTTTAATATACATATTCCTGTAGTACCACAATGCTAAGCATTAAAGAACCAAATATTCTTTTGACAAGAACCAAGTTTGAATCCATGCCTTCTATACATGCTATCCCACAATAAAGAACCAAGCACCCATAGCATTAATTTGGAGCATAATTGAAAAATTAAAATTTGAGAAGCAAGTTTAGAGTTATTTTCACGATTTTTCTTTGTAGGAAAATAACTCTAAACTAGTTGGGTTGAGTTAAAATATAAAATCAAAAGTGGATTGGTGAAAATGGAGGAGAAAAGTATCAAAAGAAGCAAAATGGAATAAAAGTCAAGGAGTGAGTCTAGCCTCCTAGCCTTCCTTTCCTAGAGTAAGTAAATCTTAAGGCGTGTTTCAACACCTAGTACTCTAAGGCCAACTGGTATGAGAGTTACTGATCCAAAGCTCACTAAGGGTTGGTAGAAAGCTTAAGGGAGTCTAGACATTCCACCACTCTAAGAACCTTGTAAATAAAACTGCTTCTTGGTTTTTATTGAAAGAATGCATAATCTGTGCATTGGTGACAAAAGGAGTATGGAGTGAGATGCACTTAAACAAATTATGGGATGTTTGAGAGCTACAGTGTGCTGAATGTAAAAAAAAAGATGGAGTATGAGCTAAGAAATAAAGAAAAATATGTATGTTTGGGTAAGTTTAAGCCTAAAACGACCACTCAAGTGCCCTTACCCAAGCCTTACATTACAATCCTATAAAGACCTACTTAATCTTGAAAGTTGTGTGAGCCTACATTAGTGGAGAGTGATAAGAACAACAAGCTTATGGAACCTAAAATATATTATCTTTGGGGATCTGTACTTATCTCAGTTCTCATAAATTTATCCGACTTGCATTTGTTTGGATGAGGAAAGAGCCATCACACACACACACACTCCTGGCGGGGTTCAAAGCGAGCTGATTTCCTGTATGTGAATTATCAGTTTGTAAGAGAACTTAATTACTGATCTTCTGATTTCTAGAATTTAGGTTGTTTAGAATTTATATCACATTTGAAATTTCATTTGAATTAAAATAATGAATAAATTGAGAAGGATAACTTAGGAAAAAAATGACCTTAAAAGCTGAATTGCTTGAGGACAAGCAAGGAGTCTTTTCTTTGCTTAGGGAGAAGCAAAACTTTAAGTTTGGGGGGGTTTGTTGAGTCTAAAATCCATCTACTTTTAATCCCATTTTTTATGCATATTTAAGGCTTTAAAGATCATTTTATTGCATAGTTATGGAGTCTTTACCCAAATTTATGTTTTTCAGGAATTTAAAGTAAAGAAGCAAAAAATCAGCATAAAATTGTGAAATGCCCAATGTCACGACATTGGGTGGAAATTTATCAGCGACATCGAGAGTAATGTCTGACGCCGGTCGAAAAGCGACATAGAAAAGTTCCAATGTCGCGACATCGACTAAAAAAGGTTGCGACATCACAGCAGCAATGTCGTGACATTGTTGTGACATCAGCTAAAGAAGGCAGAACTAAAAGAGCAATGTCGCGACATCGGTTGAAGAATGTCGCGACATGGAGTCACTGACTGTCGAGAACATAAAGGCAAAAGCGATAAGACATCAAAACACCAATGTCCGCGACATGGTCGCGACATCGAACATAAAGGCAAGAGCAATGTCGGCGACGCCATACGACATCAACATTCAATGTCAGCGACATCACTAACATCACGAATTCAATGTCGCGACATTGCCCCAGGACATATCGCCATGACATTGCCCACGCGACATCGATTGGCGACATCGAACAAAAGACAGAGCAATGTCCGACATCACAAGCAATGTCGACATCACAGCGCACGCAACAATGTCGTGACATCAGCCATGACATTGCGAACATGCAAAATTCAATGTTACAACATCCTGCCGACATCAGTGACATTGCCATGACATCGGCTGACTGATGAAATCGGGCTTTTGAAGTCGAGTTAATACGCCTTGTTTTGAAGAATAAGTGTAGCTTGGGCCCAACTTTAGGAGAGCTTTTACTTAACTTTTTAGGGCTTTTGCTTAACTCTCGCAACAAGGAGCAGATTTGCAACTAGGAGACTTTTTTTTTCTTTTTTTTTTCGTTCTTTTATTTTTCTTTTCTTTGGTATTTCTTTTGTTCTTAGGAGTAGATTTATTTGGTACGAAATGTAATATTTGTGAAATAGTTGAATATCGACAGTTTTGTCTTAACTTTAGTGGAATCTAGAAATTTTCCAAAAAAACTATTTTTATTCAGTTTCAATTGAAGTTTCAGTGAATTTTCATGACTAGTCATTGATTGTAGTCCAGTTATGAAGAACTAAGCTCCCACTATGAAGGATTAATGTTTTGATAATCAAGTTTGTAGCATTTAAAATGTATGTTTTTGGGTTTGGGGAATGAATTTATACAATATGTATTGTTCTTAGTGAGCAGTTCTATCATCGATGAATATATACAAAGAAAAGAATTTGTATCTTGCTCTAATTTCCAAGAATCCCCTCCCGAGTGACATAGAGATGAATGTCTTGAGTAAGCTTGATCACTTAGGGTAACCTATCTTGCAGTACAGGTCAAGGTGTCTGGAATTCGAGGTTGTTCAGCTGACCTCATTTGCATATTTTCAGCGTCGTTCAAATTTATATTCGTATACGATGTCTAGGACCCTAAGAAATGAATAATGGGGTTCAAATAAGGATAGGACTAAAGGAAAAATGTCTTAGTACCTGCCGCCCCTTATTAAGCTTAGCCCGCCTAGGCGGAATTAGTCTTGAGTGGACTTAGTGTCTTAACCCAAGACTTTTAACAAAAATAAATTTGTAATTCACTAAAATTGTTTATCCACTAAGAGTGGCGTGAATGTTATTGACTACGAGACAGTGATGGTGGTGTTAGCTAACCTAGGACCAGCTCGAAGAGAGAAGGAAGCTAGATTCGACAGCTTCGGTTTGTTCTCTTACTCTATTCTTATTTCAAGTATTTTGGTAGTTACCAAGTAACTATGAAATGAGTACGTGAATGAGTATATGGAATAAGTACATAGATTGAGTGTATTTTGAAAGATATCTGAAAGTGAATATGAAATTGAAATGTAATAGTGAAAACCGAATAAATGTGAATGATGATAAGGGCTGGGATTCATCAAGCGGAATGCATCATATAATGTAGATGAATGATGTCGAGATGAACCGCTGGCGGGTTTTCAATCGGCATCCGTCACGAAGACACCCCGAAATTATCAATGTCGAGTTGGCAGGATGCACTAATCGGCGCCATCGTGATGGGTGTATGGCATTGAAGAAATGTCCGCGGCGGGATGCAATCGGCATCCGTCATGATGGCGTATGGCATTTAAGTGATACCACATGTCGGGATGCACCAAACGGCATCCGTCATGATGGGAGACTGAATAAGTGATACCACGTGTCAGGATGCACCAAACGACATCCGTCATGATAGGAGACCGAATAAGTGATACCACGTGTCAGATGCGCAACGGCATCGGTAGTGGAAATCGAATTATTAAGCGTATAAGCACATTATGAATGATAATAAAAGTGATTCATCAAACGGAATCCGCCATAAATGTGAATTGAATAGTCAAGGTGAAATAGCCAACATTGACGAGTGTAATGGGATTTTTATGAATATGCTTAAATCTCATAAATTGAATTGTGAATTGAATTATTGCATTGAAAATGCATGTTGTTATATGATAAATGACGAAAAATGGCATGCGAATTGATTAGCATGAGTATATGTTGATATAATAGACATGGTTTTGATGTTAAGAAATGCATGTCAAGTTAAATTTGAATATTGAAATAGAGCTGTATAGAACAGCTAGCGTAGAAAATGTTGGCGATATAGTTTTATCTATCTTGCGGTGTCGAGTAAACAAAGAAAAAAGACGAATCATGTGACCTAAAGTCATAGAGAGAGTACGGCGTATAAGTATATACTCAGTAATTTGCATATCATCTCTTTTGAACAAGTGGTATTTTGTAAACAAAGGTTAAACTACGAACCTTGATTTTGTATATCATTTGGCATGAATGCCTTAAGCATAAATGTATTTTGTTAAATTTTATAGGCCTATCGGTGCATTAGTGGTAAATGATTATGGGCTTGCCCAAAGCTGGTACTTCCATAGCGAAATGACATAATAAAATGTTTTGTTAAGATAATTGAAAATGTCGGAGTAAGCGGGGCTGCGGCTTGGATCTGGCCGGTCGAGTCGGGATTCGGGTCCGCGACACTTTTGAAACCTAAATTTAATAAACCAAACAAAATGTTTGAAGATAATTAAAGCGTCGGAGTAAACCGAGCTCCGGTTACGATCCAGCCACGTCGGGTCGGTAGGGATTTGGGTCGCGACATTTCTTTTTGAAAAAGAAAATTTAATAACACGGAAAATAAAAGAAATCAACTGAGCGTCCTAGGGTTTCGGTTCGGACTCGCCTTTCGGGTCGGACCAGGCTTGGGGGCCGCTACACTACTGCTCCCTAAAGCTTCATATGGAGCTCTGTAGTTGCCTTTAGCTATCTTGTCAATCAGCTGAGTAGCTTCTTCAGCGCTTCTCCTTTTGAATGCACCTCTAGAGGTTGTATCCACAGTTCCTTTATAAGTGTAGTTCATATAATTGTAGAAGATATACATTCGAGTCATCTGCTTAATACCATGCATTGAAAATCTCCTCAGCAACTGTTTATATCTCTCCCAAGCATTGTACAAGGATCCATCTTCTTTTTGTTTGAAAGCAATGATTTCTCCTCTCCTCTCAAAAGTAAGAGCATGAGGGGAAAATATGCTTAAATATGCTTCTACTAGCTCATTCCAGTTGTTCACTGAGCCATAAGATAAGGACTCAAACCAACTGGCTGCTATGTCTCAAAGAAAGTAGACTTATTTGGCCAACAGTCACATCGGGTTTGCTCCATTCAGCTTCACTATGTTGGCCATCCTTATAAATCTGCCCAGATGTTCATTTGGATCCTCACTTAGGTGCCTAGTAAACTGGTGTTGCTGCACCATAGTAATCAAGATAGGCTTCAGTTCAAAATTGTTTGCCTCTATTGGTGGTTGCCTTCTTTGCTAAATACTACTTTGCCTTATGGCCCAGCCTCAAAAATCTTCCATAGTTCTCTATCTTTACTAAGGTCTATCAGTGGCTACAATAGGAATGTTCTGGTTACCTTCTCTTTCCTCGGCCATTCTTTCCCTTGATGATCTCATAGACTTAATCATTATCTCTATTTCGGTGTCTAATAAGCGATAATTTAGCTTACGGCCTCTAGATAATAGGTACTGAAGGTATAGCACCACTTTGAAATCAAAGTGAGATTACTAGATACATTTGTTTAAACTTTGATTAGAACAATAAAACAACATGTTGAATCCAGTATCTTAGGTTATAACTATTTTGAATTTTCAAAAATTTTGGTAAATATTCAAATTAACAATTTTCTTTTTAGTTGGAATATTAAGTCTATACTTCTATTTTAATCCCGAGCTTGACACAAAACTTGGTTATTTGATTACATATACACCAAATTGTTGTTGATTATTGTTGGAACCTACTACTTAGAGTTGTTTAGAATCCCATCAATAATGCCCAAAACTTGTATTGTCTTGATTTTAGAGATTGTTTCTACTATTTCTCTTTGTCATATCTTCAAAACTCAATTTGGTCTAAATCAACTGCCAAAACCTGGTCGACAAGCAATAAGTAGATTATAAGTCTAGATATCATTCCCACATGGATTTTTGAGAAAATTTAAAAATCAAGAACCCCTACTACTCAAGATCATCACTATTTGAACTTTCAATCTTGATGAATAGACTAACTAATCTCAACTAGAATAAAAGTATTTTTGTCATTTTTTGTTTAATGAAAAAGATATTCAAATTTAAAGGGATTAGAGGTTTCATTGAGATTTAATAACACTGGGAATGGGATCAGTGTTATGATCATCAATTTGCATATGGTTAAAAAACAATACAATCATGAGCATTAAATCTGGAATGGTCCAAGAGCTTAATAGTATAGCCTTGGAATACCTCTTAACACTATACATTTCATTGTTTAGAACACCATATTCCTAAACCAGGTCAATGGGTCTAACAGCTACTTTTATGATTTGATTATCTTTCTAAGATTTGATTGTTTTTCCTAAACCAGTACTTCACAACCATTTCTCAAGATTGAAGTCATCTTGTCCCCACAGAAAGGACAACACAAACCTTCCTCAAAGCAATTGGTATCTCACTCTACAATTTGGTCATAATCATATTTCAAGAGCACAAACATTCTACCAAACTTAGATGAAACCTCTAAGTATTAAACTAAAATCAACAATGGTTTCTTATTCCCTAGAACTTTGCTGCTGTCTTCGAGAGGGAACCTTGAAGTCGAAGGTTCGAACATCACCTAATCACTTGTGATTCATCAAACTGATACTTAGAGTTCATTAATTCTAAAAATATCAATCTAGCATACCCCTAAGGCTACTGTTCCCTACTCTCAGGAACTCATTTCTCTGGGTCACTCAGAGGGGTCCTGGAAATCATAGCACAAATAAAACTCCTTTTTGGGTATTTTCTATTAATACTTAGAACTTTTCTTTTAAAGAACAGTACCAATTAGATAAATCAAACATTCAAATCACAACATTCATTTAAATACTAGAAAAATGATAACCAAACACCAATCCTTTGCCAAAGGGAGCTTAGCCTTCCATAACTAGATCACAAGTAATAAAGACTAGTTGATCGAAAACCAAATTCATTATTTGTAATCAAAATTGAATAAAATAGGTTCCATAAAGAATTCCCTAGATTCCACTCAAGTTCATACATAAATAAAGCTTGATATACAAAGATTCCAGCTCATATCAACTATTCTAATCCTCAAAGATGAAAATGAAAAATAAAAATAAAAGAAGAAAATAAAAATATGTACAAAAACTCAGTCTCTCTCCCTTTGAAGATGCTACCCTAGATGATGTCTCTTGTTCGATAGATGATCTTTGCTGCCCTATCTCTTTCTATTTATAGGCCCCATAAATGTTGGGTGTAGACCAATTTTTTTCGATATGGCTACCAAGGACTATTCGGGTTTCCTACGGTGGTGCCAAAACTTGATATTGATTGATTCTTAATGTAGGCCTGTTTTGCAACAAATTTTAACACTGACCACCAAGTACATTCCAATCCTCTAATAAGAATGGTAAAAACTATTTGTTGACTAAAAATGATAAGAAAATGTTTTCTATGTGGATATAATAATGAAAATTTATTATTGGTCTAATTCTTTGCAAGTGCACATGTCATATAAATGTCCTGATAGTTTTAAGTCCAGATATCATTCCCATAAGGATTGATTAGAAAATTTTAAAGGTTAACTACCCTCACTGCTAAAGATCCTTACTATTTGAATTTCCAATTTTTCATGATAGATTTATCTTCTTAAGTAAAAGGAATCAAAACAATGAAATTTCTAAAATACCACATGATTAGAGAGTTCTTGATAAATACATGGGAAGAAAAAATAGTGTTGCGACCATCACTTTGCAAGTTCCAAATAAGATAAATGTGGATGTGAACCTTGGGAATTGTCCAAACAGACTAGTGTAGAAATGGGTTCTCCTAACTCTACACATTTCACTCGAGTTACCACACTTCTATCTCGAACTGATGGATGCAAGAGCTACTTGTAGGATTTGTTCCCCTTTTAAGATCTGGCTATTTTTCCTTCTCAGTACTTCTTAGCCATTTCTTAAGACTTGAAATTGCTTGCCCCTATGGACAAGATATTGCAAGCCCTCTCCAAAATAAAAGGTATCTCAACCATCAATTTGACAAGAATTCCCTCCTCCCTTGATTAGAATCCCATCTAACACAGGGTTGAAGTTATTCCTCTCAATTGAGGTGAAACCTCTCAGAATTAAGTTGCTAGATCAGTAAGTGGATCTTATGCCTCAGGAACACGCTCTTGTTGTCACCTAGGAGGGAGCCTTGAAAGAAGAGGTTAGATCATCACTAGTGATATATCAAAGTAATCCCAAAAGTGCATTGGCTAAATAATATTAGTGTAATTTTGCAGTGCACTCATTCTCTCGGGTAGTCTCAACATTATGTCACTCAAAGGGATTCCTGGAAATCAAAACAATGATATAGCTTTTTGATTAGTACCCAAAAATTTTATTTTAGGTCTATTAAGATAGTTTGAGTGCTTTTGCGTACTAATCATAATGGTCGCCGATTGACATGCGGGTCCATTAGTATTCACGATTTTGTTTCGAGGTTGTTTTTGGTAGTTTTACAGGTTTCGTAAGCCTCCACCATCATATCAAGCTTGGCATCGTAATTGTGCTGATTTATGCTGAGTTCGTATGAATTCTAGGCGATTCCATCAAGCTTGGGTTGAAGAAATATCAAGCGAAGAGAATGCGAAATTTTGGATGATGTGGCGACATTAATGGCTTGGGAAATTGCTATGGCATAAGCTGGTATAATATTCATAAAGGCCGCTATAGCCAAATTTTAAGCTATGATAGTAAAATTAATATATAGAGAAAAATTAGCTATCATAAGCGAAAATTACTTGTACTGCATGAGAAAATTTCAATTTTCGCTATATTAATTTTAAACTATGATAAACGAAACCTATATCATAAGAATTTTGTCATAGTAATTCACTTGTGCATAGAGAAAATCCTGCTCCTTGTTTTTGTGATCCAAATGACTCCGTTTTGTTTAATTCCTCTTTTGCCCTCAATGTAACCATATTATTTAGGTTAGTTTGGTACTTTCACATGTTTGAGAGGCTATATAAGTCATATTATGAACATTTTGTAACCTAACTATTCATTTCACGCAGCTTTTCACACAGTCCCTGTTTTAGTTCCCATTTTCTCTCCTCTCTATCCTCTTTCTCTCATTTTCTAAAGGTACACTTGAAACACACCTTTGGGGATGACAACTCAAAAGGATGGTTGGCTAGCCTCGAAACATGAAGAGGGTTTCTAGGTTGGTTGATGTTGGTTTGCGGGTGTTCTGTTTCATGAGTAAATCACTAGCGTATTTGTGTTTCAAACTTTCCAAACTAGGTTTAAATGTTATTTAATGTATTTCCTTTGAGTGATACTTGGCATGCTTCGAGGGTTCGGTGTATTCTTAATGGTGAATGTGACATCCATTAGATGTCATTTACGAACCAGTGGGTTAAATGCTTTAGTTTCAGCTGCGAGGAAACATTAAATGCTGGAGTAGATACTATGGTTCAAATAGGAATGTTACTAAGGGTTGGTATTTAAGGATAACAGATCAGGTTTGGAAGTAGTATGTCATTTGCCTAATCTTGAAATGCTTGGGGACACCTCACCTTATCACATCAAACTAGTGACCAAAAAACTTCAAGGTGTTCTTTTTACATCTTATTTTAAAAGCTGCTTCATAGCTTAGTGACACCACCAACCTCACTTTTTAATGAAAATTCGAAAATCCAAATGAAAGCCTCACCATTTTGAATCATGATCTGAGTCATTTGTAAGATGAAAACCCATCCACGAGTTAAACCATGAAACCAGATTTATCTTGTAGTAACGACTACGGCGGTAGGAGAAATTTAGGATACAAATGTGATTCGGGATGCCCTGCGTGACGCAGTCACCGTCGGCGCCATTACCCGGGGATGGTGCTAAACTCTGATTGATGAGTTGATATGTTACTTAATCTTTATCACAAGTATTGGTGATCTGTTAACCCTTTTTGAATTTCATTGTTTAGAATATTAAGTTTTTTTTTACTCATCAGTCACTGCTGGGCAGTTGTTATCATAACAGTCATTTTATTATTTGGCTAACACTAATCTTTTGGCAAGCTTTGTAGTTGTTCCTTGCTTGGTCTCTTTTTGTGTCACAGGTGTTTATGCATCCGCGGGATAGAGGAATATCGAGGTAGGTTGCAAAGTCGGTGCATAATCGGCGAGGATTGTGAAGTACGTATGTGCCACCGATGTAGAAAATGGATCCTCTACCTGAGCGACAAAGTCGACAAAGGTGCTCGATTAAGAACCTCTGACATATAGGTCAATGAGGGATCACGCCACCCTCCCTAGGTGAGTGCACCTTCTGCGTCATACCACTTGCTGATGATGTGTTAGTGAGACCTTCTTGGTGCCCTACTCCTGACTTTTTCATGGTATGGAAAATGAAAATCCATACACACACATCAGGGATTTTGAGGAAGTTTGCATAGCTTTTAAGGAGGGTGTAACCGATATGGATTTGATGAAGTTGAAGGCATTTCCATTAACCCTCAAAGACAAAGCCAAAATATGGCTTAATTCACTTTGAGGGGCGAGAAACGATTAGAAATTGGGTGATCTTGGTGAATTTTGAAGAAATTCTTGATTACAATAAGACCAATAGTTTAAAGAGCAAATCTACACTTACTAGGCCTCTGACAGTGAGAAGTTTGCTCCGGTCTTTGGGAGAGGTTCATGGAGACCATCGGTGCATGTCCACCATGGTTTTGATGCATGGATGCTGGTGAATCCCATTTATGATGGTATGCTATAGCCGTGAAACAGCTGCTGGAAACCATGTGTGGAGGGCTTTGAGCAAGAGCAGGATGAAGCCATGGACTTTTGAATTATGTGGTAGCTTCCAAGGGATGGGATGCCAAACCAGGGAGAATTAGAAAGAATGAGGCGTGAACCCACGAAGGGGGCGTCATGCACTTTCAGAAGACACGGAGATGAAGGCAAACTAACCACTTTGACCAGGGTTAGAGGAGCTTGAAATGAAATCAGCATGAAGTGCAAGCGGTGAATGAATTGCACGCATCTCATCCATCTGTTTGTTTTGTTTTAATTGTCGGTCGAATAGCCACCAGGGAGCAATCAGGTAAGGTTCTTTAGTAAGGGTGTGCGAAGCATGACCATGTCTTGGGTCAAAATAAGCCACGGAGTCGTCTCCTTATGGTAACACCTATAACTAATTAGAGGAATCATCCGAACCTATCATGGAAGCCGTCCCTTGCATATGCCCTAGGAACGCAATGACGGTTGGCTCCACCTCGGCCTAACGGCGACCTCCGCCTTCTCTGATGACGAAGCCATCATGAATTTGAGCAAGGTGGTGGGAAATTTGTAGAGGAAGCGAAAGCCATCAATGTCCAAACCAATCAGAAAGTGAGGCAGTCAGCTCACTCAACAAAGTTAGATAGCATGCATTAAGTTGCAAGTTCCATTACCAGGTTGTCTAACCAACAACAGGGTCCTGAAAAAGGGAAATTCCCTTCCCAGACACAACAAAACCCTAAGGGAATACATGAGATAGGATTTGTTAGTGACCCCAATACAAGAATGGATGAAGTAAAGGCTATCATCACTTTGAGGAGTGGAAAATTAGACAATAATGCCCCGAAGATTCGCTGAAGAAACAAGAAAAAAGGGAAGATGAACTGAGAGAATAATAATCGGAGAAGATTCAGCATAAAAAACATACCCCCTCCATTTTCTCGAGCACTTAGAGCAAATGAAAATCACAAACCAAGTTGAAATTTGGGAGGTGCTAAGGCAGAAGTGAAGGTAAATATCCTTTGCTTGACATGATTAAGCGAGAGTCAGAACATATCACAAAAATTTTTAAGGACACGTGCACGGTCGGGTTAGGCATTGAAAACCAACGAGAGGAAGTTAGTGCCATCATTCAGAGGGCGAGACCCAGGTGGAAATACAAGGATCGGGATCCCCAATATCAGTCGACATTGGAGGAACTTGCATAGATAAAGCGTGGACTTGGGGCGGTGTGAACCTATACTCGGTATATAAGTAGTTGGGTTTTGGGGAGGCTTAAGCCTACCAACATCACTCTATCTTAGATGATGGTAAAAAATTCATAGGGAATAGTTGAGGGGATGTAGTATTGGTAGAATTGGACAAATTCTACTATCGATTAGTTTTGTAGTGCGATCACCAGAACCGATCGCGGTTGGGCTAATCATGTTCCCGATCATGCGGGAAGGCCGTGTGCGGCCGCTTCAATAGACTAATCAATGAATGGGTCATGCGGCTCGCATTTGCGACATGACCTTGGAGCTCGATATCTTTCCTACGAGCAATAAGCCTGAAACTTATTTGAAGATGAAGGCAAGGATCGGATGAAGTTTTCTGATTAGTTCAGAGTGCGGGGAAACCAAGTGCTCCTGTGCCGTAGGGTGGTGAAAGAATGAGCAGATGAGCAATTGATTGCATCGGTCACTCACTGCTGAGCTAATGATTCCCCGGCACCACGAGTGAAAAGCTCAACACAAAGGGGCTGACGCAGAAAACCTTCGCGGCACACATTCTTTTTGAGCGGTAAATGAGCTCCTCCTTGATCCTCCATGAATGAAACCGACGAGATGTTGGTTTGGTCTCCCGCTGAGACCAAGCTATGACTCAATTTTGATTTTAAGTTTAATTTGAAATAATTTTAGTTTATTTTATTTTTAGTAATTTTCTTTATCTTAATTTATGTGAATACTAACATTTAATTTTTAGTAATTTTATTTTATTTTATTTTATTTGTCTTTATTTTAATTTATCTAAAATAAATTTACATTTTGCGATATGGAAGTTGGTGTAGGGCATAAATTTTAACTAATAGCGAAATTTAGACTACTGCTGACTCCTTCGACACTGAGACCTTCATTTGCTAAAGATTTATAAAAGGTCCTCCCATACATTTTCAATCAATTCTTTGGATTCCTCTAAAAATTGCTGGCCCCATTCACAACTTAATGATCACAGAGCTTTATCACTATCAGTTCACGAGGGAGTTGCTCTGGCACACGTTATGGATATACATCACTCACCTGCTACCAGAAGCAATCGTTAGGCAGCGGATGCTTTGGCAGAGATCACTCCTCGAGAATCACGCCATGCTTCTTGAGATCCTAGACCTCGGTCTCAGCAGATCGTGTGAGCTGGCTTGTACTCGAGATCGATCCCAGTTTGTGTCATGCCTTGACCTCCTTGGATATGCTCGCGATGCTGCGTAAACGAGATCCTTAGGCGTCTACACCACCACGAGTGAGGGTGAGTTCTACGCTCCACTTCTCTAACTAGATCCACCGGTGAGGTATAGTTATCGCATGGTTGAGGAAAAAGAAGTTAGAGTTGGAAATATCTTCTATCATTTTTGTTTTGTTTTAGTTTTGTGCCTTGCACCTTATTTGTATAGGATTCCTTAGGATGCCATGACAGCGTGAGACAATGATCTTTTCATTATGTATATGGCTATGTTAGCTTATACTATAACCACTTTGGTTATGTAAAAGCTTTACCTGCGGTGTTACATTTTCTACGCACTTTTAAACCATTTGCGACTATATTTTGCGTTTTATCATTGGTGAAATGGAAGCACTTTGTATGCTACCGCCATCTTCAAACAGTTCATCATGATTAAGTTTTAGTCGATTGAAGTTCAAAGTTCAGCCTTGTCCGTATGCCTTTAGCTAATCGCTGGTGCACATCAATTTCATGATAGGTTGAAAGTGTATACCTCTTTTGCGCACTAAAACCTGACCTGAATTAGTTGTGACCATAATAGGTTTTGTTACGGGACCAAACTGAAGTCTTCGATGAAAGAAAAGCAAAAAGAAAGAAAAAAAGGTGAAGTCGTGACACTTTGCCTTGACGAACTGGTCAGAGAATATGGCCGAAAACCTTCGCCAGTGCCTAAACCTTCGCGCACCGGTTGAAGTCCTGGCTTTGTGTTCCTTCCCCTTACCACGTTGGCGAGGTGTAGCGAAGACTGAATTTTGTCGTGATACGAGGGTGGCTGAAGATTAGTGATGGCGGTCTTTGACTTGATGCCTAAGCGTTGGTTGAGGAGTCGCTCAGTGGACCCCGTTACACGGACGTGATGAAATCGGGTTTGACCATTGCACCCTGATAAATCAGTAAGAAATAGGTATGGCGAATCTGTTAGATTGACCTTCCGTTAAGAATCTTTGGCGTGGCAGTTGGGGAGGGAATAGCTTTGCAACCATTGGTTCAAGCGGTTACCTTAAAACACGCGCGATTTTTGGTGGAGTTCGGGTTGACTTCCTTAGGATTATTGCTGCCACAGACGTTTATATGGCGTTATTCTCTCATGATGGTTTTTTTTATCGATACAAATTTTTCTGTCACGAAGGTAAAGCCTCATGTACACACACTTTTGAATAGAATACTCTTTTGCAAAAGCATAGCACGCATCCTTTTATTTTAGCATTACTAAGGGACTGCAATGTGTGGTTGGGGTGATTAATTGCACCCAGTACTATTTGAGTCCTGTTAAAGACGGGTTTACAGTCTTTTGCGTGCTAATCATATTAGTTAAAGCGGGTTGATATGTGCGAGTCCGTAAAGTATTATTTATTTGTTTTGAGGTTGTTTTGGTAGTTTTGCAGGTTTAGTAAGCCTCCATCTTATCAAGCTTGGCATCGTAGTTATGTTGATTATCTTGAGTTCGTATGAATTCTCGGCGATTCATAAAGCTTGGTTGAAGAAATATCATGTTGGAGGAGAAATGGTGAGATCGGGAAAGCGACATTATTGGCTTGGAAATTTAGCTGACAGCGAAATTTTTGTGATGAAATTTGGCAATCATAGAAAATTTGGCGATCAAAGCGAAAATTCGCTATGTGGAATTTACCGCTATGATAAACGAGAATTTTTTGCTATGACTGAATTTTTCGCTATGACATCCTTTGCCCGATTAGGGTTTGACCCGGTGGTAAGAATCGAATCGGTTTCGGGTGCGAACCATATCTTGGGACTCTTTATTTTTTTATCTGAACAATATTTTTTGAGCTTGCTTATACACATTGGGTATACAAATAATTTTGTAATAACCAAAGTCATTCACATATACAAAGGGGTTACCTGAGTGGCGATAAGCCCAGTCTAAAACGCTGAGATACATTACTTTACCGTTGCCACTTTCGCTGTACATATCTAATACAAACATCGAAGTGCGGAAAAAGTCTTTGGTGAAACGACTATCTCGAGATGGCCCGTACCGCTAGTGTGGAATGTCCTGTCCTCTTTATCTCCTCTTCAGTACCTACGCGGATTGAACACCCGTGCTAAGCTTTACGCTTAGTGGGAACATATGAAACGATAACGACCAATAGCAATGTCGCCGTCCACTATCTTTTACATTTACTTATGCATATAACGAAACTATTCTTATGTGACTTCTAACTCATCTCATATTATACATGTAGATTTTATTCTTTTCGATTCCTTATCATTATCTTTTCATATTACTTTCTGTGTCATGTATTTTTTACGAGGGTTGTAACTCATATACACTACATGTATGATAGATCAAATCATATTCCAAAGTAAACTTATATGTGTGATAGCGGTTCGAGCAATCGAATCGTATCCAGTTTCCATACAGTTCAATCGGACTAATACGATACATATTAGACTCTTTATCAGTATCCACGACCCGAGCCATTAATCAACTCCTTTAGAAATTACATTTCGTGATGCGGGATGCTACGTTAAATCCTTTTAGTTTTTCGTTTTATTAATTTTCATTTTCAAAAGTGTCGCGACGAATCCCACCCGGCAGATTGGCGGATTATTGGAGCAGGTTTACTCGGCGTTTTCAATCAAAACATTTATTTAGTCTTGATAAATTTTTTCTTTTCAAAAGTGTGTGGCGACCGAATCACGAACGACCCGGTTGGCGGATCCAAGCCGGAGCCCGGTTTACTCCGACATTTTCAATTATCTTTTCAAAACATTTGTTTATGTTATTCTATTTGAACCTTTTAATTAATCAGAAATCACTTCTTTTCGAGACAATCCCATGACCATTTATAAATTCAAAAACCCATAACATTCACACTTAACAACATGCATTTACTAAATACATGCCATTTTATCCCACATAAACTCATGCTATTAATTTTCGCATGCTTTCATTTTTACATCATTTATAATATCACAACATGCATTTCAATGCAACTATGTTATCCATTCCCAATTCAATTTTTATAGAGATTAGCATACACGTAAAAACCCATTTACTGTCATTGTTGGTGTTTCTTGTTCGAGTAATTCACATTTCTGACGGATTCCGTTTAATGAATCCCGCCCTTATTATCATTCGGTAATGTGCCTACACATTTTACAGCCGGTCTCCATCGCGGCGGATCTTGTTTGGTGCACCGGACATGTGGTATTACTGACCGGTCTCCCATCGCGGCGGATGTTGTTTGGTGCACCCGACATGTGGTATTAATTGAAAATCGGTCTCCGTCATGCGGATACCGTTTGGTGCATCGGAGCGATGGTATCAATTAAATGTCATACGCCATCATGATGGATCGGTTGGTGAATCCCGCGAGTGGGACATTTTCTTCAATGCCATACGCCATCATGACGGATACCCGATTGGTGTCGCCAGGCGCAAGGTTTGTGGGATCTCATGTTGGGAGTGCGCCGTGAAGCGGATCTTGGTTTGGTGCATCCCGTCGAAGCGATTTCATTCTTCATATCATTCAATTCACATTTACGGCCAGTTCCGTTTAATAAATCCGTCTTTATTATTATTATTCCGCGCGTTCATTCGAGTTTCGAATATCACATTTCGAATTTCATATTCACTCTCGTATTTACATTTATGATTCCGTTTGATGAATCGATCCTTATTATCATTCACATTCATTCGGTTTTCAAATATCACATTTCAATTCCATATTAAGCATGTCTCTGCTGCTGCACGAGATACTCTCAATCTCATTATACATGGTCGAGCTACATATATACTCATTCACGTATACTCATTCATATACTCATTCGTAGCATACTCATTCATGTATCTTCGTTCATAGAATTAATTTCACGTATCTTTATTCACGTATACTCATTCATACACTCATTCACATATTCATTCATGTATGCTATTTATGTATACTCATTCATAAATTCATTTACGTATACTTATTCACGTATACTCATTCATGCGCTAATTCACATTCATTCATGTATACTCTATCATTTGTTATCATTTTCTGGTTGTATGTGTGATAATAATCATATATCACTTAACCACATTATGTGTTCATGACATATTGCCTCATGTTCTAATTATGTTTCAATTCTTTTTCATTTTTCATTTCCATAATCATTTTCATGTTTCATGAACACATCTTTACATTTTTCATTTTCTACATTTTTCCTTGTTTCATGCCTATTACATATGGAACTTCATATTCTTGTGAAGTATGATGTATGTGGAATCACACCTCATTCATATATTCTTATTCCTATATGAATCTACTTTACTTAGGAAGTGGAATCAATCCAATCGGATCATCAAACTAAGGGTGGCATTTCATGCCAAACTAGTCGGTTACGGGATTACACTAGAGCAGTTCGTAGTACCACTAATTTTTCCGGGATGCTGCGCTTTGCTGACTTTGACTACCGTTGTGCTTTTAAAAGTGGAATTTTGCGGGACCATTCGGCTGGAATCGCAATTCGAACACCGAGAAACTCAAGGATGCGATCGAAACAACCCGGACTACTCTATGTTCAAAACTGAAATCAGAATTTGGCTTGCACATGGCCCCACTTTGAGTGAATTTTTAGGCCACTTCAGATCAGAATTTTGAAATTCCTATTCTTTAGGTTTTGTTCTCCTTAAAGTATATTTTACGTAGCCACTTGAATCACTCAAATCGGATAAGAAATGAGCAAGTTATGGCCAAAATACAAAAGCTGGGCCGAGGAGTGGGCAGCGAGCGGTGTCTTAGGGGTACACCCCCAAAGTGTCTTGGTACACTTTGGCCACAGTGGGTGTACCGGTACACTACGTTCATGTACGGTACACCTTCAAAATTTCCCAGAATATTGTATTTTCTCCATTTTTTTTTCATTTTGCTGCAAATCAACTCTATACTTCATAAACACTTCAAGACCACTTCAAATTCATCTTATGATCTCTTTTCTACTCAATTCTTCTTTCAATTTCATATCTTTCTTCAAAATTCTTTCATGAATTCCTCCAAAAATCTCATTCCTAATATGGGTTAGGACATACCAGAAACTGACTTTTGATGGCTTTAGTTAGGGTTTATTCTAAACCTAACTCAAAACTCTCGATTAACTATGAATCCCGACCTAAAAGGATTCTGCACTTTATCTGTGCCATATATTGTTCTACCCACCTTACTTTCATAATCTTTGGGTTAAGATGAAACCTAGCAAAACCTGTTTGGGGACAAACTACTAACCAACCAAGCATGGAAATTCATACGTAATCTCATAAGATCACAATCAGGTTCAGTTTCATACAAAATCCAAAGTTCCATACCGCAATCCAAAGTTCCATACTCGAGTTATTGGTTCCATACCTTGTTGGCTTGATCTTGGCTCCTCATGCTGCTTCCTCTTCTCTTCTCTTCTCCTCCTCCTTCCGTTTTCTCCTCCCCCAAATGAGACCAACTTTTGGTCTTTTAAAATTATGTTTGCTAAGGCCTTGTTTGGCCATCAAAAACCCATTTTTGGGTTAAGTTTCATTAATTGCTTTTAAGCCTTCCAACTCTTGGCTATTTGTATTCCAAGTTTCCTTTATTTCATTTTGGCCTCAAAATCATCAATTCATGTCTTTTAGGCCCCTTTTTGGACAAATTACAATTTTGTCCTTAAGTTTCAGTAACTTTAAGTCTCGTTTCTGTTGCATTTAACTCACAAAACGGTTAAATTATGCTTACAAAATACCCTAAACATGCTGAAAACGACTAGGGTATATTTTTTGGTGTTACAATGACGGCCAAATTTATTATGTGTGAATTTCTACTTCTCTTATGAAATTCCTTTGTGCATAAAATTCAGCGTGCATGGCCGAAAATCTGCTCCCTGTTTTTGTGATCCAAACGACTCCGTTTTGTTTAATTCCTCTTTTTCCTTCAATGTAACCATATTATTTAGGTTAGTTTGGTACTTTCACATGTTTGGGAGGGCTATATAAGCCATGTTATGAACATTTTGTAACCTAACTATTCATTTCATGCAGCTTTTCACACAGTCCTTATTTTGGTTCCCATTTTCTCTATTCTCTCTCCTCTTTCCACCGGCTAGTACATATGACTCTGGCCGCTTTGAGGATGACAACTCAAAGGATCTGTTTTCTAAGCCTCGCCTTTGAAGGGGAGGTTACGCGAAGTTGGATTGGTGAGCCACATTTGCAGGTGTTCACATTTCATGAAGCTGGAGTCTTGTATTGTTGTGTTTTCAAACTTTCCAAACCGGCAGGTTTAAATGCTATTTAATGTATTTCATAACTTTGATCGATACTTGGCATGCTTAAGTTAGTCTTTGGCTTCTTTAACATGGTAGATACAACGACATCATTAAATGTCATTCACGAACCAGTAGGTTAAATGCTTTATTTTCAGCTGCGAGAAACATTAAATGCTCGAGTAAATGCTATGGTTGAATAGGAATGTTACTAGGGTTATTTAAAGTTAAACAAAGATCCGGTTTGGAAATGACTATATGTCATTTGCCCCTAATGCGAAAGGGAAACAACCGAGGACACCTCTACAACCCCATCACATCCGGCATGTGACCCAAAATTCCAAGGTGTTCTTTTTACATCTTATTTTTAACTGCTTCACTTAGCTTAGTGACACCGCCAACCACACTTTTAATGCAAGTCGAATCAAATGAAAGCCTCACCATTTGAATCATGATGCGAGTCATTTTGCAGAGATGAAAACCCATCCCACGAGTTCGACCCTAGGCGCTATCTTTGCGATAGCTTGACTACGATGGAGAAGCCCCGAGATTAAATATTGTTGATTGGGATCACCACTGCGTAACTTTGATCTTTTTCGGGTACCGGCGCAGCAATATTGGGGCAGCTTCAATGTAGGAGCTCGTACCCGGTTAAATCACTCCAATTTTCTTACCCAAACAACATTAACTATTACAATCAATAATCTCAACAAAAGACTCTTCCTAGAGGGAGCTTAGCCTTTCAAATATGGATCGCAATCCGCAGTGACTAGTTGTTATTTTATTCATTTAGACTAGAATCATAACTAAAGAAAGATGAATTCCAAAATAATTTCTAGATTTCATTGAAGTTCAGACATAAATGAAACCTAATTTATAAGAATACAGCTTGAAATTCAAGTTCAGATCACTGCTTTAATCCTAAACGGAAACTAAATCCAGAAATAACTAAAGGAAAATAAAAAGAAAAACTTAAAAATATATACAATGAGACTTGACTTTTTGAAGTACGAGACTTGATGAAAGCCGCTAGAAGCTACGCACTACTCTCCATAAGCTTCTATTTATAGGCTCAGGTTTTGAGCCCTAAAAATAAGTCGAGAATCACACACTTCGAAAAGACTAGAATTGCTACCCTAGCTGCTGATGTTGGGGTGTGTCATACGAAAGGCAGCATAAAAAATTAATCAGTATAAGGCGGTGCTCGCCGCGATGTTGGCCGACGACTGCGGGCCCCGTTGATAAGTCGATGGCGCGTGATTGATGTCGCGACATTGAGATTGTCGTGCCGTTGGTGTTTGTGCCTCCGTGGCGAGCTTTCGCGCTAAACGTTGTTGATTACTGATCTGCTGCGACGCTCGGTCGATGTCATTGACCTTTGCTATGTGTTTCAACTTGGATGCTTTCGGGTTTGATCTTTGCGACATTGTTATAGTTCTCTCTTCTGATGTCGCGAAATTTGGGTCTGGAATGATGTTGCGACACTAAGTCGATATCGTGAATAACTGCGATGCTTTTGCTTTTTTCCTGATGTCTGACGCCACCGCTTTTTAGCTCACTTGTTGATGTCGCGACATTGCTTCTGCAAGTTTAATCTGCTGAGCGCAAATGCCAGCGACATTCTTTGTGATGTGGCGACGTGAATCGTTGTTATAAAGTCTTTGCTGGCTTATATTTTAGCTAATCTCGCAACATTTCTTCTTTGTCGCGATAATTAACTTGTCTCCTCACCCAGGCTTCTTTGATATGATGTCGCGACATCACTGATCAGATGTCATGACATTGGATGTTTAGGTCTCCAGTGTTCAAGCTTTGGTTAATGTCGCCACACTTTTCCCTAACTCTTTCTTTTGATGTCACAACATTTGAACAATTCAGTCCTTCCCACTATAAGAAATGTTGTAGCCATGTTGGTGTGATGTCGCGACATTAGATGGCTGCCATAATTTGACTGTTGGAGTTGTTTATGATGTCGCGACATTTCTGTATCTTTGCTTTCCCTTCCTCAGCCGATGTCGCGACATAGCCATAGTATCAAGACTTTCTCTACACAATGTCGCGACAACTGATCCTGGCTGGCAATGTCGTGACATTGGCCTTTCTTTACCATGCTACATACGTTTTTTTATGCTAAATTCTGCTTCTTTTCTTTAAATTTCTGCAAAACAAAAATCTAGGTGGAAGCTCCATAATTTTGCATTAAACTGAACTTTTAATCCTAAAATATACTCGAAAAATGGGCTTAAAAATATATGAGTTTTAGACTCATCAAACTCCCTCAAACTTAAAGTTTTGCTTGTCCTCAAGCAAAGAAAAGGATATTTGTTTGTCCTCAAACAATAAAAATCAATTTTTGAGGACATTTTTCAATTAACTCATCTTTTAATCAGATCAGCTTTTAGGCCTTAGTAGTATTTCAATTATGACATCAACTCTAATTAGCTTGATTTTCAAAGAATTACGAGAAATTTCAAATCATTTAATATGGCATGTAATTCATGTAGTTAATGTATGTGACATCCCAGTTTAGGTCATTTTTTTCATACAAGAGTTCAATGTACTTCTCTTTATGCCCAGCTCTGTGAACTATGTTGTTCTGAATGTATTTTTACAGGAAATCGCTGATCGCAAGGCCTGAACCGAGCCTCACACTATAACTCGAGCTGGAAGTACCTCTGAAGAAGACCATGAATCAGTCATTCTTACAGATGAATGGCGCCTTCTCGGAGGAAGAAGGTCGACAGAGGATGTTAGCTTCGATAATGACACAATAATCATCTCACCCATAAGTTGACACCTCCATGAATGCACATACGAGCTGGTGTCATTTGCTGAACTAGAAGTTCATGATGTCAATGTAAAACGGCGCGCGCGCATCGGATGTGTCATCGTAGCCGTTGCGCGGTCACTTCGCCGTTCTCCTCACGCTTACCTGTGACCGGGTGTCGAAACCGCCCGACCGTCGCGCCGTTACCACGATGATTATCGGATATTCAAACTAACCACCGACTTCTCGCTCTTGAGGACCTCAATCGACGTTGTTAACCGTGTGTCGTTCCCATGTTTGATGACCACCTGGAGACCCCGGTTTTGCTATAACAGCCGGAACGTGCGTTCCCGGCGCGCCGCAGGAAAAGTATTTGTTTGTATTCGCCTGAAGAATCACGTTTGTCGTCTAACGTGGATGTTACGGATCTTTGGGGGTCGCCGGCCGCGTCTTCCGAACGTTTGCCCTCATTTTATTTCCACGCTCGGTTTTCGAGAAGAAACGCCGAAGGTTGACTCGTCGGACTTTGTCCCATTACCAGTCCATCAATCGTTACCGTGCACGATTTTGACCCTGCTTGGTACGCATGACACCTAACCCGGTCTTGCGTCCAGCACCATGCACTCACACACCCGTAATCATGCGATATCTTCGTGCACATGCAAATGCTATCCGCGCCAGTTGCATATACATAATCACCCGTACACACATATTCATGCATATTATCCATGCCGTGTTAAGATTTGCTAGCATGCCTGTTGAAATGTCATACAGCATATATCAACATGTCATATTCCACAACGCATGTTATCAACTCAGTACATGTACAACACATATCAACATGTCAAATTACAAGTGCATGTTACTAACGAAACTTGCAAGAAAACACCGCTTCAACATGATAAACTTAACATGCCTGATTGAGACGATGTCCTCCACAGGAACATGGCTGAAATCTTGACTTCGATGGGCTTTGTAGAGTCAAGACTTACTGGAAATGGAACGGTTGGGAAGTACTGACGCCAGGGTTAGATCCGCATGACTAGCGTCTCACGGGCAGCCTACCTCACTTGGCCGGACGGCCATTTCCGGCGCTCCGACACCTGCCCTTCCAGTGGTCTCGTTGAGCTTTTACTCAATGGGCTTTCCATGAAGTCAGAACACGAATCGGAGTTCAAACGAAGGAGATATGACCTTCCGAAGTTGGAGGTCAGGCGCAGTCAGTCTTGACGAGCTGACCTGAACTGACGAGCTGCACTGAAGTGAGCTCGATTACCTCGGTATGACATCTTCTATTCTTCCTCAGGCATGCAAATGTATTCTTGACTCAATGGGCTTTCCATAGAGTCGAGGAACACCTTCATCGGAGTTCAAGCGAGAAGGAGATATGACCTTAGTTGGAGGTCATGCGCAGTTAGTCTTGACGAGGCGACCACTTGTTGGGCGACAGCATTCGCGATAGCGTTGGCGACCCCTTGTTTGGCGACCCCTCGGGCGACGCGGTGGGCGACCCGCTGTTCGTGACTGCTTGTTTACAGCGACCCCTCCACGGGCGACCGCGTTCCGGCTGCTTGTTTGGCGACCCCTCTTGGGCGACGCATTCCGCGTCCGCTGTTTGGCGACCCCTGCGGGGCGACAAGCATTCCGTCCTTTGTTTGGCGACCTATTGGGCGTTCTTGTTCGTCCGCGCCATTTGGCGCGCGCGACGCCATCTACGAAACCTTGTTCCGCGTCCTTGTTTGGCAACCCCTCTTGGGCGACAACATTCCGCGTCGCGGCGCATTTTGGCGACCTGTTGGGCGACACTGACCCATTCATTTGTTTGGCGCCCATCTTTGGGCGAAACGCGAAGGCGTCCATCTTGGGCGACAGCATTCCGCGTCCTTTGTTTGGCGACCTCTTGGGCATTTGTTCACGTCCAGCATTTGGCGACCCCTGCGGGCGACCTTTGTTTACGTCCTTTGTTTAGCGACCCCTTGTTTGACGACCCCTCACCCATTTGACTGTTTGGAGTAAAAAGACCATAACTTGGTCTACAGGAGTCCAAATTGAGAAATTCAAAATCCTAACATCAAGTTCATTGATGGGGCTACAATTTATCAGAAGGATTCACTTCAGATTCCTTTTATTTCTGACCAAAAAACCTGTTTTTAATGTCCAGGCTAGTTGACCCGAATTGGCAAAAAGACGCGACCAGATTTAGCTGGACTGACATCAGTAAAAGGACTATAACTTAACAGTCTACAGGGTTTCAAATCGAGAAATTCAAAAGCTAACATCAAGTTCATTGATGAGGCTACAATTATCAGAAGGACCCACTACCTCATTCCATTTCTTTCCTATCTTCAAAAATCAGTTCCAAAGTCCGGTTTGTGTATGCTACCCTCAATGTGGCAGCTTCTCAGGGTGCAAAATACAACTAACATTCCCGTAGGGCAACACAACCACCACACAACCCTTAGGGTAGAAAGCAACCAAAGTAGGAGAAAACCTACCTCTTGGAGTTTTTGTCAAAACTCCCCAACTCCGGTTTCTATCTGCGAGAAGCCCCTTGTCGTAGGTTGAACTTCTTCCCTCTTTATTTCCATGGCTTGAAGTCGGTCCGATCAGTGGGGAAATTTAGAGAAGGTGGAGTCTCTCTCTCTATCCTCTCTCTTTTTCTCTCCCCACGGATCCAGTCTTTCCTCTATTTAGAAACATCTTCCTCTAAGCCTCTTGACACCTTCCTTTCCCTTGTCTCCTAACCCACATTCAGCTACGCTAAATTCCTCATGCAAGCCTATCGAAGACACCTAGCATCCACGCATTTACCCTCATGCAGACTACTTTCCTTGAACAACGTAGCCTATTTGCATGCATCCATGTGGTGTGGGACCTCATGCCACCTGTCATTTACTCATTTGTCCAATTGCCTGATATGAGCTGTTCCAAGCGTCTCGGAAGAATTTGGCCAATCGACATGGTAAACTTCTGGGTTGAGGCGATTCCAGCGGTGAGAGTGCAATTTGCGTCATCCGGACACTAGAAAAATTCTGGATTTTTGACCGAAATTACCATTTTACCCTTTTTCAGAAAATTAAAATTTTCTCGGGTTTTACATTCTTCCCCTCTTAAAAGAATTTAGTCGAAATTCCGCACCGATCTAGCGATTCACATGCGCATGCAACATGTACTATGTCATGCATGTAAACTAGTCATTTAGTTATTAAATCACTACACGGCGTACCTTCATCCCTAAACAAGAAGGGATAGGTGGCCCGCATAGTGTCCTCGCGGCTCAGTGTTGTGCCTCCTCCACTCCCGCGGTGTTGCCCGCGGTACTTTCACCGACCCCTCGGCGGTCTTGCGCGTCTCAAAACACGATCGCGCTCGTTGATGCGTCTTGGTCCCTCGTTCCATACATTGTCAATCTCAATCTTTTCCCAATCCACTACATGAGCGGGATCAGGAGTGTACCTTCGGAGCATGGAGACGTGGAATACTTCATGGAGAACTTTTTTGACATGCCCCGGGGCGGTAAAGCTAGCCGATGCCTTCTGATGCCCACCGCCGAGTATCTCGGTGACTCTCGTGATGCTTCCAGCGCTTGCGAATGTCGACCACTCCTCTCTTAGGCATCGTTTTCAAGAAAACGTGATCACCAACCTCGAACTCTAAGGGTCGACGTCACCTGTCTGCATAACTCTTACGCGGCTTTGTCTTGAGTGAGAAGGCGTTGCAAGTCACGCTTCTCGGTGTCTCTAATCAAATACGGGCGATGTGGAGCTCTCTCCTACCTATGTCCAGCAAATCGGTGATCGGCATGGCCTCCCGTACAAAGTCTCGTAGGGTGCCATACACGTATACTCGCGATGAGAAAGCATTGTTGTAGGCGAATTCCACTGGGGGCAAAGTGCTGTTTCAACTACCCTTATGATCCGGGGCCTTGAGAAGCTCGCGGCATGTCCTATAACACCCGATATAGTCCTCTACGGCCGACCATGCAAATACGAGGGTGAAGCATTGTACTCATGTGGTCGGTAGGTGTGCCCATAGCCTTTTGGAAACTCTTCCAAGTCTTGTTTATGTAAACCTCGGGTCTCTATCAGAGACTATGGATGCGGCTCCATGGCAGGACTATCTCTCCGAATATACATACCGTGAGAATCTCAATTGTGAAGGTCATCCGCACGGCTAGAAAATGTGCCGACTTCGTGAGCCGGTCCACTATCACCCATACTGCATCATGTCTCTGCGGCGTCCGTGGCAAGTGGGTCACAAAATCCATCGTGACATGCTCCGGCTTCCACTTCGACCACCTCCGATGGCTGGTAGCCTATGGCGGCTTAGTTGCTCGACCTTTACTGTTGACATGTGGAACATCGTTGAACAAAGGAAGTCTCCCTCTCGATGTCTCTTCATCCCACTCAGACAACATGCGGCGACGAAGATCCGGTACATCTTCGTGCCACACGAATTAATGCGACAAATCGAGGAAGCGGTGAAACTCCTGAGAATCTTCTCTCGAATCGGTCGGTGAGGGGAACCACTACGAGTCCCCTATATCGCGAGACTTCCATCATTGAAGCGGTCCAGCCCTAGGTCACCGATGCACGACGTACTTTGTCCTTGATGGACACCCATCTCCGCGTCACGCCCTTTGGGACTCAATCACTGCGCTCAGCGAGTCGATTGTACTAAACTCCCAGAACACCACTGCGCTCATTATCGCATGTGTGTCTACGGTCTCGAGCATCCGCCACCAGAAACACCACCGTGACTTCGCGCTCCTCTAGACTTCCAAGCGTGCATCGGCCACCACATTTGCCTTACCGGGATGGTAATGCAAAGTGAAGTCCGCCTCTAAGACTCCATCCATGCGTTGCCATCATATTGGTCCGTGCGTGAAAATATACTTGGACTTTTATGATCACGGAGTACTGGGCTTCACCACAGCCGTATAAGTAGTGGGCGCCAATCTTCAAGGCGAAGACTATGGTACGCCAACTCCATGTCGTGAAGTGGGGTAATTACGCTCATGATTCTTTTAGCGGCGGGAACAGCAAGCTGCTACCCTCCCGGACTGCGTGAGAAACACATCCCGATCCGGCCCTCGGGCATCCGCGATACCTTTGTGTATCCTTGTCCCTGTCCGAACTATCAAAATGGGGCTGAGTAAGTCTCCTCACTCAACTCTGGAATGCCTCCTCGCATCGGTCATCCCAATCAAACTTGACCTCCTTCTGGGTCAACCTGGTCATAGGTGCTGCCAATCTGGAGAAATCCTCTATGAACCTCCGGTAATACCCGGTAATCGAAAACAAAAGTATCTCGAAGGCTTGACCTCTTCCAACTCATCACGCCTCGACCTTCTCGAGATTCGGCCGACACTCGAGGCCGACAACTACGTGTCCCGAAAAATCTCACCTCGACACAAGCTGGGGGCGCGCTGTTTGTCTGATGGTCCCTCGACAAGCGTGACAATCTAAGTGATACTCATGCTCCCCAACGCTACATTGGCGGGGTAGATCCATGTCATCCACAAAGATACGACAAACCGATCTAAATAGGGTTGGAATATCTATGCATGAGATCCATGAATGCTGTGGCGCGTCGTCAATCCGAAGAACATCCTTTATCGCTTCAAGTGCCCTTTTGACTTTCCACATACATTTTCTGTTTACTTTCCTGACGCCGATCAAAGCATACACAAGAAAACACAAAATGCATCTTTGTGATCTAATCTGTCCTTGTGGACTCCTAGGTAACCTCTTACCTAGACCTTGATACCAAACTATGATCTGGACATCCAATTTCCGAGCACGAAGTAACTATCACATCAAGCTCAACACCGAGCTATACCAAGTTGTGATGTTCCTACTCAATAACAGCAACTTCATATTACAATTTGTACATCAGACCCCTAGGTATTCGTATACCTAGCTGATCTCTGTTGTGGCGCCCCCCAATTTTCGAGGGTCATTTTTTTTTTTTTTTTTTTTTCATACAAGAGTTCAATGTACTTCTCTTTTACATACCCAAAATATATATGAAACTATATTGTTCTAATATATTTTACAAAATCTTGATCAAGGCCACAACGGAGCCTCCTTCTTACTCTCACGGCCTCGGGGAGCACTTAGTCTTCTTATTTTTGAAGGGGGTCCACGACCCAGGAGTGGCTCAAAGCTCGATAATGCAATAATCTCCTACAAGGGGTTACTCCCCACTAAGTGCACATGCAATGATTGCATAGAAAACACATTCAAGTAAGATGCCTACATGAATGTCAATGTATGAATGTCACGTACCCATACCACGAGTCACTCACGAACTCCCTCACACACACCTGACCCAGTGTGAAATACCAACCGTCTCATTTTGTTCCACCGGCAGCCTTTATCCAAACAAGAACTTTTGTTTTCTTTTAAAAACTTTAACCCATTGGAAAGGCCTCCAATGAACATTTGATTTTGTCGTATTGCGTGTGTTTATGTATTGTTGTGGGCCCTGGTTTTTCGGGTTTTCTGGCCAGGACGCCCCGTAGCCGTTCCAGCATTTTTGAACTTGCACTTGTGGGAATCATGTCTGGCCGTGTGGAAGTAAACCCGGTCTTTACACTGAAATCTACCTATGCCCAAACACACTTATATTTATTTCCGCCAGTTTCGGCATTTAAATATTGGGACTTTGTCCCATTACACGGGGTTCGCTATTTCCATCAAATGTACATTTGCAGTTTTTGACCCATAACCGTGTACGCGTGACACTAACCAGGTGCCGATCCGCACCATGCCTCACACCCATGTCATGCGATGTCTTCGTGCACGGCACAAATACTATCATGCAGTTGCATATACATAATCACCCATGCACACATATTCATGCATATTATCCATGCTTCGTATTTAAGATTTAGCATGCCTGTTGAAATGTCATACAGCATATATCAACATGTCATATTCCACACTGCATGTTATCAACTCAAGCCATGTACAACACATATCAACATGTCAAATTACAAGTTGCATGTTATAAACTAAAGCCATAACACACCATAACTGACCAGCACTAACATGCCTGATTGAACTATCCTCCACAGGAACATGGCTGAGAAATCTTGACTCAATGGGCTTTCATAGAGTCAAAGAACACCGAATCGGATTGGACGAGGGAAGTTGGGCCTTAGAGTTGGGGGTCACACATGACTAGCGTCTGGGCAGCCTACCTGACTTAGCCGGTTCCGGCGCCCGCTCCGACACCCTGCCCTTCCCAGTGGTCCGTTGGAAGCTTACTCAATGGGCTTTCCATGAAGTCGAAACACCCAAATCGGAGTTAACGAAGGGAGATATGACCTTGAGAAGTTGGAGGTCTGGCAGCGATCCAGTCTTGACGGCTGACTGAAGCCAGGCAAGGCTGCACTGATGACAGCTCGGTCTAACACACCTCGGTATGACATCTTCTGCTCTCCCTCAGACGCCTGGTATTCTTGACTCAATGGGCTTTCCATAGAGTCCGAAACACCATCGGAGTTGGCGAAGGAGTGCCCAGGCCTTAAAGTTTAGAGGTCATGCGCAGTTAGTCTTGACGGTGACCCTTTGTTGAGGCGACACTTGTTCAGCGACCTTGTTTGACGACCCTTGTTTGGCGACCCCTTTTGGACGACCCTTTGTTTGAATGACCAGCATTCGTAAACCTTTGTTTGTGACCCTCACGGGCGTACTTGTTCCAGCGACCTTTGTTTGTGACCCTCTTGGAGCGACCTTTGTTCGTCCTTTGTTTGGCGACCCCTCTTGGGCGACCTTTGTTCCGTCCCTTTGTTTGGCGACCCTTTATTGGGCGACCTTTGTTCCGTCCCTTTGTTTGGCGACATCTTGGGCTGACCGCATTTCCGATCCGCGTTTGGCGACCCCTCTTGGGCGGTGCTATTTCCACGTCCCGCTGTTTTGGCAGCCCTATTGGAATGACCTTTATTCCACGTCGGCTGTTTTGGCGACCCATCTTGGGCGACAACATTCCCTCTTGGGCGCCTTGTTCCGCGTCCGTTTGGCGACCCTCTTGGGCGACCTTTGTTCCGTCCCTTGTTTAATGACCCCTCTTCAGACGACCTTTGTTCCATCCTTGTTAGCCTGTTTGTGACCCTCACCCGTTTAGTATTTGGGTAAAAGACCCATAACTTGGTCTCACGGAGTCAAATTGAGAAATTCAAAAGCCTAACATCAAGTTCATTGATGGAACACAATTTATCAGAAGGATTCACTTCAGATTCCTTTATTTCTGACCCAAAGCCTGTTTAATGTCCATTTGGATTGACCAGAATTGGCAAAAACTGACCCATTAGATTTAGCTGGGTGACATGAGTAAAGGACCTATAACTTAAATCTCAGAGGTCAATCGAGAAATTCAAAAGCCCTAACATCCAAGTTCATTGATGAGGCTGCAATTTATCAGAAGGACCCACTACCTCCTTCATTTCTTCCTATCAAAAATCAGTTCCAAGTCCGGTTTAATATCTTTGCCTCAATGTGTGGCTTCTCATGGTGCAAAATACAACTAACATTCCACAGGTAGAGGCGACACAGCCACCACGCCCTTAGGGTAGAAAGCAACCAAAGTAGGAGAAAATACCTCCTTGGAGTTTGTCAAAACTCCCAACTCCGTTTCTATCTGAAGCCTTGTATCGTAGGTTGAACTCTTCCTCTTGCTCAGCAGCGTCGGTCAGTGTTGGAAATTTAGAAGGTGGAGTCTCTCTCTCTATCACTCTCTCTTTTTTTTTTCTCCACCGGATCAGTCTTTCCTCTATTTAGAGAGCATCTTCCTCCTAAGCCTCTTGACACCTTCCTTTCCACTTGTCTCCTAACCCACATTCCTTCCCACTAAATTCCTCATGCAACTATCCAAGACACAGCATCCACTAGCATTTACCCTCATCGCAGAGACTACTTTCCTTAAACCATTAACCCTGTTGCATGTCCATGTGGTGTGGGACCTCATGCCACACACATCATTTACTCATTTGTCAATTGCCTCGAAATAAATTTTGCCACACACTTTGCAATTCCAAGCCCATCTCGAGGTGTGAAATAAACCTGTTATTTAGATTTGGAGGCGATTCCAGCAGTGTCTGTTTCGTCATCCGAGACCTAGAAAAATTCTGGATTTTTACCGAAATTACCATTTTACCCTTTTTCAGAAAATTAAAATTTTCACGGGTTTTACATTCTTCCCCCCTTAAAAGAATTTCGTCCTGAAATTCCACTCAATCACAACAATTCACATGCGCATCACCTTTATGTACTATGTCATGCATATAAACTAGTCATTTAGTTATTAAATCACTGCATTGCCTTCATCCCTAAACAAGAAGGGATGGGTGGCCGCGTAGATATCCTCGGCTCCAGTGTTGCTCATCACTCCACGGTGTTCTGCAGTCTTTCGCGTAGAGTACTCGGTCTTGCGTGCGAGCACGATCTACGCTATCGCGATGCGTCTTGTGGTCCCTCCTCGAGGTTCCATGCATTATTAATCTCGATCTTTTTCCCGATCCACTTTACATGAGCGGGATCGGGGTATACGCCCGAGCATGGAGGCGTGGAATACTTCATGAACTTTGTATCTTTTAGAGGCGGTAAAGCTAGCAGTGCGCTACAATGCCCACCCTTCCGAGTATCTGAAGGCCCGATAAACCTCGATAGCTTCGCGCTAGAATCGACCTCCTCTCTTGACATCGTTTCAAGAAAGCGTGATCTGTTTTCTCTCGAACTCGGGGTCGGCGTCCTTTGCTCTGCATAACTCTTAAGAAGCTGTGCGGCAGAAGACGTTCGCGATATCAAATTCACCTTCTGGTGTCTCTAGTAATCTGGGCCCGTGTGGAGCTCTCTCACCACTGGCCCGACTAAAATCGATGATCGGCGCGCCCATAAGGTACAAAGCCTCGTAAAGTTGCCATCTGTATACCTACTTTGATAGCTATTGTTGTAGGCGGAATTCCACTAAGGGCAAGTGCTCTTCCCAACTACCCTTATGATCCGGAATGCAAGCTCGCGGCATGTCCTCCCAACACAGTATAAGTCCTCACGGTGACATCTGTACGAGGGTGGGCTTGTTGTACTCATGGTCGTTAGTGTGCCCGCTAGCCTTTTGAGCTCATCTTTCAAAAGTCTTGTTTGTAAACCTCAGGGTCTCCTATCCAGGACTATGGATCTTGGTACTCCATGTGGGGACTATCTCTCGAATATACAGCGGCCGGAATCTCTCAATTGTGAAGGTCATCATGCAAGCTGAAAATGTCTTGAGCCATTGGCCAGGTCCGCCCATCACCCATCTTTGCATCCATGTCTTTGCGGCGTCAGTAGCAGAGTGGGTCTAAATCCAGCCGTGACATGCTCCACTTCCCACTTTCGGCCACCTCGATAATGAAGTAGCCTGGCGCCACGGTGCTGACCTTTACTGTTGACATGAGACATCGTTGAACAAAGTCTCCTACGATGTCTCTTCATCCCTCGATAATGCGCGACGAAGATCCTGGTACATCTTCGTGCCACCTGGATGTACGACAAATCGAGAGCAGTGAAACTCCCTGAGAATCTCCTCTCTCAAATCGGTCACCTGGGGAACCACTACCCGTCCCCTATATCGCAGACTTCCATCACATTGAGCGGTCGACCCTCGTCACGGTACACGGCGTGCTGTCCTTGATGGACACTATCTCGCGTCTACGCCCGCCTTTGGGACTCGATCACTCACGCTCCAGCGAGTCGGTGTAGCTACTAAACTCCCAGGTACCACGAGTGCGCTCGCTATCTTTGTGTGGCTTGTCCGAGTCTCGAGCATCGCCACTCCTGAAGCTATGCTAGCTAACGCTCTCCCAGACTTCAAGCGAGTGCATCGGCCACCACATTGCCTTCTGGGGATAGTGATGCAAGGGTGAAGTCATAATCCTCTGGAACTCCATCATCTAGCGTTGCCATCATATTGAGGTCCATTGCGTGAAAAATATACTTGGAACACATGAGTGCAGGTACACCTCGAACTCCTCGTAGGTATCGTAGTGGCGCCGAATCTGAGGCGAGACTATAGTTGCCAACTCCGTGTCGTGAGTGGGTAATTCTGCTCATGATTCTTTAACTGGCGGGAACCATAAGCTACTACCCTCCCGGACTGCATCAAAACACATCCCAATCCGGCCCTCGATGCATCACAATACACTGTGTATCCTTGTCCCTGTCAGGAGCCCCATCGAAATGGGAGGCTGAAGTAAGTCTCCTCCTGACTCTGGAATGCCTCCTCGCGTCGGTCATCCCGATCAAACTTGACTATCCTTAGATTGACTGAGGTACTGGAATGCTCTTGATCTGGAGAAATCCCCTATGAACCTCCGTGTTAATACTGGCCAATCCCAAGAAGCAAAGTATCTCGAAGAGGCCCGACTTGACCTCTTCCAACTCATCAACTGCCTCGACCTTCTCGAGATCGGTGACGCATCCCGAGGGCCGACACTACGTGTCCCAAAATCTCACCTCGATGACAGGAACTCGCACTTCTTGAACTTGGCGTACAATGGTGGTCCCTCGACAAACGCAAACAATCCCCAAGTGATACTCATGCTCCCACTCATTTGGGAGTAGATCAGATGTCATCCACAAAAGACTACGACAATAGATCTAAATAGGGTTGGAATATCCTATGCATGAGATCCATGAATCTTTGTTTGGCGCATTCGTCGTCAGAAAGAAGGGCATCCTTGTAAACTCAAAGTGCCTTTGTTTTCCACATACATTACCACATATATAATTCACACACAAACAATCAAAGCATACACAAGAAAACACAAAATGCATCTTGATCTAATCACATCCGTGGACTCCTAGGTAACCTCTTACCTAGACCTTGATACCAAACTATGATCACGGACATCAATTTAGAGCACTAAGTCACTATCACATCAATGACACCGGGCTATACCAAGTTGTGATGTTCCTACTCAATAACGACATGTTCCTGGGCAGAAATTGCCCTCACCCAGGATACTAGATGTCGTATGCCTAAACTCCCGATACCAGGTGCCCCGAATTTTCAGGGGTCATTTTTTTTTTTTTCATCTGAGTTAGTGTGCTTCTCTTTTACATACCCAAAATATATGAAACTATATTGTTCACAATATATTTTACAAAATGCGATCAGGCCTGGCAGGCCTCCCTTCTTACTCCACGGCTAGAGGAGCACGGAATCTTCTTGTGTACGAAGGGGGTTCCCACGGCCAGGGTGAGCAAAGCTCCAGTATTAATAATCTCTACAAGGGGTTACTCTACCCTAAGTGCACATGCAATGATTGCATAACACATTCAAGTAAGATGCCCACCATGAATGTCAATGTATAGATGTCCTCGTACCCGTACCACAGGAGTCACTCACAGGCTCCTCACTACCTAGGCAAAGTGTGGAAATGTGCCGTCATTTTGTTCCACCCGATGACCTTTATCAACAAAGAACTTTTGTTTTCTTTAAAACTTTGTAACCCATTGGAAAGGCCTCGATGAACATTTGATTTTGTCATATTGCGTGTTTATGTATTTGTGGGCCGCAGTTTTCGGGTTTCACCTTAGGACGCCCGCGCAGCGCCTTCCAACATTTTACGAACTTACATGTAGGAATCATGTATCCTAAGTGAATAAATTTGGGTCTTTCACCTTTGGGGAATCTACCCCATCTTGCTATGCGAACACACTTATATTTATTTCCTTAGTTTCAACCGTTTGACTCATTCGGACTTTGTTACATTACGAGTCCATCAGTCAGTACCCGTACGAGTTTTTGACCCATAGCCGTGTACGTGACACCTAACCCGGTGCGTCACTTTCCATGCCTCCACGCCCGTGTCATGCGATGTCTTCGTGCACATGCAAATGCTATCATGCCGGTTGCATATACACATAATCACCCATGCACACATATTCATATATTATCCATGCTTCATATTTAAGAATTTAGCATGCTGTTGAAATGTCATTACAGCGTATATCAACATGTCATATTCCCTGGCACGTATTGTGACTGAGCCATTAACACAACACATATCAACATGTGGTACAAGGTACATGTTATAGCTGAAGCCGCAACACCACTTAACTGACCAGCACTAACATGCCTGATTGGATAATGTCCTCCACAGGAACATGGCTGAAATCTTGGCTGATGGGCTTTGTGGAGTCCAAGAACACGAATCGAGGTTCGGACGAGGAAGTTATGACCTTAGAAGTTGGAGTCACATGACTAAGCTGTCTCACTGGGCAGCCTACACAACAGCCGGACGGCCATTTCCCATTAGCTCAGACACCCACTGCCCTTCCCAGTGGTCCCGTTGGAAAGCTTACTCAATGGGCTTTCCATGAAGTCCAGAACACCGTCGGAGTTGGCTTGAAGGAGATATGACGCGCCGAAGTTGGAGGTCACGCGGTCGATCTTGACAGCGACTGAGCCCGACGAGCTGCGAAGTGACGAGCTCGGTCTAACACCTCGGTATGACATCTTCTATCTCCCTCAGGCATACAAATGTATTCTTGACTCAATGGGCTTTCCATAGAGTCCAAGAACACCTAAATCGGAGTTCAAACGAAGGAGATATGACCTTCCGAAGTTGGAGGTCATCGCGATTAGTCTTGACGGGGCGGCGGCGTTGGGCAGCAGCGTTCCGCGACGCTTGTTTGGCGATCCCGCTTGTTTTAATGACCCCTTTTGGACGACCAGCGTTGGGCGACCCGCATTCCCACCCGACGTTTGACAACCCCTCCTCGGCGACCGCGTTCACGTATTGTTTGGCGACCCCTCTTGGGCGACCTTTATTCATTACACTTGTTTGGCGACCTGATGAGCGACCGCATTTCCGTCAGCTGTTTGGCGACCCGTCTTGGGCGACCGCATTCCACGTCCATTGTTTGGCGACCCCTCTTGGGCGACCGCATTCCCGCGTCCTTTGTTTGAAAGCGACCCACTATTGGGCGACCTTTATTCCGCGTCCTTTGTTGGCGACCCATCTGGGCGACCTTTGTTCCGCGTCAGCGTGGCGACCCCTCTTGGGCGACTACATTCACGTCCAGCGTTTGTGACCCTCTTGAGCGACCTTTGTTCCGTCCCTTTGTTTAGTGACCCCTCTTGGGCGACATTCCGTCCCTTTGTTTGTGACCCCTTGTTTGACGGCCCTCACCCGTTTGTGCATTTGGAGTAAAAAAGACCATAGCAGTCTACGGGAGTCCAAATTGAGAAATTCAAAGCCTAACATCAAGTTCATTGATGGGGCTAATTTATCAGAAGTATGCACTTCCAGATTCCTTTTATTTCTGACCCAAAAACCTGTTTTTAAGGTCCGGCTAGTTGACGAGTGGCAAAAGCGACCCGACCAGATTTATTTGGACTGACATCAGTAAAGGACTATAACTTAGTCTCTACAGAGGTCAAATCGAGAAATTCAAAGCCTAACATCAAGTTCATTGATGAGGCTACAATTTATCGAAGGACCCACTACCTCATTCCATTTCTTTCTATCAAATCAGTTCAAAGTCCGGTTTGTGTATGCTACCCTGTGTGGCAGCTTCTCATGGTGCAAAATACAGCTAACATTCCTAGTAGAGATTAACTATACCACACAACCCTTAGGGTAAAAGCAGCAAAGTAGGAAAAGCCTACACTCTTGGAGTTTGTCAAGCTCCCAACTCCGGTTTCTATGCGAAGCCCTTGTCGTAGGTTGAACTCTTCCTCTTGTAAAGCTTGGCTTAGTCGGTCGATCGTCGGAAATTTAGAGAGAAGGTGGAGTCTCTCTCTACATCACTCTCTCTTTTTTCTCTCCCCAGGATCAGTCTTTCCTCTATTTAGAGCATCTTCCTCCTAAGCCTCTTGACACCTTCCTTTCCACTTGTCTCTAACCCGCACATTCCTTCCCACTAAATTCCTCATGCAAAGCCTATCAGGAACACAGCATCCATAGCATTTACCCTCATACGGACTACTTTCCTTAGAACCGTAGCCTATTTGCATGCATCCATGTGATTAGTAAGGACTACTCCCATGCCACTGTCATTTACTCATTTGTCCAATTGCCTGAAATCGTGCGAATTCCAATGTCTCGAATTGTGTCGACATGGTAGCTAGATTTGGGGCTGATTCCAACGGTGAAGTGTTTAGGTCATCAGAGACCTAGAAAAATTCTGGATTTTTGACCGAAATTACCATTTTACCCTTTTTCAGAAAATTAAAATTTTCTCGGGTTTTACATAATAAATAGATACAGTCCTTGACTATGTGAGTGTGTGTGGGTCTTCCCCTTATAACTAATTTGTATATTAGGTAGCTTTATGAGAGTTACTTTGCAGAGTGACATTCTTTCAAAGTAATTTAAGTCTCATAGGCTTGTTAGTCATATTATTCTCCATTAATGTAGACATAACACACCCCTCATAATCAAATAGGTCTTTTGAACTTATAATGTATGGCTAGGGCACTTGGTAGATAACTGGACATTTTAGGCTCAAGTTTACCCAAACTGCATTCATTTTCTCAACTCTTTGCCTTCACTACTCATCCTATTTTGCTGCTAAACTTTCCCTTCAAGCCTCCCCAAACCAGATCTAGTGCATTTTTCTGCATTTCCTCCTCTGTAGCAAATTTCTATTTTTATTTTCTTTTCTACTGCTATTTTCAATTTTGCTCCAAAAGCCTCATTTTGTCTTTTTGTTTCAGGTTTAGAGTGGTGCAATGTTTTACCTTTTTAAGCTTTCTACTACCCCTTAACAAGCTTTGGGTCAGTAACTCCCATACCAGTTGGCATTAGGGTACTAGGTGTAGAACACCCCTAAGGACTTAACTGCTCAAGGTCAGTAGGCTACAAGGTAAAAACTCACTCCTTGTAACTTTCTTCTTTTTCAGCTTCTCAGTTTTCTATTTTGCACCTTCTTTAGTACAGCTTTTTCTTAAATGTCTTCCTTTCTCACCCTTAATTCTCATTTTTCCTTTCAATTCAAACTTGTACTCCCCCAAACTTATCCTCTTTATCATTTTTTTTTGTACTACTCTGTAGTTTTTGGGTAATTTAAGGGTTCTTTATTGTAAGGTAAGATTTAAGGAAGGGTTAAGACTCTTCTTTTTGGCTGTGATGATGAAATTGACATTAGGCTCAAAATAGGTACTAAGGTATATGCATATAGCATATCAAGCGTAGGCTTTTGAAAGTCTCAAACTGTCCAAGGATGGCCTAAATCATTTTCTGCTAGTTGTGATGCCTAGGATTTCGCCTTGAAAAATAATGCAACAAGTTATAGGATTCTTTAGAGATTTCTTATAATAAGTCCCATAAAGTTTTCCTAGCCCAAGCACAATCAGTTTTTAAGGTACTTCTGACCAATGTCTTAGTTTAGTCATTTTTTGAACTATACTATTCAATTTGACTAGAATTAATAGCCTTATTAGCTTTGATTTTAATTTCAGTTTTTCAAAATCTAAAAGTTTAGCTTCTTTATCCTTGACATCACAACTTAGCTATTTCATTTGAGACTTGACTTGTTTTTGTTTAAACAAATTGTTGTATTATTGTTCCACTTTCTGAGTTCATTCGATTGAGCCATTTAGTTCATTTATTGAAACCAGCAATAACTTGACATTTCACCAATTTTCTTAAAGTATTTAAACAAGCAATTACAGCATCCATTATGAAAATATGCAATATCATCCAACAATTTTCAACTTGCAGCTTTCATACAGTTAACATTCTGAATTCTCTTTTATTTAGACTAACAAACATAAGCTAAATTTTATTATAATTCCCAAAATTGTAAAATTAAAAGAAAATAAACGAATAAGAAAATTCTATGCACAAAAAAATTTCAAAAACTGCCTTTTTATTAGAGAGAGTGAAGAATTACATTTTATAGTTTACAAGGTAGAGAAATAAATATAGAGAAGATGGAGGGAATGAGGGATAGAAAGATAGCTATCTTCTCTTTCTGTGGGATTAAGATTTTTAGGGCTTGAGGTTCACTGCTTCAAATTTGTAACTAGCATTTGAGGGTGTGAACTCAAGGATGGAGGGTTGTGGTTTTGCAGTTGAGCCCTCTCCATTCTTGTTATAGAGATACCACTCTTGTGTTCTTATGTGTTGCTTGATGAGCTCATTTTGCCTCTACCCAATGGAGTTCAGGGACTACTCAAATTCACCTTGGGCTTGATACATCTTCATCATATTCTTGTTCACTAGTCAATGCACTTTGTCCATAATTTCTCCCTGTAGTTCATGATGGACTATAGCTCTTCATCCCTCTTTTAGATAGAAGCTCTAATCTCAACCACGGTGTTCCTTGTCAAGATCTTGAAAGGCTTCAGCCTTACGGAAAGGTTCTACTCCATTTCATACGACCTCCATCAGCTTGATCAGCTCTTGATCTCTCATTAGTTAATCTTACACAAAGGTCTTTCTCTCTCTTTCAGCTAAACCCTTAATGCTTTGTCCCTCTAGGCTAACTTTTCTCTCCATTCCTCATCCCTCTGTTGAAGAACTTTTGCTAATTTTTCTTCTCGTCTTTTATTTTCCATAGCTAGAGTTTTGTGTCTCCATCTCAGTTCTTCCCTGAACTGCTCATCTCTTCTCTTCATATCTTCTCTCATCTTTGTTAGCATAGAGAGCAGTTCAGATGTGCTGCTCTCTTACTCTTCAACTCTCATTTTCCCTCTTTCTTCTCTATTCTAAGTAGGCATTTCTTCTTCATCCCTAGGGAAGAGGCAGGTTGCTTTGGTAATCTTCCTTCCCCCCTCCCCCTTTCTTCTATTTCAGGCTCTTCTTCAATGACAATGGCTTCCTCCCTTAGCAGTTCTGAAGTTGCTCTCTTCCTTATTCTAGCTCTCTCTACCTCTTCCTTTGTCTTCCAGGGCTTTTAAGGACTCTAGTGAGGGGTGAGGTGAGATCTCAGCACCTTTATTCGAGTCTGCGCTGAATGTACACCCCCTTGATGCACATGAGTGTGATCGAGGGGCGGGGTGAGATATTCCTTGGCTGTTCTCGGCCCATAGTCTAGGATGTAGATGTTCCTTTATTTTCCCCACATTCAGATTTAATCCCTTGACCAGTGCATACAATATGGCACAGTCTTGTCTCACTATTGAGACATGCTTGGATGGGGTGAGAACAGAGTTCACAAAATAAAACCAAATATATGACCTCTTACAAATCGCCTATGTCATTTGTAGCGTGCGGATGGTTTGGAGTTCTCTGCACTCCTGCCTTGAGTCCATCTGCCGACTCCTTGACAATGCCGCCAGACATTGGGCTCTCTTGAAGCTAGTCGTACTCTTTGCATTCGCTCACCGGTCTCAGCTCCAAGAATTGGGAGATGGCCCTTTCCCTAAAAGGGATCCACCTCCCCCTAACATAGCACGTTAGGTTCTTCTATAAGCCCATGTTAGAGTAGAATTCTTTGACCAGGGCCCGTACTCCTGGCTCCCTATGCTGGCTCAACTTTTCCCAGCTTCGTCGCTCGATCTCCTCTTTAAACAATGACACCAGCTCCTTGAATCCCATTTCCTCTACAAAACTCTTCTTTGCCAGGTATTTTTGGAACGTTATCGCTCCCTTATTGGAGTAGAAATCCTAGCTTCTCCTTCTTCCACCACCACTTCTATCTCCTCAAGAGCCACTTCTATAGTTGTTTCCTGGCTTCTTTCTTCTCCCATTTCTCTTAGAACTTCCTCCACTACATTCTCTATCACCTCGTCTAGGGTTGGAGAGTTAGGATTTGACAATGTCTGGATTTTTGTGAGGTTTTGAGAAGGCTCGGGTTCGAAAGTTTGGGAAATGAGATCTTAGAATAAAAATTTCTTGAAGTGTCCCTTTTATAGGGTGGCTGCCCTAATTGTAATGTCGTAACATTTTAGTCTTTATTTCATGACACTAACTTGATGTAGCATTGATGTCGTAACGATCATCACTCAGATTTTCTAATTGGCTTTTATGAATGTAGCGACGGTAGAAAATGTAATTTCGTGACACACCTAAATTGATGTTACCATGATAATATCGCGACATTGCTTTAAGGTCAGTCTTGGTGTTGCTCTTATATCTCTACGATGTCGTGACATTGACATGTTGATGTCGCTACATTGGAGCAATGTTACTCTTCTATAAATGCAATGTCGCGACATTGAAATGTTGATGTCGCGACATTGACTCAATGTTCTCTTGTATATTTTCGATGTCACGACATTTGAAATCTGATGTCGCGACGGTGATCTTGATGTCATGATAATGTCGTGACATTAGGGAAACTTTAGGCCCGGGTGTGACATTGTTCTTGATCATAGCGACATTGGATAGGACTTTAGCCTTTTAATTGAAAATTTATGCCTTGTTTCCCATTTTCTTTCTACAATTCCAATTCATGCTTATGAATATAAGTCTTAGAGATGTTGAAGAACCTCAATTCCAAACATGAACGTGCCTTTCAGTTTTCAATTCAATCAATTAAGCCTTGATTCATTTGTATTGTAGAAATTTACGACTATTCAACAAAGGGCAGTCGAAGCTACTATGCAATTTCTAACTCGAGATAAATCAAACTCCCCCAAACTTAGTTATGTATCATTTCTAAAGAATAAGAGTAAGGAGCGGACTCCCCTTTGTAGCAAACTCTGCATAATTCAGTCAGGTTGGAGAAGCTTTAAATTTTACCTTCATATATCCTTGTAGCTTCTTCATCCTGGCATTTAGAAGATTGTAATTAAATAAATTGTAACTAAATTCTAACAAAACTAAACTACTTCTAAACTATTCAAACACACAAAATTTTAACAAAATCAAGTCAACTATGAAAATTAAAAATTGCTTGGGTTGCCTCCCATGTAGCTACTCATGTTTTGTCTTTAGCTAGACATTTGATGTAGTGTGTTCTCATTTCATAAATTCTATCCATCTCTTCAAGTCTTGGACTCTTCCTCATTGGATCTTCCTCTTAGGTAGTGTTTTAGCCTTTGACCATTCACTTTAAACTCATCTCCATAATTGGTTTCGATTATTCTTGCTCAGAAAGTAAGCTGCAACTACGTATATGGACCCTCCACCTTGATTTGAGTTTCTTGGAAAAAAATTTAGCTTGGAATTGTATAGTAGGACTAGCTCTCCTACTCTGAACTCTTTCCTCAAAATCTTCTAATCCTGCCATTTTTTAGTCTTATCTTTGTAGATTCTGACATTATCATAGGCTTCATTTCTCAGTTTTTCCAGATCATTCATCATTTAATTGGAGCAATCTCTTCTCCTTTGCAGTTTTGAAATAGTAGTTCATTTTCTTGATGGCCCAAATAGATTTATATTCGAATCCAAGGAAAATGGCAAGGTTTCCCCAAATACTATCCTATATGGGGACATTCCAATAGGGGTTTTATAGGCAGTCTTGTAAGCTTAAAGTGCATCTTCTAGTTTAATTGACCCGATCTTCCTCGGTGCTTCTTTTTGTCTTTTCCAATATGTTCTCTATCTCCCTGTCGGATATTTCTGTTTGTCCATTTGATTGAGGGTGATAAGCCAATCCCATAACATGTTTGATTCCATATCTTCTCATGAGTTTTGCAAACAGCTTGTTAGAAAAAAGGCTTCCCTCATCAGTGATGATTGTCCTTGGGGCTCCAAATCTACTCAAGATATTTCTCTAAATAAACCTCATTATAGTGTTGGCATTATTCCTTGGAAAATCTATAGATTCCACCCATTTGGATACATAGTCCACAACTAGGAGAATGTATTGATTTCCAATGAGGGTGGGAAAGGTCCGTAAAATCTCCCCCATAAATAAAAAATCTACACCACTAGGATCCCTTGCAGGGGCATCTCATTTTTTCTGCTTATGTTGTCCATTATCTGACATCTATCACAATGTTTCACCCATTCGTAACAGTCTTTGAATAGCGTAGGCCAATAAAAATCTGATTGAAGAATTTTCTGGGATGTTCTTTCTCCTACAAAGTGTCTCCTATATGGTGATGCATGACATTTATTAGTAATTCCACCTTGCTCATCTTTTGGCACACATCTTCTGATAATTTGTTGTACTCTTCTAAACAACAGTGGGTCATCCCATATATATACTCTGGTATTAGTCCTCAACTTTCTTTTATGCTGGTAGCTGAAATATGGTGGCATGATTCCACAGATTAAATAGTTAACAATATCAACATACCAGGGTAATTTGACTTACACCTGAAAAAGCTGCTCATAAGGGAAATTTTCTTCTATTTATGTACCTCTTTCCTCTTCAGTAGGTCTTTCCATTCTTGTCAAGTGATCCGCTATCACATTGCCACTCCCCTTCTTGTCCTTGATTTCTAGATCAAATTCTTGCAGCAGTAGTATCCACCTGATCAGTCTTGGTTTAGCATCTTTCTTTATTATTAGATATTTAATTGTTGCATGATCAATGTGTATAATGACATGAGACCCTAATATATAAGGCCTAAATTTTTCACAAGAAAACACCATTTCCACCATCTCCTTCTCTATGGTTGAGTAGTTCTCTTGTGCCTCATTAAAGGTTTTGTTGGCATAGTATATTGCTCTAAAACATTTCTCTGGTCTTTGTCCCAAAACTGCTCCCATTGCATCGTCACTAGCACCACTCATGATTTCAAACTCTTTGTTCCAATCTGGTGTTGCCATGATGGGAGCTATAACCAATCTGGATTTTATTTCTTTAAATGCAAACAAGCAAGAGTTATCAAATTTGAATTTGGTATCCTTATCTGGTAGTCTGCATAATGGTCTGGAAAGTTTTGAGAAGTCTTTGATAAATCTTTTATAAAATCTATCATGTCCTAAAAAACTTCTAATTCCCTTCACTATTGTAGGTGGCATTAGAGTTTCTATGACGAAAACAGCTTGAGCCGACTTCTAGTCCGGCCCTACGAAATTTTATATCCCAGATAATTCCTTCTAATACCATGAAATGGCATTTTCCCAAATTCGTAGCTAAATTTGTCTTGGCACCTCTAATCTGATCTCTAGATTTTAGGGCAATGCCTGAAACTGAGTCCATACAACGAGAAGTCATCCATAAAAATTTACATAGACTGCTTCCACGAATGCGAGAATATGGACATCATACACGCTGGAAATTGGCAAGAGTACATAATCCAAATGGAATCATACAGAAGCAAGGTGTCATGGGACATTTTTAAAAGTAGTTTTCTCCTAATCCTCAGGGGCCATGGCATTTTGATTATAACCTGAATACCCACCAATAAAACATAAGTAAGGGTGTCTAGCTTGACTTTATCGGCGTCGTCGGTAAAGGTAAGGATAGTGATCCTTTACGGTTGTTGTGTTCGATTTTACATCAAATAATACACCCTCCATCTGTCACCCGGAGTTCTTGTTGGAATCAATTCATTCTTCTCATATCTTATGACTGTGAATCCACCCTTTTTGGAACCACATGGTAGGCTCACCCGAGGCTATTTGAGATTGCATAGATAAATCCTGCATTCAGCCATTTTAATACCTAATTTCTAACAACTCCTTTCATCACTGGGTTCAATCTTCTCTAATGTTCAATTGATGTTTTTGCATTCTCTTCCAAGAGGATTTTATGCATGCAAATTGAAGGACTAATCCCTTTCAAACCTTCAACTAACCAAGCTATGACTTCTTTATACTTTTTGAGAATTTTCAACAGATTTAGCTCTTTTTCTTCTATCAAATCAGCAACTATGATTACAGGTTGTGCTCTTTTAGCTCCTAAGAAGGCATATTTCAAGTGTTTTGGACCCTTCATAACTCTTTTCTACTCCTTGCTCCTCCTCTTCATTGTTGCTTGATTTTTCTGTATTGATTTCTTTTAGACTAAGTACTGTTTTAAATTCAAAGCTAGAGTTCAAATATTCAACATCATGAGCCTGAATATATTGAAAATTTATCTCATTCCCATTCATTGAATTCTTAATTTTACAATCATAGATCAATTCATTACTTATGGAAAAAAGTTGTTCTACACTATTACAATCAGCATTATCATCATCAAATTTTTTTTGAATTTGGTCAAAATGGAAATGTCTTTGCTTCATCTCCGCTCTAAAGTGAGTTCTTCTTTCTTAACATCTATCAATGCAGCTCCTATGGCCAGGAAGGCCTTCCCGGCAGCAGTGGGACTTGTTTGTCTTTTTCAATGTTCATCACCACAAAATCCACTGGAAATTTTTTTTTTCCTACCTTGATGGTTACAACTGAGATCGCCGGGTTGCACCATTGATCTATTTTCCATTTACCAAAGTCATAGTTTAGTAGGAACTCGCTCCCCGAACTAGTCTCTTTACTACTGATAATGGCATCAAGTTGATGCTTGCTCCTGAATCACACAAAGCCTTGCCCAATGATGCAGGGGATGGTGAAGCTGCCAAGATCCTGCATCTTTATTGGTTAGCTTCTTTGTATCATTGCATTGCAGGTAGCTATCAAATTCACCACTCATTTTTCAGCAAATTTCTTCTTCTTGCTCAGAATAGCTTTCATAAACTTAGTGTAATTAGGCATCTGAGCCAATGCCTCAGCAAAAGGTATATTTATCTCTATCTTATTGAACATTTCCAAGAATCTAGAGAATTGTTCTTCCATCATTGCTTTTTGCAGCCTTTGAGGAAATGGAACAACAGGCTTGTAAGCTTGCATTTCCTCTTTTCTTTGATTTTCCGCTACTCAATCTTGCACCTCTTCTTTCTCAGTTTCTTTAGCCAATTTTGAACTACTCAACTTGTCCTCTTTTCTAGTTTCTTCTTGCTCCTCTTTTTCAGTCTTTTTCTTTTCTTCTTCTATTATGTTCTCTAACTCTGCCACTCCTTAGAGTTACCACCATACAATCCTTATGATTCTTCTTTTATCCTTGCAGGAAAGGCATGCTTGGATTAGTTACGCGTACAAGGGCCCAGCTGCCCTACTTGAGTCTCCAAATTTTTTTAGAGAGGCATTAGTGTTAACTGGCTCTGATTGTGTGTTTTTCTACAGAATCTTTGCTAGCTCAATAAACTTTTGTTCATGTAAATTTAGCAGTCTTTTGTTTTTTCTCCCATAAAAACTTAATACATTCTTCAAAAATGGGACTCGTACGATTTTCAGCCCTCTAGTTTTTTTTTTTGTTGTTGTCCTTGGAAACCATGTTGACCATGCTGCTACTGATAATTCTATACAAGTCTCTGTCCTTGCTGTGCTGTAGGTCCATATGAGATATTCTCATGGTTTCTCAAGGCTGAATTATAATAGTGAGTTGGTTGATATGTTGGAAGCCCAAAGTTGTAACTCCTATTACCATTGATAAATTAGACTTTCCCTCACGCTGATAAGGACCATCTTGAGCAAGTCCTTCATCATTCAAAACTCTTTGTTGATCTTCCAGTGTTTTAACTAGATGGGTAGACCGGTTGCTTCTTTCCTGCATGCAAACTTTGTTCATCAGAGCGTCTAGTTTTGCCTCTATAGCTAACATTTTGTTCAACTCTATCACACCACTTCCTCTCAGCCTACTACTACTCCTTAAAGTCTCAAATGGAGCTTTTTAGTTGTTCTTTGCTAGATCTTCTATTAATTGGTTTGCCTCTTCAGCTATTTTTCTCTTGAATGCTCCACAACATTGCATCTATGATCCCTTTGGATGTGTAGTTCATGGCATGGTAGAAAATGTCCATCTATGTGATCTTATCAATCCCATGCATTAGACATCTCTTGCTTGAATATAATGATTTCTCCCCTCCTCTCTGAAGTGAGAGCAAAATTAAAAAATCTACCCATAGATAGCTGACCCATTTAAATCCTGAGTCTTTCTTGATCCATAAGGGAGTGATTCAAACTAACTTGTTGTTGTATCCCTTAAGGAGAAAGGGAACAGTTGCAACTTAATCACATCAAGTCTCACCCCATTCATCTTCACAATGTTGGCCATTCTAAGAAACCTACCCATGTTCTCATTGGGGTCTTCACTAGGATGACCAATAAACTGATTTTGCCGGACCATGGTGATTAATGCAGGCTTAAGCTCAAAATTGTTTGCTTCAATTGCAGGCTTCCTGACTGCAGAATAATCATCTCTAATAACAAGATTCCAAAAATCTTCCATAGTTCTTTGCCCTTAAGGTCTATCAATTGCCTCAATTGGAGTGTGTTGATGTATCTCCCTTTACTCTACCATAACCCGCTGCCCCGACCGTCGGACTTTCTTCGGGTTTCTCGATGTCCTTTCGATTCGATTGTCGATGGTACCCGGTCGATTATGGTTTGTTATGCATGTGAGGACTTCCTGAAATGGAAACACATTGAGATCAAATAAGATCAGTAGATACATAAATATATTATGATGTGTTTTCATTAAAGATAAGTAGCTAAGTTAGGTACTATGATAAAACTATTTTGAAATTTTTTGATAGAAGTAAAAAGAAAAATATCCAAACAAGCAATTTTCTCTTTGTTAAGAATATTAATCTTTAAACTCTATTTTCATTTCAATCCCCGGCAACGGCGCCAAAAACTTGTAAACCAATTTTTTCAAACACGGCTACCAAGGACTATTCAGTTCCCTGTAGTGGTGCCAAAAACTTGATATTGATCGATTCTTAATGTAGACCATAATATTACTGCCAGTTACAACATGACCACGAAATTTATTGATCCTCGATCTGAATGTCAAAAACTTATTGTTGACTAAAAATGATAAGAAAATGTTTTCTAATGTGGATGTAATAATTAAAATTTATCATTGATCTAATTCTATACAAGTGCACAGGTCATACAAGTAATACAGTGGATTTTAAGTCCATATATCATTCTCATGAGGATTGATTAGAAAATTTTAAAGATTAACTACCCTCACTACTAAAGATCCTTACTATTTGAATTTCCAATTTTTCAAGATAGATTTATCTCCTTAAGTAAAAGGAATCAAAACAATAATGATATTTCTAAAATACATGATTAGAGAGTTCATTGGACGAAAATATATGGGAAGAAAAACAGTGTTGTGACCATCACTTTGCAAGTTCCAAATAAGATAAAGTAATGGATATAAACCTTGGAATTGTCCAAGAGCAGACTAGTGTAGAAATGGATTTCTCCTAACTCTACACATTTCACTCTCCAGCTTACCACCCTTTTATCTCTTGACAATGGGTCTGAAGAGCTACTTGTAGAATTTGTTATAACTTTTAAGGTCGACTAATTTTCCTTCTCAGCACTTCACAGCAATTTCTTAGGACTGGAAATTACTTACCCCCATGGACAGGATATTGCAAGCCCTTTCCAAAATAAAAGGTGTCTTTGCTATCAATTAGACAAGAATTCCCTCCTCCCTTGATTAGAATCTCAACTAACACAGGGTTAAAGTTATTCCTCTCAATTGAGGTGAAACCTCTCATAATTAAGTTGCTAGATCAATAAGTGGATCATATGCCTCAAGCACACACTCCTATTGACACCCAAGAGGGAGCCTTGAAAGCAGACGTTAGATCATCACTAGTGATATCAAGTAATCCCCGAGTGCATTGGTTCAGAAATATGTGGTAGTGTAGAGATTTGCCGCGAGTTATATGTTCTCATAGGGTGGTCTGACTTTGTTAAGCAGGAGGGTTCAGAGTAGGAACTATGAATCTAAGCTCTTTTAGGTATCAAACACTAATATTGAGCACAACTCAATGTAGGAGTAATACCGGTTAAATCACTCAATTTTCTTACCCCCGAAAACAACATTAACTATTACAAATCAATAATCCCACGAAAGATTCTTTTACAGAGGAGCTTGGCTAGCACCAATCTAGATCACAGTCATGATGATTAGTTGACCAAACAAATTCATTTAGATTGCAATCATTACTGAAGAAAGATGAATTCCAGAATAATTTCCAAATTTCATTAAAGTTTAGACATAACTAGAACCTTATTTACAAAAATACCAGCTCGAAATTCCAATTCAAATCACTGCTCTAATCCTAAATGGAAACTAAATCCATAAATAACTAAAGGAAAATAAAAATAAAAAAAATAAAAATATATACAATGAGAATTCAAGTTTCCCAAAAAGAACAAAGACTTGATGAAAGTCGTTGGAAGCTGCATACTACTCCCCAAGAACTTCTATTTATAAGCTCAAGTCTTGAATTTTAAGCAGCTAGAAGATAATCACGCACATTTTGAAAAGCCGGAATTGCTACCCACAATGCGATGTCGAGGTGATGTCGCAACATCAGAATTGTCAATGTCATAGGTCACATCTAATGTCGCGACATTGAAAATCTGTTGGGCAATTCTCAATTTCCAATGATAAGTCAATGTTGTGACGATGTCGCCACATTGAGATTCAATGTTGTAGATTAATTCCAATGTCACGACATTCACTTTCCCGTGTTATGACATTGAGTTGATGTTGCGACACTGAGTCGATGTCACAACACTGCTTTCTATTGTTTCAACTTGGATACTCAGGTTTGATGTTGCGACATTGTTGTAGTTCTCTCTTCTAATGTCGCGAAATTTGAATGATGTTGTGACACTAAGTCGATGTCGTGACATAGCTTACTGATGCTTTTGCTTTTACATTTTCCTTGATGTCGCGACATCACTTGTAGCTCACTTGTTGATGTTGCAACGACCATGCCTCTACGGTCGATCTTACCGACTAATTGTCATGACATTCTTGTTCCTAATGTAGTGAATCACTGCTTTGATCCTACCGATGTTTTGGGCGATGTCACGACATTTATTCTACGTCACGACAATTAACTTATCTCATCACCCAGGTTGCTTTGATCTGATGTTGTGACATCACTGATCCGATGTCGCGACATTGAATGTTTAGGTCTCTAGTGTTCAAGCTTTGGCTAATGTCGCAACACTTTTTTTTTTTTTTGATGTCTCGACATTTGAACAATTCAGTCCTTCCCACTACAAGCAATGTCATAGCCATGTTGGTGTGATGTCGTGACATTGGATGGCTGCCATAATTTGACTGTTGGAGTTGTTTATGATGTCGCGAAATTTCTGTATCTTTGCTTTTCGTTCCTCAGTTGATGTCGCGACATCGCCATAGTATCAAGACTTTCTCCACACAATCTCGTGACACTAGAAATCTGCTAAAGCAATGTCGCGACATTGGCCTTTTCTTTGCACCATGCTGACTTCTGCTTCTTTTTATGCTGAATTATGCTTATTTTCTTTAAGTTTATGAAAAACAAAAATCTAGGTTAAAGCTCCATAATTTCGCATTAAACTGAACTTTTAATCGTGAAATATACTCCAAAAATGGGCTTAAAATAGATTAGTATTAGACTCGTCATTGGGTCGAAATTCCAGTCATAATTTGTGGGTTTCGGTCACGGGCCCGCTTTGGGTTTCATTATCGAGTAATGTCGTGGCAGTATCATTACATTGGAGCATTCTTCTTTGTTGTCGGGCTTTGTTGTTTACTTTGTCGACAATTGATGTTGCTTTCCTAAAAGTGTTTGTCGTGACAAAGTTGTGAAATGTCGCAGCCTTATGTGCGACCTCTATGTCTTCAGCTTTTGTTGTAGGCTTGTTGCCAGAATGTGGCTTGACATTCTTCTGTGATGATTGTCACGACAACCTATTCATTGTTGGGATAAACTTTATTTGCCTTCGTCTTTGTTTGAGTCACGAAAGAATTGTAAAATGTCATGACAAAATTCTATTGACTCTATCTCATAATTGTCACAACAAACTTTTCTATGTTACGACATTTTTCCTTCCTTCTTCCTTTTATTTTGTCCTGACAATCATTTCTATGTCTCGACATTCTTCAGTTTTCTTGAAATTCATCTAATCCTTTGTCATGACATATTTTTTTAATGTCGTGACGAATGTGCATTTCCATTGCCTTGTTCTTTGTCATGACAGAATTGTGAAATGCCACGACAAAATTTTTCCTCCTCCGTCACATAATATGTCGCGACAAAGCTATGAAATGTCGCGACATTCTTTCAGTTGTCTTTTTCCTTAACTATGTCGTAACAAAGCTTAGAAATGTCGTGACAAAGTTTCTGCTGCTTCTTTAAGTATTCTTCTAAATGTTTCTTGCGACAAGGATCTAATTGTTGCGACATTTCTTCTGCTCCTACGTCTTGAGTTTTGTCTCGACAATGGTGAAATTTGTCACATTGTTTAGTATTTCTGTCTAGCCATTTCTTTGCTTTTCTTGTGATTTTCTTCTTTTCTTTTAATTCCTATAAAACACAAGTCTGGGTAGAAAGACTCCATAATTTTACTTTAAAATGAACTTTTAAGCCTCGAAATATTCATGTAAAATTGACTTAAAAAATATATAGGTTTACACTCATCTTCGTGGAAAAAATCTGTTAAATTGCTTCTTTATTCGATTATAGTTACTAATGTGGTTAATGTTATTTGGTGTTTCATCTAAATGTCATGATATCCTTCATGAAAAGCATGTGCGATGTTAGTGAGTCTTAGTAATAGTGGAGTTTTCTGGCTAAAAGTAGGGTTGAACTTGAGAAACCATTCTTAAATGTGCTTTTGAAACACGTATAGGGCTCACATTATGGTGCTTTACTCAAATTGATTAATATGTTCTCATATGTGGTTGAAGTACTTGAAATTATTATGGAGGATGGTTCAAATTATGGTAAAATATGGAAGGAATTTAACTTGTTAGAGTCGATGCAATCATTTAACTTTGTTTCAATTTACATTTGATGAGTTATATTGGGAATCCTGAGTGAATTATATAAGCATTACAAAGGAAGGATCAAGACATTGTTAATGCCATGACTTTGGCTAAAGTATGTAATCAAGAACTACAAATAATGAGAGAAAGTGGTAGGAGTTCCTTACATAATGAAGTTTCTTGCTTTTGTGAAAAATATAACATTGATATTCCAAACATGGATGATATATTTCTTACTCGAGGGAGACCACGACGTAAGGCTCATTAAATTAAAAGTTTCATCATCATCAAGTCGAGTTATTTTATGTTGTTATAGATATACAAATTCAAGCAATAGTCATTTCTTGAGGTAAACATTGAGCTGCTTCTTCGTGTGGCTTCTCTAAATCCCAGTGATTCATTTATTACTTTTGACAAGCAAAAACTAATCCGATTTGCTCAGCTTTATCCAAATCATTTTTCTCCAATAGAGTTGATGGTACTTAATGATCAACTTGAAACCTACATCATTGACGTGCGATCCAATGATCAATTTTTTGAGTTGAAAGAATTGATGATCTGAAAAATGGTTTGAGATGCGTGTTATGTATCCGCTTATTTTATTTGCTTGCTACATTGGCCTTGAACCTCTAGGTTGCAATTCTTATTTGTGGAAGAACATTTTCTAATATGGACATTTTCAAAATCGGCTCACAGTGAATGGATAAATGAATGAATGGTCTATTGCTTGTGTATGTAGAAAAAGATATATTTGATAGCATTGACACTAATGAAACTATTGCAACACTTTCAAAATATGAAAACTTATGCAGTCTGATTGTCAAATATATTCAATAACGTATTATCAATAATATAACTTTTTTTGTATTTATAGTTAATTAAATATTGTTTTATTTATTATTAAATGATGCCCCCTAAAGCAAAATTCTAGGTCCCCCACTGTTTGAGACTAACAAATGATTATTGAGTTAGACCATGAATGAAATGCCATTTGATTATCATGGGATATAGATATTCATGAAATTGGGTGTGGTATTTTTGGGTTTCTAGGGTTTATTGCATCCTTAAATTCTAGGGTTTGACTAGAGATACAAGATGACTAGTTTCTATGGGTAGACTGTGGATCCTTGAGAAAGATTTACATATACATTTGTGAAACCTACCATAAACATAAGGAATAAACATTTATTGGTTGAGCTAAAAGATTCATATAGGATTGTTTTTGTGAAATCTATGTCCGAAGGCTTCTAGGCTTTTTAGCTTTTCTTGTGTCTTTTTTAGTCTAGGACTTTTCATGCTTGATTTTCTATTTAGATTTTCAATCCTTCTTTGGTTCATCGAAATAGAATTAAAGCTAAATTAGAATCGGTACATAGTATACCAATCCACGTGGGGTGATACTCTTACTTACTCTTTATTAATTGTACACAACGCGTGCACTTGCGCACTTAGGCATTTATACTTTCATATACACGTTTTGTACCTATCAATAGTTGAACTAAGAAGTGTTCCACAAGGTGTTCCACCATCTACTGGACCAAGGTCTACATCTGTTTCTTCTACAACTGCTCCTCTGCTCATTGCCAATGGTGATACCGGTCCATTGCATCTCTCTACACAGAATTAGTAGGTATGATATTTTTTTTTTGTCTTCTATGGCAAAAAGAAGGGCGAGATACGATGAAGCATGTTTATTTATATTTTGGCATGGTATGATATCATGGGTTGCAAAGTCTTTGGTTGATACAGCATGATGGTACTTGCCTCATTGAGGGTTAATTTGTTGATGGTTCTTCACATGTCGATTTTCATATCTTGTTAGTCTCTCCAAAACATGCTTCTTCTACATTATTTATTTTTTCCAAAGAAACGTCAAAGAGGGAGATTGTTAGAGATATTTCTTGTCATAATCCTAGGTGAAAAATAAATCGTAAGTTTCCCAACACCAAAATTTGATGTCACAATTGTTGTCACACGAGATGGTAGATCACGGTATGGGACACTACATATCATATTTAGTTAACACGAATTTTAAAATAAATATTCTGCAGATCAGGGGTCAATGGACTATAATGGATAGGGAAAAGTAAGGGGTGCTCTTGGAAAATTTTAGGCGAATCAAATTGGAGAGATTGGATCTTATTTGTTGAGAATTTTTATGGGAGGAAGATATTCGATTATGATGAATATGGAATAAAATCAGGATCTTCCAGCTAGCTTGTTGAGACAAATTAGGAAACATGAAGTCACAAAATATTGAGAGAAGATCTCTTAGAGGTTGTTAAATAAAAGAGAGGCCATTCATGCTAACAATACGTTTTGAAGAAGGAGATTGTTTTGAAGAAGCTATTCACGTGTGAAGTAGTTGTTGCATGTACTACTTTATGCCTTGATGATGAGCAATGTTTATTCTCCTTGTTGAGAAGGAGGGCATGGGTGTGTAAAGAGGGAGATCCATATGTCGACATTTAGGGAAAAAGGGAGCTTAACATGTTCAGCATCAGGAGAGTTAGGTGAAGAAGGTTGAGAGAAAGGGGGAGCCTTATCTCACATAAGACCAATATGTAACGTAATTTATATATAGTGAAATCCCTTCCATCTAGGCTTAGCCCTATAGACGTAAGCTTTTTCCAAACCCTGTGTAAACAATCTCTTGTGTTTGTGCATATATGCTGATTTATTTTCATGTCTTTAGTTCTATCAAAATTACATTGTCTCCGTAGATGATCCATGATATGGTGTACCATGTTACATAACATGGTCCATAACTTGTTGCACCAATTGGTTGAAGACCTTTCTTAATAGAAAGTTTTTTTTCTTTTGAAGTTCCATGTCATTTCTTCTCAGTAAGAAACAAAAATCCTTGTAGACTCATAAGAATTCCCGAAGGGATGCCATTTTTCGATTATTGGACATTTATTTAAAATGATATGTTGATTTTAATTCTTCTACTGAAAACTTTAAGTAAATATATTTAACTTAAAATTATCAAATATATATTTATGTTGTAATTTTAATGATTTTCACACCGAACATACAAAATAAAAAGCATGCAATTGTTGCAAGCCAGGAAATTAAAGTGTTTTCAAACTAAAACCATGCCAAAATTCAAACTTCTTAATCAGAAAAAATGAGTTCCCTGGTTCCCTTGACAATTCCCCATAATCTAATCAGATGATGTCATAAAGATTGGGAATGAAATAGAAAAATGCTAAATTGCACTTGGATTGAATGAAATGAATATTGCTGAATAATTGAAATAACTTTAGCTAGAACTTTATAACGGAATGCTGGAATGTGCTAAAGAATCGAAAGAAACTTGACTCTAGCAGAGTAGAGTCTTGGGGTGATAGAAGAAATTGAATTGAACTTGGAAATAAATTACTGAAATCGATGAAATCTAATTGAAAAGCTAAGACATGCTGGAGTAGATTGCTGCTTGTTGAGTTGATTGATTGGTTGTGGATTTGATTTGTTCATTTAATTTTATGAGAGCTTTCCTCCATTTATAGAAATTCTTAGATAACTACTTAAGTTCTGTATATTCTCCACTCTCTCACTTCCCTAAGCAACCACTCATGTCTACATTAGGGAGGCTTGCTCCTCTAGTAAACATCCATGTCTACATTAGGGAGGCTTATTCCTCAAGTAAATGTCACCACCTCAAATAACTAACCACATTCTTTGCCACTTCTGATATTTGAAAAAAGTCTCGTTTGACTTTAGAAAAATTTTAAATTTTTTTAGAAATACCCTAAGACTTTTATATGGCCTTACTCAAATGGATAGAGGTCTATCTCACTTGGATTTTTAATCATGGGCTTAGATTCAAGCCTAAATACACTTTACGGATCAGGTCAAATTTTGATTTTAGTGATAAATAATTGCCCCCTCATACACTACGGCATGAAGTCCGTATTGTATGTATCTAAACCGCCAAAAATTATTTTCCTTAGGCCTATCTCCAATATGAGACCCAAAGTCTAGTTCTCAACCCATGATTTGGAGTTCCAACGGCAAATACGAGCAAAATTGGATCGAATGAGATGGAAACTATTGATTCCCCAAGAGAAAATTCCACCACTTCAGTTTCAAACTGACCATTGCTCCTTCCTCCACCCAAGAATATTGCACAACAAAGAAATTAATGTTTGCCTTTTTTTCTATATAGACCAAAAACGCCTCAAATTCACATAGTTACAAGAGTCTTACACTTCTCTTGCACCCATGTCACTTTGGATAAATTTGATTGATAAAATAATTATTTCTTAATGTTCATGATTTAAAAATAAGGGTCTAGTCACATGACTTGCAAATTACTGGAGTCATACAAGTAGTAAAATCACAGATGTAAGTCAAGTATCATTCCTGAGATTGACAAAAATTAGAGATTAACTACCCAAACCTCTTTGAAATTCCATGCTATTTGGACTAAAACTCATCTTGAAAGTTTTATCTAAAAAAAATGGAAATCTAGACTATTTACTAGATTGAAATTTAAAAACAAAATAATAAAATAAATAAATAAATGAATAAAAAAAATGATAACTGAAATACTGGACTAAATCAGTTTCCTGTGGGAAACAAAAACTATCAAAGAATTACAATGAAACAGTCAATTCCGACACGAAAATACATTGCTCTGATTTATGTATGGATCTGGATTTGTCCAAGATTTCCTAAATTTTGGAATTGGATTTCTCCATATTCACTGGTTGGAAACCCTTGCTTCTCTCGACGACAAGATCAAAGCCGGCTACAGCTATTTCGATTCTCTTGCAAGATAAAGGCATTTTCTTTCTCGATACTTCACACCCATTTCTTGATGAGCGGATCTTTTGCATTTCCTTCTCTCTGTTTTAAGTTTCTGCGAGCAATTGGTGGCTCATCCTCCATATCTATTGGTTCGTCCCTTTCCGCAGTTAGATCTCGGCTAACACCGGGTTTGGGAGCTTCCCTTTAGATTAAAGTGAACTCTCTAATTATATGTTGTTAAATACTCCCTCGACTTCAATTATGAGCGAATGGGTTTATGAGAAATGAACTTTGAGCTTCGACAATTTCATCAATGGTAGCTCCAGCGGATGTACCCGTATGAATGTTCACAAACTCTCGTGAATTCCAACTATGTGTCACGCAGAGGGCATTCTGGAAATCAAAGAAAGATACACTCCCTCAACTGAACTTATCAATTCAAAAACGACACCAAATAAGTAAATCCGAACCCAAATAATTTTCTCCATATTTTTGTAGAAAAGACTCAGACCAATCAGAATCAAATCCAATGTAACTCGCATTCCACTATCGATTACAATTAAAGAATGAGTACCGATCACGACATCCACTATAATCACAATGAACCGAGAAGAAATGAATTCCAAATTGCCTAGAGACTTTGCTAAATTTTCTACGCGGTAATTTTAAGAAGAAAATAACATAAATAAAATAAATCCACAGCCTCCCTCGCTTCTCGCACAAACATAAGATTCGTATCCGTAAAAGAATTCAAGAAGAAAAGAAAATAAAATAACATAAAATAAAAACTAAAAATTTACTTATACCATACACTGAGTCTTCTCCTGCTCCCCTTTTTCCGGGTAGCCAAGACAAAAGCTACTTTAATATTCTTAATATCGGTTTCATTTATAATCACAAATAAATTTGGTCGAATCTCAAAAACCTGTGTGGAATTCTCAAAAGAAAAGCCCAATTAGCCCTCCGTGTCGCGACTCCTGCCGATGCTCGACCGATTTCCTTTATTTGTTCCCGCTCTGGCCACAGACCAAGCTTTAGTTGCGACCAATGTTTCTTGCAACTTCGTTGATTTAGTGGTCGCGACCTCCCTCTTTGGCTCAAATGTTCTCAAGAAACGATGTCGCGACCTTAATCTCACGTTGCGACCTCGTTGTAGTTCCCTGTTGTTGCAACTCTGAGTCACGACTTTAGATTTAGGTTGCAACCTCCTTTTAGTTATCACTAATTTATTTCGAGTCGTGATCTCCTTTCCTCGCTGCGACCGCATGTCGCGAATTTCGCCTTTAAGGCTGCACCATTTCTATTTCTACCGCCTTACCCTGTGTCGTGACTTTCTTTCTGGGCTATACCTTTTTTGGTCTTTTGATTTGATGTAGCTGAAATGTATGTCGCGACCAATACTGGGTCGATCGCTTGATAGCCTTTACCTTAAACAAAGTCGTGACTTCAATATGATGTCGCGACCTCCATTCGCCCTTTCGTCAAGAAGTTATCTCGCCATGAATATAATCGCACTGATGTCGATAAACGAGGTACGAAGTCGCGACCTCAACGATCGGGTCGCGACTCGCTTAGTTCTTGACTGATTAAGTGGTAGACTCTTTGCTCGTAAAGATTTCGCTGGCGAAGCTTCACATCATAACCTAAATATTGTGTCACGACATGACTTCAGAATGTTCGTTGTTTCTTTAGGTCGCGGACCTTTAGTGATTGGTCGCGACTCTCGGGGCCCTTAAATAACAAAATGGTCGCAACTCGGGATTTCCCTAATTGGACCCTTAGCTCGCCTCGCCTTCAGTCGTTCCTATCGCGACCTCAAGATGATGTCGCGACTTCATTTATGCTTCTCCATCTCAGAAGCCGCAACTTCAAATCTTTGTCAGGACTTCATTTAGCTCCATGTCGTGACTCGCGATGATGTCAGGACTCCTCGCGATGATGCGTCGTGACCTCACCAGTCCTTCATTTAAGAACTCGCTGCAACCTCAAATTTTCTTACGTAGACCTCATCCGCGGGCTTCATCAATCCATCAACGTCGCGACCTCAACTCGCGCCGCGACCTCGCCTTCTCGCTTGAATAGTTTCTTCGCCTCAACCACGCTTTCTGGTCGCAACCTCATTAATCGGGTCTCGTGATGTTGTGACCTGGAAATAATTGAACAAAAGAGCTCCCTTTGTCAGTGACTTTCTTTCTGGGGCCGACCTCCTTCCGTCATAGCCGAATTTTTTTCTAGCTTTTTTGTCGATTTTCGCTTCTCATTGTGATTTTTCTCGCAAAATTAAATTTGAGCAAATTACTCAGTTTCGTATATGAATCAACAATTAACTCAGAATAAACTCAGAAAAATGGATTAAAAATCAAATGAGTTTTGCACTCATCAAATTCTCCAAACTTAAAATTTTTCAGTTCCTGCCAAAGAAAGAAGAATTGTTTGTCCTCAAACAATTAAGCTTAAATTTTTAAGGACATTTTTTCTTATTCACCACGCCTTCTTATTCCACCTTCTAATTTGAAATGTGAGGATAGCAACATCATTTTAAATTTCATTTTAGATTCAAGAAAAAAGGAATGGTTTCACTTCTATCAGAAATCCTTGATAAATAATGTATTTAAACGCCTTATTCAACAAGTCTTGTTTTCAAGGTGGTGTGTGCAAAGTCTTCAACTTTTTCATCTTCATGTTGAAATTAGTTAATCTTCCTGAGACTCTTAGAAAACTGGTCAAGGTCCCATGTTTCGCTTTTCATATCGATCTCCACTAACGTGAAAATTCAACCTTCAAGATCAACGAGGTCTTTCAGCTTGTAATGTCGGGCTTAGGTAATTTGCAGATAATGGGAAAATTTTGCTGCAAACTACCCGCCACTCTTTTTTACCTAATTGTCTTCAGCTTCACTATTTTCCTTCTTCAGACTTGTTGATTCTCCTCAATCTTAGCCTCGATTCATCTTTTGAATCTTTAAGGCCATTTCCTTGATTTCCACTCGCACTTTATTCGCTTTCGCCTCGTTTCTAACTCTTGGCTCTGCTTTTCTAAGGATTGAATAAGCAACAAGCTTTGCCTTCTTAGGCTTATCACCCCAGAGAACTTCGGGCTAGCAACTCACTTACCGCTTAGCACAGTGGGCACTAAGTGTTAAAAACACCCTACGAGCTTAATTGTTCAAAGGAAATAGGCCACAAGACAAAACTTATTCCCTTTTCATCAATTTCCTCGCTTCTTTACTTCTTCTCCTCCCGTAATATTTCAAATATTTTCCCCAAACTAGTTTCTTCACGTAGACCTTTCAGGCCGGAAACTCGGATAATTTGGGCTCTTTGCCGCAAAAGGATTGCTGCAAGGGAAGGGGATCTCGTGTTTTAGTCAGTTGGCCATTTGAAGAATTAAGGCTTGGCTTATGCCTCGATTCTTTGGCCCGACCTGGAGTCAAGTGGATCCGAACCTGCTTCGGGGTGCTGGTGACCATACTCAGACTTTACTTTTTTTTTTTTTTTTTTCGTAGCCGAACTTGTAAATTGCGGTATACAAACAATTTCTATAATAACAAAAATCATTTACATACACAAAAGAACTACCATAGAGTGGTGTCCATCAAAATCTATACACATATACTAAGTCCCATTTACTTTAAGCAAATACTAATACATGTACATACTCCATTACAAACATCAGAGATCGCTAATACCCCGTGAGCACCTATCTTTAGAGATGGCCCGCATCAGCCGCGTGGAATGTCATGTCCTCTTTATCTCCTCTTTCGCAGCTACACCCGACAACACTGCGCATGTTTACGCTTAAGTGAACATATACAAGAATCTACCAATAACAATAATCGCTGCCACTTTTCTGGCTTCACAGGATTCTCACATAGCTAGAAGCAGACATTCACAAATGCATTCGCTTGGTGAATCCTATCCCTGCTCGTCATTCGCAGCAATGTGGTTTCACATTTAATATCACCCATCTCACATATGGATATAGAAGTCGACATCTCACGACGCATTCGCTACCGTGAACCCTGTTCCGCTTCATTATTCAAGAAGACGTGGTTTCACATTTGTCATCACCATCTCAATATACGGGTTATAGAATGACATTCACGGCGCATCTCAGCTTGGTGAATCTCCGTCCCGCTTTGTCATTCAAGAGAATGAAGTTTCACATTCAATATTACCATTCTTCACATATGGTTATAAAAATCGACATTCACGATAGATCTCAGTCAGAATCCCTGGCCATGTTCATTATCCAAGAGCAATGTGGTTTCACATTTAATATTACCATTCTCCACATATACGGTTATAGAAATCGACATTCACGACGATTCGCCTAGAATCCTGGTCCTCGTTTGTCATTCAAGCAAGAGTAATATGGTTTCACATTTAATATTACCGCTTCACATATGGCTATAGAAATCGACATTCACGGCGCATCTACCAGCTTTAACTCATTCCGTTTATCATTCAAGAGCAATGTGGTTTCACATTCAATATGCCACTTTCACTTCACATATGTATTATATGAAACGACATTCACGATGTGAGACCGTTTTATGAATCCTATCCGTTTGTCATTCAAGAGCAATGTGGTTTCACATTCAATATTACTGCTTTCACATATGGCTATAGAAATCGATATTCACGATAAATCTGGGCCGTGAATCCCCGTCCGTTTCTCATTATCTCAAGAGTAATGTGATCTCACATTCGCAATTATTTACCTTCATGACGAATTCGCTTGGTGAATCCCACATGTTGGTCATTCAATAAAAAATGTGATTTCATATTCAATATTTACGACACTTCATGGACGAATTCAGTTGGTGAATCCCGCCATGTCGTCATTCAATGATAAGATTAAATCAATTTACTTTTATGCATTTCACTTATAGTTCAAATACATGAACACATGCATATGTGATAAACATTTTGAATAACAATAATTCAAATCGATATATGCATATGCATATGTATATTTCACAAATAAACTCCTATAATCGGTCATAAACACATTTTGGTCTTCATGTCATTTATGTAAGACAACCATTTCAATAACAATAATTCAAATTGGATATATATACATATATATATATTTCACAAATAGAACTCATAACTAATCATAATCATTATCCCGCTCTTCATATCATTTATGTAGATTCATCTGATCTTTATCTATTCATGCTCTCTTAATCGCTATCACTGCTCATTCATGTATTTCCTATCATTTGTTACCTTTTTCTGGTTATATGTGATAATAATCATATATAACCTAACCACATTATGTGTTCATGACTTATTGCCTTTCATGTTCATATTCATGTTTCAGTTCGTTTTCATTTTCCATATCATATTCATGTTTCATGAACACATCTATACATATTGCATTTCTTGTTCATATCTCGTATCCTTTCTACCATGTATTTAAATTAACTTTAACTAAAGCGATTTCTAAGTACACTCGGGTACAACAATTCAATTTTCAGATAAGATGGTGGCACTAAATGCCATTAAATAGCATATGGTTAGATTCTTGCACTCAAATGAGCTTCCATGTGAGTCCAAGAATACCCATAATGGAGACCTAACTAAGGAGTTATGCTGTGCCGGACAAAAATCAGCAAACTCGTAGCACCGGCAGCCAGCCAGCATAGCAGAACAATCGCCTTTCGTCATTTTCGGGATCTTTAACTTTACATTTGACACTGGTCTTTTGTACTACTTTGAAGCTAAGGTGCTAAGGGTTCTTCTCCAACTGGAATCATCCAAATCGGAGCACCGAAACTCGAGTTATGTCCTAAACAACCCGGACTACTCTATGTTCAAAAATGTAAATCCGTAAATTGGCTCAATACGGTCCCACTCAGTAAATTTTCACTACATAGATTCGACCTGAAGGTACCTATTTCATGATTTTTTGTTCTCCTTGAAGTCTATTTTAAGCAGAAACTTGTATCACCCAAATCAGATCAGAAATGAGTAAGTTATGGCCAAAATACGAACGCTAGTCAAAATAGAAAAATGCACACTACCGTACCTGCAGATAGCCTCGAATTTCGTTTTAATGCGGGTTTTTCTTCACTTTTTCCATAGATTGCTACCCAAATCAACTCAATACTTTTATATACACTTCAAAACCACTCCAAATCTTTATCTTGTAATCTCTTTTCTACTAATTCATCTTTCATTACATATCTTTTCTTCAAAACTCTTTCATAAATTACTCCCCAAAAATAAATCTATAATGGGTCACAAACCCATACATAAACCAAATACAAGGATTGCTAGTGGCTCGTCTAACCCAAACTCCTTTACTTTGCAATTAAAACATGAATCCAATCTTAAAGGGAGGATTCCACGTTTTTCTTGTAAATTTGGGGTTTTACCCACCTTACTCTCAATAATTTTTGGGTTAGGATGACTATCAAAACCCTAGAAAAATCAAATGCCAACAAGAAACCCATGTTGGGATGAAATTTTATCAAACCCTAAGTTTGGGGCAAGCTACTAACTACGCAATTGTATGGAAATTCATACAAGAATTCATAGTTCCATACCTTGCCTTCCTTTCTCCTTCTTCTCTTCTTCTTCTCTTCCTTCCTCTTTCTTTCTTCTTTCTCCCCCTTTCTTCTCTCTCTTTACCTTTTCGGGTCTCTAAAAATGAGAGACCACCGGTTTATCCCATTTTTGTTAAGGCCATGTTCGCCTGTGATTATCAAATTCTTTTCTTATTTTCGCATTTAGGTCCTTCCCATTCTTTCCAATTTCTATTCCATATTTCCTCAAATTCCATATATTTGCATATAATCTATTGTTTTATGCCTTTTATGTCCTCAAGTCAGAAAAGCACCACTTTACCCTGCCTTTCCCCTTATGACCACTAGTCCACAAGTGGTAAATTACATATTTACCCATTTCGCTTCCTCTTATTAATTTTCTGCTTCTATCGCTTATTTCCGGTACTCCATTTAGCTTTTTAATATACTCCTAAACAAGTCCGAAAATCAGCAGTATATTTCAGTGTTATAAGGCTTGCTCGCTCAAATCATGGAACTAGAGGGCATGCTTTTTAAAGATATAACAGGGTAGGCTTGAAAAGCTCAACCGCCAAGGATGGCCTCTATCACTTCTTCATGGTTATTTTACCTAAGATTTCGCCTCAATCAATAATCTAACAAGTTCTAGGACCATGAACTCTTAATCATAAATTTCCTTAAGATGTTCCTAATTTTTCAAAGTTTCATGAGTTTTGCCGACCAAGTGTATTATTTCTTCAAGACTCAGACCGATTCACCTGCTTATTTACACATTTTCAACCGTTATTTATTCCTTTAAGAATATCCATTTTTCCAATTCTTCTTGCAATCTAAACTCGGGATTTAAACAAGGTCGTTACTCCCGATTCTGGGGCTTTTACTACCATGCCTTATTTTTCCGCATTTTGTTCCCGGGAGAAAAACATAATCGGTCATTTGGATCCTTTGCATGCATAAGGCACTCATAATTGGCACATTAACAGTAAATGACACAAACACACAATTTCTCAAGTCATGTTCATCCATTAAACAACATCTAATTCTTCACAATCAAATTTTCATTCGACAATGCAAACAAAACTAAATGTTTAATGCAGTAACTATTAAATGAAAATTCAATAAAACACAGGACACTTGGATGAAAAAATGGATTTCTATTAAATTTTTAGAATGTATAGATTGATACTATGTTAGAAAATTTTAGGTTCCATTTCTTCTTTCAGAAGCTGGAGGTATAATGTTAGAGGGTCTACATCAAAACCGTCACTCGGGATCAAACTTAGGGGAAATTTCATCATCCTCGTATTTTGTCTCTCGAATGTGGGAAATTTTCGCTCAGATATATTTCACTCCGGGGCTAGCCGCACTACACCGATGAGTGTCTTCGCTCTTCCCACCCGATTAATCAGTTCCTCTAACTCGTAAATACATTCTAAGAGGTTCGACAAATCCCTACCGATCAATTCCAAACTTTCCAACCATATTTTTCTCCTATACACATCATTGTCCTCTAGCTGTTGATCTCTATCCTTCATTAATTTCTCAAATTCTCAAACGTTCCTATGTAGATATTTGGAGCCCCCTAATTTTCCCCGAGCATGTTAGCCTCATTTTCGCCTTCTTTCTTCAAGATGTCGAGAAGATCTCGCATCTCTTGAATTGATTGTCAGAAATGCCTCCATTTTTGCATTCATTTTCCAAGCATTTTTCTTCTTCATAAACTCTCCTCTTTCCACTCTTCTTCTTAAGCTTCCACTCTGTTCTACATCTACTCCTTCTTCTAGCCGTGGCTTCTAAAAAATCTTCTCCGACCGCCGTTGTCTTTTCCCATTTCCTCGCTCTTCCATCTCCCTCTTCATCGATCAAGCATTTCCATAATTTCTATGTTATCTTCTCTCGCCTCGATCCTTCGCCAGAAGGGCGCTTGCTCTTTGTACCTCAGATGAATGGCTCAAAGCGGCTGCCCTTAAATGTGCTCTCTCGCTATCAATGCTGACGGATATCTTCTCGTACTTCCTCCATCTCTCTTGCCTCATTTTCCTCACCGGCAATCGCTTCGCTCTCAAAGATCCACCTCCATTATTCTCTTTTCCCGCCTTTTCCTTTCGGGGTCCCCTTGTCACTCTAATTAGGTCGAGGAGAGACCCGAGGAGCATTTCTCTTCTTCCTCCCACATTCTTCACCCCCCGCTAAGAGACAAAGTCCGGTGATACGGCAGGCAGGGATCACCCTCTTTGTTATTAAGGTGGTATCCTCTCGATGGACTCTTCGGGATCAGATTTCCTATGTTCATTTTATATCCTTTCAAAAAGGCATATAAAATGATGGCCTCTCGTTTCCTCGACCGAGCAAAGATGTTCTCAGAGGAACTATCACGCAACGTATGAAGTAAACCAAACCTTTGCTTCTTCATCGAGGGCTCCTCACGGGCGCAAGGTTCTTCTTCGTGACTCCCATGTTCCTTCTCCTCCAAATTAACAGTTCAAGATCTTTTCATAGTTTGGATTTTCTACCAACTTCTTATACTTTGACTCGTGCTTGAGATCCCTCAATTTAAACATTTCATTTATCCGTCTATCCCCGAAAGTTACCCAAACACCCCTCACATAGAATGAATCCTCCTTCATGCCCACTATATTTGCATAAAACTCCCTGGCAAGAGCTGAAAATCCGTGTGCCTCAGGTTACAAAAGAATCCCCAACCTCTTTCTTATTACCTCCTCGAAAAATGGGGAAATCAGCTTCCCAAAACCCTTTCACATACGAACTCTCAATAAACAAGATCTGTTTCCCACAACCCTGAGCTCTTTCAAAAATGAAGTCTGGTCTCTTCAAGGTTTCTTTCTCTAGCTGCTCATCTTCTTCTGGCTAGGTTCCTTGTTTGACATTGATTTCTTCTCCAGGTTGAGGTTCCAACTGAATCTCTTCCACTACCTCGACACTTTCACACATAATTTCGTCAATCAGTTTATTAAGATTTGTGATGTCGTCTTGATTTGCTACGAGTGAAGACTATGGATTTCGCTCGTTCACTCTCTGGTTTTAGGGTTTTAAGATTCAAAACGATGGATGCAGAAGTGGAAAAGTTGGGATGAATTAAAGTTGAATGGAAATTTGAATGGAAGTTGGGCTCAATGTCATGATTGCGATATGGGGGGTCGCGACATTAAATTTCGAGCCTCTTAATTAATGATTTTCAATGAATTCTATTTTTAATGCTAGAACGCCCAAAATGAAAGGTTTAAAACCTATTTTTATTCAGAATCGATACCTCGTCGCGACCTAAAGATTTTGTCGCTGACTATAATGTGGTCACAACTTCAATTTCACCGCTATAATCTTTTTTTTTTTTTTTACTTTATTGTTTCATGTCCGGTATTCGTCGCGACTTATGAAGGATGCTCACCTTCATAAAAGTTTTTGTGTCTCCCCTAACAATCACCACCGCAATTTCAATTCACTAAATCCAATCAAAACAAATACAACTCAATTCATCTTCATCATCCAAATATTCAACAAATCCATTCATTATATCGATTCAAAATTTAAGTAATAAAAATAAAATAGGGTTCCCAAACTTCAAATCATTCTATATATTGTAGACCAAATTTCAACAAGTTCAAGAAGAGTATATCGCCCTGGTTTCTTTCAGACATTGGAAGTTTGATTGTAGATGTTCCTCCTTTGCACATTCTTATTGTCCTGCAAAACTAAAAAAATTATTTTCATACTCTTCAATCAATAATGAATAAAATTACACAAAGCTATTAGAAACTTTCATACAAAAAGTATAACGGGAAAACTTAAAACAAACTGATGTGGATTGCCTTCCACAAAGTTGCTCAATTTTTAGTCTTTAGTTGACTTGTCATACCATATTTCATTGCTTTCTTCAAATTTTCATTCGAACTACAAGAGTCATTCTTCTATGTGCATTCCTCTATGTAGTGCTTTAATCTCTCCGACCATTAACTTGAATTCCTCATGATCGGGCGGGTTCTAAGTGTCATCGCCCAAGTAAAATTCTCAGATTGAGCACATCGTATATGGTCCAATTCCATTTTGATTTAAGCTTCCCGGAAAGAGTATTAGTCCGAGTCAATAACGTGACCCCGACTCCTACTTTGAATTCTCTCCTCAAAATCCTTCTGATCATGCCATTTTTTTGTTTTATCTCAGAGATTCTCGCACTATTATAGGCTTCATTCCTCAACTCTTCCAATTCATTTAGTCGTGAGTAGCCTTTCTTCTTTAGCAATTTCTTTCAAAATCGAAATTTAGCTTCTCGAAGGGCCCACATAGCTTTGTATATTCTAACTCAAGAGGAAGGTGACAAGGTTTTCTAAAGACAAGTCCGTATGGGGACATTCCAAACGGGAGTTTTAAAAGCACCAGAGTGCCCGTGAAGGCATCATCAGTTTCGTAGACCACCCTTATGCTGAGCTACGCCTTTTCAAGAATTTTCTTTATCTTCTCCTATTGGAAATTTCATCTCGCCATTTGTTCGAGGATGATAAATAAAGCCTCATGATGTGTTTGATACCATATCTGCCCATGAGTTTCGCAAACACCTTATTTTCAAAGTGGCTTCCCTCCATCACGATTATAGTTCTGTGTGTTCCAAATCGAGACTATTATTTCTTCGTGAAAAATCCCACAACCTGCAGCATAGTTATCATTTTGGGACAAGTGTTGCTCAACCCATTTCGATACATAATCCATGTACTAGAGTATGTATATATTTCCAAATGAAGTCGGAAAAGGTCCCATAAAAATCTATTCCCATACATCAAATAAGACCACTGTGGTAATTTGGCAGGGCATTTCAAGGTCGCTTATCGATATTTCCCATTCGCATCGATCACATAGCTTCGTTAGTGATAAGGCCCGTAAAGCACGTGAATTTGCATTTATGTTTATGAAATTAATAAAGTGTCGTATTTATTACATTTAGCTATTTTTTGCGCATAATGTATGAATGAAACGTCAGAAAATCCCAGATTTATTAACGTAATCCAACCTCGTTGTATACCAGCTTATACACGAGAGATCGAGGTTGGCGGATTATAAATCAAATCAGTCTCTAATAAATTAATCAGCTCAGGATTTTCACCAAATATTATCAAGGCCCGCTATCATCATGAGAATGAAGTGACCTTAACCCAGTCACTAATGTATGACATTAAAGTGGAGTTCATATATAATAAGATTATATAGACAGACCATAATGCTAGCTAATTCTTTTAAATCCCGCTTGTCTCAAGAATTCAACGCCGCTAGATGATCATATGCGCATCGCCTCAATCCCGAAGTAGTCATGTAATTTTTTATGTCAATCGGGCCTTGAGTCACGTTAAAGCTCGTTATGGAAACGGGCCCAATACTGCGGTCTTCGAGGCCCATCGACAAAGGTACCGGGAATGTGAACTATGGACATGGAATCCAACCCTTCCTAAGGAAGCTGGACAGTCGGTTCCCTTATGCTAAGCCCTGAACCCATCGGGGCTGAAGCGCCGACTTATAACAATGTGTTTATAAATTAACTCTGCTCACTAATGGATTAATTAACTTAAGGATCGTGGATATAATTAGAGGGCAAAACGGTAATTTCATCCGACTCTAGTTATGAACCACTTCTTAGAGGATAGAACCCATGTAATGATTAAATCAATGGACACTCGAATTTCCGAGTAAAATCGATATCGGTAGTGACAAGAGTTCAATTTCAAGTTTTAAAGGAATAACTCGAAATTAATAAATTAAAATGATTGATTAAAGAGTTTAATTAATTATTGAATTTATTTGTGAGCTGAAATTAAGGTGTCCATGGGTCCACTCCACCTCCTATATTACTACAATGAACGATTCATGATTTGGAATATATTACACTTATGATCAAGGCTTGGAAAATAATTTTTGGATAGTTGCTATATTACCAAAGGACTCTACAAATTAATATTGGTCGCTATAGATTAAGAGTATTAATTATGATTGTTACAAATTAATATTGACGCTTATAGACAAAGTAATAAATAGGATCGTTACAAATTAATACCGACGCTACGTATTATGAGTAATCGCACGATCGTTTGTTATTAATCAAGACCGTATAAGTAAATTTGAAAATATCCAAATCGTTGATATTTATGCAATTGGGTTGATTATAAATAAGAAACCCGTCTAATGAGAAAAAAATAATAAAGGAGGTTTTTTCCATACCCTAGTCTCCTAGAGAGTATCTTCTTCCCTTGTAGATCCCCTTGTCTCATGTGTTGAGTACGCAAGGTAGATCCGTGCAAAAACTAGAGTGTATCGCTTACATCTCGAACTGCTGTGCCCCACACACCTCAAGGAAGAAGCGGGCTAATCACACCTCGTGTGTGGAGTTGTTTCAACTCCTACTAACCAACAAATTTCCTATAACAATACCAGTATAGATCTGATCTTCACCTTTTGATATTAATATGTGTTTCAAGAGGGTTCCTCATAAAATAAGATTTCAAAATTTTAAACCTAATTCCGTCGTTGCCATTTTATTTCCATCACTGGGTATCGTGCCGGTCCATGTAAATGCATATTAATATATATATATATATATATATATATATATATATATATATATATATATATATATATATATATATACATTTTTTTTTTTAATTTGTGTTTAAGTGAAAATTGTTTTCGATTCATGCATGAGCGGGCATTCCGCATATTTTAATGTGATTATTCGTGTTTGTGTACGGATGGGATGAGGGTCGTAATTATATGGTGTTTTTTGGGTTAGGTTTTTTATTTTCCCTAGATCTTGTGTGCTTCATTATTTCAGTGATAGATTTTGTAATTTTTTTTTTTGTATTATCAGGGACCGTAAATTACACAATGGGCTTGACATGAAGACGGAGTAGCTTGGGAAATTATGTAATTGCAAAGGGCTTCCATTATGTAATTTAAATATTTTTTCCATTATTTTTTCAAATGTTGTAATTATTAGAAATACCCAAAACACCCGGCCCGCTTTTATTTATTTATTTATTTACTTTATGTTATCAAAATGTATGAGATGAAATTCGAATAACATGCCCATGCATATAACATGTCATACATGAATGCCCACCATATTGTATCATGCACACTATCCTTAGAAACATGTTCTACTTTAGAATGTTTGTTTATTCGTCATTGAATAATAAATTAAATAATGGATATAGTTTAATAGTTAAACTTGGTAATTTCCAATTTAATTTAATTCGCCATACTTGCTAATGCCAGTGTTCGCTTTAACCTATTATTCAATTTTAATAAATGATTGATTTTGTTAAAAGATGGTAAATAAAACAATAGGCCCAAATATGTTTGACTTAAAGTTAGTTGGCTTAGTCTTTTCACTATGGAGCTAGGTTTACCTTAAACTGTTAGCCCAATTAGATTTGGATTAGTTTTAACTAATAAACCTAAAGCCCAATTGGGGATTAACTCTATACGCCTATTTAATAGAATTAGATTCTCATACCTAGTAATTAATTATATAAAGATATAATAATTTGTTAGGGATTATAAAACATATATGTTTTATAACTAGAAACATGCATAAGTTTAAAAATATCGAGTGGGAGAAGGGGCATGTGACAACGTGCCCTACTGGCCTCCATCAAGCAATTCAACACCGAGAGCCCAGTGGCGCCTAGTGACGCTGATTACCCTCCCTACCTGGAGGGTGTCCACCCTGCCAATATCATCAAGTTACACTTCCTATGCGACAGGTTTGGATGATGTATTCAAGATCGAATTCACCCTACTACAAGCAATCTCGGGGTTAAGTCATGTAACCTCGAAACGACCGGGCTCACATTCTCAAGAAGATACAATTAACTAAGCATCAGATCTTGACCGGAATAAAGGTAGTTAACAAATGTGGAAAACATGAGATATTTTTGAAGTCTCATTTATTAATTTTGAGATAATCCTAAATTTAATTTATAATTAGTATGACCTACCCTCACGGCGGGATAATAATCAGAGGTTAACCCTACCTCGATTAGTATTCTTGCTTATGTGTTTTAATTTCTATGCATTCATGCATCACGCTTACTATTCCAAAAATATATTTAATGCTTCTTCGTCGCATGTAATAAATAATGTGCTTTTATTTAATTTCAGCAATAATGTCTGCCTCAAAGCCCATAATTGCTTTACTCGTGAATGAATCCTTAACCGGCGATAATTTTGTAAATTGGAAAAGTAATGTTAATATCGTGCTAGTCTGTGAGAACAATAGATTTGTTCTCACTGAGGAATGTCCTGCAGAACCTCGCAGCCGACGCCGCCGTAGCAGCCTCGTAACCATATGAACGTTGGATTCAAGCCAATAACAAAGCCCGAGCTTATATGCTAGCCAGCATGTCAGACGTGCTTAGGCTAAAACATGAGAGGATGGAAACTGCCATTGAGATTATGGATTCCTCCAAACATGTTCGAAACACCAATCACATTGGCATGAAGCTACTAGAAAGTACATGAACGCCAAGATAAGTAATAAAGGTACTGCTCGCGGATCATGTTCAACATGGCTAATTATATAAATGAGGCAGAGACAAGATCGGGCCATAATAGATGAGCGCACTCCAAGTGAGTATAACATCGATTCACTTACTCCCGATTTCCTTCAATTCACCAAAGAACTGAGAATATGAACAAGCCGACTACAATGTAACCCAAATTAATGACTGCAAATCTTCGAGGCCATCTCGAAGACAAGGACCTCAAAAGGCCGACAAATGTTGTTGAAACTGAGGGCCTCATCCTCTCTTCTAACAATAAGAAGCAAGAGGAAGAACAATAAGGGTGCCTCTCGTAGAAGACCACAAAGAAGAAGCAAATGCCTCAAAGCAAGCGATAAGAAGGCGGCTCCAGTTGCAAAAGAAACCCAAAGGAAAATGTTTCCACTACGGAGTCAATGGGCATTGGAAGAGAAATTGTAACAAGTATCTCTCCGAACTGAAGGAGAAAAAGAAAGGTAAATTTGATTTACTCGTTTTAGAAGCCAATCTAGTGGAAGTTGATAGTCAATCCTGGATAATTGATTCAAGGTCCACTAACCATATTTGTTCTCTTTGCATGCTTGAATTCTTCCAGGAGCTTGTCGATGGGGAGTGCTCGATGGTAGTCTAAATGGCCGACGTGCTCAAGCACAGAAATGGGAGATGTTCGCTAGAATTGGGGTGAATAAATTCTCGTTAACAATGTTTATCGTATTCCCGGATTCGTAGGAGAAATTTGATTTCAGTTTCTAAGTCAGATGAACAATTGTTTCATCAAGCTTCAATTTATAATAATTAGATTGTTATTTCCTGAAATGGTTTAAACATTTGTCATGAAAATAATGAAAATGGGTTTTACATTTTAAGGCCAAACAAACGAACTCTCCTTAACACTGAACTATTTAGAGTAGAACATCCTAAGCCTCGGCAAAGATTCTTGATAATGACGGCACGCACTCTGGCGGCACCTAAGGTTGTGACATATAAGCCCGGATGTGGATCATCAGATCGGGTAAAGGATGGTTGCTTCATTCCGATTAGTATGCCTAATTCTATTCCTGCCGTAGGGAATTATACCGCCTAGCATCAGAATACCGTGGGAATCCGCCGTGTCATCTCCACAGGAGTGGTCTCGATCTCGCTGGATCATCAGAGCTATTATCCACTAAAAGTATGATTTAAAGAAAAACTCGTAGTATTGTGTTGTTTGATTGAATGGCCGACGTTTGAATGTTTTAAATAGAAAGACAATTGTCGGGAATTTAGTGGTTCCACTCACTTCTCGACGTAAGTCCCACCTCTATTTTATAAACTCATCTAGGAACCATTGATAAATGGTCTCGGGCGTGAGGATTTATCTTTTAAATGCTTTTTAAAATAATGACGAAGTAATACCAAAGTTCACTTGTTCTTAATTAAAAATGAACCCTTAGTTGGCATTATGATCAAGCACAACGTGAAATGAAATACTTCGTTAACACGTTGTCAAGAATTTGTCCAACTAAGGGATTTAAAACCTTTCTACACAAGTGATCAATATTACACAATCCATTGAAAATCAAGAGAGGAATCGTGGATTTTATCTTTGACGGGTGAGTTTCCGTATGATCCCGAAGCAAAGCAGGGTTTAGAACTCCTTAAAACTCGTATGAACAATTAAAGATTTAAGAACGATTAAACATAAAAACAAGACCTTTACATAAAATCGAATCGGGACTCTGTAAACCTAGAATAGAAAATATGGAATGCCAAGATTTAAAGGCACTGATGCCGAAAGATTACAAACTCGAATCCAAACTTCTAAAAGAATGGAAATCGAAACTGGATCTGAAGCAAGTAATACCACTAAAAATGGAGAAAACTCTTAAACCTAAACCCTAGAAGTGAAGAACTCAAAACTCAAGAGAAAACTAAAAGATCTAAAAAGCGGCTCTCTAATACTTGTGTCCCCTCCTTTATAGCCCCTCCAAAGTGATTTTCCCATTTCGTTCTCTTACGAAAGTGCCCTCACGTCCGATTGACCTCGACACCCCGCAAGTTCCATAAAGTTCTAATGCAAGAGGACTTTAAGTTCTAATCTATAGACTTGCTTATCGCTAATTTTCAAAGAAGTTCTACCTGTGAGGACTCTCAAGTCTCACCTAGAGGACTTGTCCACCGCTACCCTGCCAGGTTCTACCTGGGCAGGACTTGAAGTTCTACCTAGACTTGTCCTCCGGTGCTTTCCCTTGCTTCACGGGGTTCCCGAAACTTCGCCAATTTCTCACCCACATCCACATTAAGTTTCATATTGGCTCGAGCTTACATCCTGTGCACTTACGTTTTAAACCCGAAAGACCTCGCACAAATCTAAAAACATTAAGAGATTAGAAGTACTGTTTATGCCAAATGTGAGTACATTGTGATTTAATGTGTTAGATTCCGTTATAATTATCACTAATTGTGTATTCATCACACTCCCCAATTCGCATCTCGCTAGTCCCTAGCTAGCGATTTAGATCTAACCCAGAATATTCCCAAATTATACCCTAACAGTTTTATAACATGTTTGGGGTATAATAAACTAAGTATATTTATTCTAATAAAATAAAGATAAAACAAAATAGGAATATACAAGTTAAATTACAAATAATAAAGAAGATTTGAGGCTATTGTAAAAATATTATAAATTGATTTTAAAATATTATAAGAGTCGAGACCCTCAAAGTAAAACAAAAAAATGGGATAAGATCAATTAAGGATAAGACCAAAAGAAATATCTTATTTTGGTCTTGGAGAAAGGAAGAGCAAATACGGACAAGAGAGAAGAGAGAAGAAGAAGAAGAAGAAAAGAGAAGATTACAGGTATGGAACTATGGGTATTGGTTTGGAATTTGAGTATTGTATGGATTTTGGTGATAGAACCTATGAGACACAGGTGAAGTTCAAGGGAAAACTACTAAAAAATGAGTATAGAAATATGGTTTTGTATGAATACACATGTCTTGGGTTGTATGGAAGTCTAGTTTTGGACTATAAAGTTTAGATACATGGTTAAGAACCCTCTATCTTGTGTATGGTTTGGGTTTAGGAACTCCTAAACTCCTTTCTTGTAGGGTTGAGTTAAGAAGAGCTTTAAGGCTCCTCAAACAGGTGTGAAGGGTCTAGTTGCAAGTTGAACCTTAAAATTCCCTATTGCTCGATCATATGCAAGATCCGGATTCCTAGAACGGATTGTTGGGTCAGAAATGAATTCCGAAGTGAGTCCTTCTAGTAATTGTAGCCACATCAATGAACTTGATGTTAGGCTTTTGAATTACCTGATTCTCTGGGACCTCTGTGTAATTATGTCCTTTTTATCGGGTCACCAAATAACCGTAGGGGTCAGTTCTGCCAATTCGGGTCAACTAGCCGGACCTTAGAACGAGTTTTTTGAACCAGAAATAAAGAGAATTTGGCAGTAAGTCCTTCTGTGAAATTGTAGCCACATCAATGAACTTGATGTTAGCTTTGAATTCTCTTATTCGTGACTTCAGAGACCAAGTTATGGTCTTTACTTTGAATAGTGGATCGAGGGGTCACAACAAGGGCTCGCTGGCAAAGTGGACGAGGGCTAAACAAGGGGTCGCCACGAACAAATGTCGCCCAACAAAGGGACGAGGGTCGCCAAACAAGGGGTCAAGCCAATGAACAGCGGACAATGGGTCGCCCAATAGGTCGTTAACGGTCAAAGGGTCGCCCAACGCTGGATTCAGGTCGCCAAACAAGCGGCTGCCAATAATGCAGCTACCAACAAAGTGGACGAAAGGCTAAACAAGGGGTCACACGAACAAAGGGTCGTCCAACAGCGGATTCCAGGGGTCACAACAAGGGGTCGTCAGCCAACGCTGATCGCCCCAACGCTGGGCCGCCGCTGCTAATCGGGCCGCTAAGACCTCCAACTTCGGAAGGTCATATCTCCTTCGTTTGAACTCCGATTTGGGTGTTCTTGGACTCTATGGAAAGCCCATTGAGTCAAGAATCCATCCATATGCCTGAGGGAGACATTAGATGTCAGACCAAAGTGTTAAAATGAGCTCGTCACTTCAGTGCAGCTCGTCAATTCGTCACTCGTCAAGACTGATCGCGCATTACCTCCAACTGAAGGTCATATCTCCTTCGCTTAACCCGATTTGGTGTTCTCACTCTATGGAAAGCCCATTGAGTCAAGAATTCAGCAATAGACAGTTTGGATAAGATTGGAACTCATATTAGTTCCAGAAAACATGAAAACAGTAGGCAGTAAGAGTAAAATGATAGCTTATTTGTATTAGGAATGTTATTATGAATTCATAACAACTCATAAGCATACATGGTAAGCATAGTTATTTATGCATGTAATGAGATATGAAAATGAAAAGATATGAATAAATGATTGTATTTATATATCACATATGATTACTCTAACGACAACAATTATTCTGAATATGAGATATATACTTACATAAAATACACAAGGATTGTCCGCTTAGAACCCGTAGAGGGATAGATGGGCATGCCTATTAGGAAGAATAAGTTCGCAGCATATCAGTTATATTCGAAATTCCGTGACCCCGTGTGGTCAATGACATAGATCCCGTTGATCAGGTGGCCCCGAAGGGTCACCACACAGCGCTCCTGCCCTCATGGAATAGGTCACTGGTCTCTGATGTTGATGATACCTTCGGTGGCAATATATTATAGCGCCTACGGCCTCATGGGATCTGCTTCATATAGTGAATATAGCACCTTCGGTCCTCATGGATTATAGTATTCTCGCATTCACTCCTAAGGTTTATGCATGAAACATAAAAGAAAAATGATGTATATGCAAAGTGAAAATGAAGAGAATATAAAGCATAATCATATGATGATAGTATGCTACAAGAACAAGAAGTAAAAGTACAAGATTACATGAAAAGCATTCGGAATATGATATAAAATGAAACCGGTTATGATAAGTATATATATGAGAAATGACATAACTGTGATCAAGGCATTGTTATATGCATTTGTATAAAAGTGTGGTGACTTTAATAGAAGTCATATTCCCACTAAGCTGTGAAAGCTAGCACGGGTGTTCAACTGTAGGTACGTTAAGAGGAAACCAGAGGACAGACAATCCACATCACAGCCAAAGGCCACACATCAATAGGTGCTCCACTGGAAGACCTTTAGGTCTATTTTGTATATGAAATTTTGTAAACTAATGTAAATATTGTAAATGTTGAACATTTCCATATTTGGAGCTTGTATATATATTTTGTAATCCGCTGCTACAGAATGTAATACAAGTTAATTGTTTAACATTATATGAATATGCAAGTGTAAAGGTTATAAGACATGAAAAAAAAAAGTGACCCTCACTTGACATCCATGCCGACTTGGGGCGCCGCGCTTAGTGGCATCGAGCATCCCTGATGTTCGACCCGCCACCTGGGTCGGATCGAGAAGGTGTTACGCTTAGTGGTATCGAGCCTAGGTTTAGGCGTTTCGAAAGCCTGTTTAGGTGGCTCGAATAGAGTATATGAAATAGAAAAGCCTCGTGTTTAGTAAATGTAAAATTCGATGTGGGATGTCCTCAGGTTTTCAGATGAGATGGATCGCCCCGAAGAAGCCGCGAGAGTGTCAACCCAATGGAACAGCAAGCCATCGCTTCGAATAACCTTCAGAAAGTAATGTACCTAATGAGCCCACGAAGCCTTGCTGAGAATATCGCAAGACATGGCTCGGGCTTTGATAGATTGATCGCACTCCAAAGCTCCAATAGACACAAGTAGAAGAAGACATGGAGCAGAGGACCACAGGTCGCTATAAAGAGTCGTGAGAAAGTTTCTAATTTTTGGTTAGAGAAGTTAGAAAAGGGTATTAGAAGAGGTTAGATGTCCTCCCGATCGTAGAGCATCATGTGCAAATTTCACTATTGCAGGAGGCATACATTTGGTGAAACTAGTACTCAAAGTCCAAGGATTCCAAGTCCCCTGACATGGGAATTCTTTGTCCAAGAATTCAGGACAAAGTATGTTATCGATGTATAGGATTCCAAGTGGAAAACAGCTTCCTAAATTTGAGGCAAAGGAGCTTATCTATCGAATAGAAAAGAATTTAGCCATCTTAGTAAATATGCACGGACTGGTCCTCACCGAGGCATTTCGGTGTAGGCAATTTGAGGATGGATTGCATGATTCCACTGGTGAGGTATTCGCACCTATGACTTCTCCAAACAAAGGATTTTTATCGCCTGTCCAAGCCGCAATGAAAGTAGAGAGACTAGAAATGAGCAAAGAAAGAAAGATTTCAAAAGAAGAAGTTTTCTAAAGGAGCTCATTCCTCCTCGAAAGAGCTGTATAATCTCCACCAATCGTATCATAGTTCCGCTTCGAGGGGTAGAGAAGGCAAAGGTCCAATGTAGCATGTAAGACAGTGGGTGCTTCAATGGACAGGGAGAAATTCCTTTATCGCCCTCATTGCCATAAAAGGCATTTGGGAGTTTGCAGGATATTGACAGGAGGGTGTTTTCGATGTGGAAGCCTTGAGCATTTGAAAGCACAGTGTCCCCGAGAGTTAGGGGATAATAGAAGCCAACAAGGAAGTGGCAGAGGAAGATCTGCGACACCACTTCCGACTCGTGATCGTGGTAGGGGTCGTAGTGGCCCATCTCAGCATAGAGGACGAGGAGGCATAGTGTCGAAACAAGAGATCGCCCTATGCCTACAAAGACCAAAGACGAGCATATGCTATGAAGGCTCGTGGAGGATCAAAATACTCCTGAAGAGAAGTGTATATTTTCTTTATATGATATAGAGATGTATTTATCAGATTGATCCTCGGATCTACCTATTCATATGTGTGTGCATGGAGCATGTCTTTTGACAAAGCAAATTTAATGCAGAAATTAGCATATGACATGCATGTAACTAGTCCGTTGGGGCACAACGTTAGTGTGAATAACATATATAGAAATTGTCCTATTGTTATACAAACAAAGGAGTTTCTCGCTGATTTGATAACCTTACCATTCCGAGAGTTTGACTTGATTCTAGGAATGGATTGGTTGTCTACAATCGAGCTATCGGGATTGTGGACAAAAAGACGGTAGTGTTGAGATGCTCGACCAGACCGAGGTAATAATAGTACAAGGCATTGGATCAAGTGTAATGCCAAATGTTATCTCCACTATGCAAGCTAGAGAATTATGAGGAAAGGACGAGACATTCGCTTTGATACTGGACCAAGAGAGGTCAGTTGATGCAGAAAAGATCCCGCAGTAAGTGAATTTCCGCATGTATTCCCGAAGAGTTACTTCTTCGTGCATTCCATGAGAGAGAGGACTTAGCCATAGAAATTGTACCAGAACACCCATGTCAATGGCAATCGTACAGATGGCTCCAACTGAAATGGGAAAGAGTTAAAGAGTCAATTGCAAGAACTTTTAGATAAAGGATTTATCCGACCCAGTGTGTCCCCTTGGGGTGCACCTGTTTTATTTGTGAAAAAGAAAGATGGCACTCTACGGATGTGCATCGATTATCGGCAGATCAATAAGGTGACAGTGAAAAACAAGTACCCATTGCCGAGAATTGAAGATCTTTTTGATCAGTTGAAAGGAGCGGGTGTCTTTTCGAAGATCGACTTGCGATCAGGGTATTATCGCTTGAGGGTAAAAGAAGGAGATGTGTCAAGATCGTATTTAGAACCCGAGCATATTATGAGTTTTTGGTCATGCCATTTGGGTTGACTAATGCACTCTGGGCAGCTGCTTCATGGATTTGATGAATAGGTTTTCCGACTCTATGTGGACTGCACTTGTTGTGGTTTATTGATGACATCCTGGGTGTATTCTAAGGATGCAATGTGATCATGAATAATAATCGAGAAATAGTCTTAGAGACATTAAGAGAAAAGAAGTTATATGCTAAGCTCAAGAATGTGATTTTTGGCTAAAGGAAGTCTCATTCCTAGGCCATATTGTGTCCGGGTCGAGGGTATAAGAGTGCTGATCCCGCTAAGATCAAGCTGTCATGGAATTGGAAATCACCTCAAAATGTAACCGGTGTGGCAGTTTCGGGCTTAGCAGTTATTATAGAAGATTTGCAGGAGGCTTTTTCGTCATAGCTTCTCCGCTCACCAAGTTATCAGAAAGGAATAAAGTTCGAGTGACAGATAAATGTCGAACAGCTTTGAACAGCTGGAAAGGGATGTCGGCCAAGCACCAAGACACACACATTTCTATCCCGGGAAAAGAGTATACCTTTGTATAGTGATGCTTCATGCATTGAATAGATGCTGTTAATGCAAGATGGAAAGTAGTGGCTTATGCGCCCGCATGCTTGAAGCCACATGAACAAAATTATCCCACCTACACCCAGAGCTAGTCGCGGTAGTTCTGCTTTAAAATACATACACTAATATGTCGGGTGCAATTTACACCGATCATAAGAGTTCGCTACTTGCTAACGAGAAAGAGTTAACGGAGACGAGGTGGTTAGAGTTATTAAAGGATTATGATCAGATCATAGATTACCACCTAAAGGCTAATATAGTAGCCGGTTTTGGGTCGAAAAAAATGTTGGTAGCAATGTCATATTAGCATAGTTGATTGGAGACTAGGAGATGATGGAGCTATGTTAGCTCAACTAGAAGCTAAACTGCTTTAAAGCAAATTGATTATAGATGCGCTAAAAATGATGAAGAGTTACAAAATTCCTACGATGGTTAGAGATGGTGACAAGACTGAAGTTTTTAGGAGGAAAAGAAGTTTTAAGTCATTTTAATAGATTATGTGTGCCGATGATAAAGAGCTAAAGAAAAAGTTGCTATTCGAGGCTCAATACGGTATTTACTATGCATCCGGAGGGAATAAGATGTACCAGACTTTGAAACACTTTTATTGGTGGAAAGGAATGAAAAGATGGGATCGAATATGTGTCTATGTTTGACGTGTCACAAGTCAAAGCCGAACACCAAGTGCCAATAATAGGTTTGTTAAATCCCCTTCCAATTCTCAATGGAGTGGGATAACATTACTATGGATTTTGTATCGGTTTTCCTCACACAACAAAACATGACTCGGTTAGGTGATCGTAGATAGGCTCACAAAGCCTACCATTTTATCCTTACGTAGATTGACTATTCTATGATCTAATTGAATGAGTTATATGTAGATGAGATTGTGCGATTGCATGGTGTGCCGTTGTTCACAGTCGGATATCCGAGATTTACGCCAAGGTTCGAAGGAATTACGCCGCCTTAGGCACTAAGTCAATTTTTAGTATTCAAGATTCCATCCGCAAAACAGATGACAAACAGAGATTGATTCAAAAAGCTCAAGATATGCTTCGAGGTTGTGTCATGGAATTTTCTTAGTTGATAGGTATATTCATGATGGAATTTGCTCATAACAATAGTTTTCACTACATCATACACCATATACAGCTTTGTATATTTTAAATAGAACTCTAGTAAGTTGGACAGAATTGAATGAGCGTAAAATCGACAGGTCCGCATAGTAAAAGATGTAATAGAAAGCATGTTATTCTAAGAGAGGTTAAAGGCAGCTAGTGATCGACAAAAGTCGTATGCTAACCTAAAGAGGAGAGATATTGAATATAAAGTGGGAGACAAGGTCTTCTTAAAGGTATCACCATGGAGGAAAATTCTTAGGTTTCGGTCGAAGGCAGCCGAGTCCAAGGTTCATAGGCCATATGAGATTTTGGAACGATTGGCCCTGCATTTATCGATTGGCACTCCCTTTACAGAGTTGGCTAAATTACACGATGTGTTTCATGTGTCGACGCCTCTGGGAGATACCGTCGATGAGTCGTGACATACTACTCGCAAGAGATACAAGTACAAGAAAATTTGTCATATGATGAGGAGCCAGAGACCATTCTAGCTCGAGAGGTGAAACAGTTGCGGAATAAACAAGTACCATTAGTGAAAGTTCTCTGGCAACACCATGGCAGAATAGCTACTGGGAGCCATAACTATGAGAGCACGCATCTCGCAACTCTTTTCGAACGTGCATGAATTTCGAGGACTAAATTCTTTTAAGGGAGAGTTGTAATATTCCTAAATTATACCCTAAAAAGTTTTATAACATGTTTTGGGTATAATAAACGTAAAAGTATATTTATTCGAATAAAATAAAGATAAAACAAAAATAGAATATGCATAGTTAAATTACAAATAATAAAGAAGATTTGAGGCTATTGTAAAATATTATAAATTGATTTGCAAATATTATAAGAGTTGGAGGACCAAAGTAAATAAAATGGGATAAGATCAATTAAGGATAAGACCAAAAGAAATATCTTATTTTGGTCTTGAGAAAGGAAGATAACAAGGACAAGAGAGAAGATATAAGGTTAAGTTAAGAAGAAAAGAGAAGATTACGGTGTATGGAACTATGGGTATTGGTTTGGAATTTGAGTATTGTGGCGGATTTTGGTGTATAGAACTATGAGGATGTTGTAGTTCCTGGTGCATGGAACTACTAAAAAAATGAGTATAGAAATATGGTTTTGTAAGAATACACATGTTCGGGGTCAGATGGAAGTCTAGTTTTGGACTATAAAGTTTAGATACATGGTTAAGAACCTCTATCTTGTGTGTATGGTTTGGGGTTTAGAACTCCTAAACTCCTTTCTTGTAGGGTTGAGTTAAGAAGAGCTTTAAGGCTCCTAAATATGTGGTGAGAAGGGTCTAGCTGCAAGCTGAACCTTGTAAATTCCCTATTGTCGATCATATGCGTGATCCGGATCTTAGAACGGATTGTTGGGTCAGAAATACAAGGAATTCCGAAGTGAGTCCTTCTAGTAATTGTAGCCACATCAATGAATTGATGTTAGGCTTTTTGAATTACTGATTTGGACTTGTAGACCAAGTTATAGTCCTTTATCGGGTCACCACTGCAATCTGGTGTGGGTCAGCTTCGCCAATTCGGGTCAACTAGCCGGACCTAGAACGAGCTTGAACCAGAAATAAAAGAGAATTTGGCAGCAAGTCCTTTTCAGGAATTGTAGCCACATCAATGAACTTGATGTTAGCTGAATTTCTTAATTGACTCCCGTGAGACCAAGTTATGGTCTTTTTTACTTTGAACAAGGACGAGGGGTCGCCAAACAAGGGTCGCTGCTGAACAGCGACGAGGGTCGCCAAACAAGCGGGTCGTCAATGAACAAAGGGTCGCTCCAGCGGACGGAAAAATACTAAACAAGCGGGTCACAATGAACAAAGTGGACAATGGTCGCCCAATAGGGCCGCTAATGAACGCTGGTCGCCCAACGCTGGACGAGGGGTCGCCAAACAAGGGGTCGCGGGCGAATGCGAGGGGTCGGCCAAATAGCCGACGGCGGGTCACAAACAAGGGTCGCTAATGAACAAAGGGTTTCGTCCAATGCTGGACGAGGGTCGCCAAACAAGGGTCGTCGCGAACAAAGGACGCCCAACGCTGGGCCGCCTCGTCAAGACTGGCCGCGCAAGACCTCCAACTTCTAAGGTCATATCTCCTTCGTTTGGAACTCGATTGCGTTCTCGACTCTATGGAAAGCCCATTGAGTCAAGAATCCATCCATATGCCTGAGGGAGACATTAGATGTCAGACCAAAGTGTTAAAATGAGCTCGTCACTTCAGTGCAGCTCGTCAATTCAGGTCAGCTCGTCAAGACTGACTGCGCATGACCTCCAACTTCGGAAGGTCATATCTCCTTCGTTTGAACTCCGATTGGGGTGTTCTTGGACTCTATGGAAAGCCCATTGAGTCAAGAATCCAGCAATAGACAGTTTGATAAGATTGGAACTCATATTAGTTCCAGAAACACGGAAAATGCAGGCAGTACAGGTAAACATAGTTATTTGTATTAGAATGCCTATTATGAATTCATAACAACCTATACATACATGGTAAGCATAGTTATTTATATGTAATGAGATATGAAAATGAAAAGATAAGAAGGAATGATTGTATTTATATATCACATATGATTACCGAATGACAATAATTATTCGAATATATATATATACTCGAGCATAAAATACGTTGATTGTCCGTTTAGAACTCCGGTAGAGGGATAGATGGGCATGCCTATTAGGAAGAATAAGTCCAAAGATAACAGCTATATTCGAAATCGGGACCCCGCGGTGGGTCAATGACAGATCCCGCTTGATCAGTGGCCCTAAAGGGTCACCACAAATACTCCGCCCTCATGGAATAGGTCACTGTTTCGATGCTGATGATACCTTCGGTGGTAATATATTATAGCGCCTACGGGCCCTCATGATCATCATTTACAGGTGAATATAGCACTTTCTTGGCCCTCATGGATTATAGTATTCTCGCATTCACTCCTAAGGTTTACGCATGAAACATAAAGAAATGACAGTATATGCAAAGGAAAATGAAGAGAATATGGGAAGCATAGCACTCCATGTGATGATAGTATACAAGCATAAGAACAAGAAGTAAAAAGTACAAGATTACATGAAAAGTATCTCGAATGGCGATATAAAATGAAACTGGTTATGATAAGTATATATATGAGAAATGACAAGAATCAGATCGCTATATGTGTTATATGCATTTGTATAAAAGTGTGGTGACTCTTAATAGAAGTCATATTCTACTAAGCTTAGTTTAGCACGGCAAGTTCAATCCGTAGGTACGTAAGAGGAAACTTATGGATGCGACAATCCACATCGCCAGCCAAAGCGCTAATACATCAATATAAGGTTTCACCAAGCACCTTTTGTGTCTATTTCTCAGATATGAAATTTTGTGAAACTAATGTAAATATTGTAAATGTTTAACATTTCCATATTCGGGAGCTTGTATATATATTTTGTAATCCGGCCGCTACTGCATCGTAATACAAGTTAATTGTTTAACATTATATGAATATGCAAGTGTAAAGGTTATAAGACATGAAAAAGTGACCCTCACTTGACATCCTACGCCGATCAGCGCCACAGCCTAAGGGTATCGTAGCATCCCGGATTTGGCCCGGACCCGCCTAATCGGTCGGATCGAGAAGGGGTGTTACAGGAACTACCCACTAGGTATGGAAAACAAGGCGCCTGCAGACAATCAAGTTTTGCAAAATCTCAAAATAGCACTTATGGAGTGTATATTTCACCCGCTGCTACGCACCAAAGACGACTAATCAGCCAACCACATTCTTACACAATGAACATTATAACACGTTAACACAAATTTGGTTATTCAAAGAAGGATTATGGGTTTAAGAAGTGTAAGGTAGTCATGCTTATAGTGAACTGTAATGATCAAAATAAGGTAAGCAATCATATAACATAGAACATGTAACCATCATGCATAAGTCAAGGAACGTAAAACATAAGCCGAATCAAAAAGGCTTAACAATTTGTAATGACCATGGTGTAATGAAAGAAAAGGGGAAAAATCAAACGGTGTTGGCATAACATGGCTAAGGTCTACTACCCGATTGCTAACACCACTCTAGAACGCTTCCAACACAACTGACGCTAAGGTCGCCTCATCCTCACAAGAGAATGCGTCCCTCGTCCACACACAATCGTCCACCATTTGATTCTCCTCTAAATCTGGAGAGGTAGCATCCGCCATCGCTGGCTCTCCCTGAAAGATGTGGCTCTCAAGTCTGGAGAGACGTCGGTCTAGCTGCTTCTGCTTCCCAAGGATGCACTTGAACCATCCCTTGATCCGCCGCTCCATCCTCTTCAAAGGCGATGTGCTCATGTCGGAACCGTGGAAGAAATGGCCCGGTGGTGAGGGGCTGGAAGGCACCGAGGACTGTGCGGGTTCAGTGAGGCCGCCGTTTCTTCGCCAAAGTCTTAGTCGTGGATTCGCTCCTCGCCGAGGTATCACCCTTTTTTTCTTTAATCGCTCCCTCATCCCCGCTTCTTCTACCATACTAGCTCACAGGAACTAATAATTCCTAGCTTGAACGCGAATATCACGAGAAATCCTCCTCTCATCGCGCACCATATGACTAGTGATAATCAATAAGTTTTCCATCATAACCTCGTATAACAACCTAATCTGTTCTTGGATCGAGATTTTCTGCAACCATTCGGCCAAACACGATCGTGGATGATCTTGTTCATCAGTAAGATATTCGCTGAATCTTCCGTGGTGAACAAATTCTTGTCTCATAAATCCATTCATGGGTACAGTGATCGTGCACATAGCCTCGTGAATAGTCAAGATCGAAATCGTGAATGGCCCTAAGTGGATATGGCCGGTCCGCACGCCGTATGGCAGGTGTAAAGTGCGTTGGCCAGGTCGAGTGACACGAGCCGCTTCCCATCATCAGTTTCCAATACCGAAATAACTCACGATGCTTCAAATCGAGTAGAACTCCCGATCCATCAAGGCAAATATCCGCGATCCTCGTGAGAGTGCACGGCGCATATTTTGTTCCCGGATAATTACTCCTCGATGGGATGCGAATAAGAATGTTTCCAAATTCGACACCCTCGCATCGGAAAACCTCTATTCGCCATTAATCGGACTCCACGTGCTCACCTCTCGTAATCTTCTGCAAACATAGCCTCTATTTCTTCATATCGACACTCGAGATAAATCCTCACTTTCCTCGAAGAGGATATAGCCTGTTTTCCTTTTCTTTTCATCGGGCCGGGCGGCATCGGCTTTCTTCTTCACCGCTCGCTCCATGAGGACCTCGATGCCTTCCTTCCTCAGATTCTTCGAACGTGCTACTGGAGATGGCAATGATACAATAACGGCCCGTATGGCCCGTAAATAAATCATCATATCCCCAAGACTCGTTCCCGACCAACACCGGGTCGCCCTATGTACATCTAATAGTAGTCTCTCGCCCATATGGAGACATAGCCTCCCATCCAACAATCACGGTATCAATAGCAAAGAAAATCCAACCACAAAGGTCCATATATAGCCGAAAAGAGATCAACAATGCTAATGGGGAGTTGTAAAGCTTACCACTGCATGCACTGACTGTGGTAACCAACTGAAACTCGAACCGAAAAACTCTCGCGCAGAGACTCCGAGCTGGGGAGTGTGGCTCTAGAGTGAACACACGCTAGGCTTTGTCGGGTGTCAAAAAGCAAAAGGAATATGAAGAGGTGCCAAGATTTCGGGTTAAAACCCTTCTTCCCACTGCCGATCCTACCTAAGAGGGACTTTAAGTTCACCAGAGGACTTAGCCATCGCCCACTTTTGTTAAGTTCTACCGTGACTTTAAGTTCTACCTAAGAGGGACTTACCTCAAACCGATTTTTTCTTTCTTCTTTTTTTTGAATATATATATAATGAATATATATATATATATATATATTTTTCACTTTGGGATGGTGGTGCGCTTATACATCTTGACCTGCTTCAACCGCTTCTTCATCCAAGCTGCAGATGTTTATTTTCTCTTGTTCAAATTTCCATAATCGATCAGATTTGGTAGACTTAGCACTCAGAATCATTCTGGGATATCAACTTCCATGAGAATCACTGCTGTTCCATGAACTGATTCCATGGTTCGAATACAAACTTTACAACTGAAAGCTCAAAATGGGTGCAAGGGTTGAGACACTACAAATCCACGGGTATGCACAGAAATGATGGCCTCTAATCATTTTCCACTTATGCAAGGTGTTCCGTAAAGACTATGATGCATGAAATTAACATGACCAGCTAAAATGATGCACAATTGGAAACAATCACAGGCAAGATCGGGGAAATTTTTGGACGTAAGTCTGTGGTTTGGGTGAGAAGTAAAGTAGGTGAGAATGCAAGGGAAACAGCTCACGTAAGAATATAAGTCTTGCTAAGATGCACATGACAAGATTATGTGGAGAGTATATGAGATCAAACGGTACGTACAAGGCATGTAAAACATAATACTTCCAAAGACGCAAATTTTGAAAAAATTTGACCCATCAACATATAACGACTCATAGTTACATTCAACCCGTGTACACCTACCCTCACATCGTAAAAAACAAGCATTGTCCCTAATGCATTGAACTAAGGTACCCCAATAAATGTAATTTGAGGGATCACAAAAACAACAAATTCTTACGATTTTTATTTTCTATGTTATTGAAAAGCAAATGAAATAACGCGAATTGAAGTAAAAACAATAAAAATAGAAAGCAAGAACAAAATAAAAGCAAAACTATTACAACAATTTGAGACTCCGAGGTTACTTGAAGGAGAGTTTGGCAGAGCGGGTCTACCAAATCCACAAAGGTGCTCGTGAGGGGAGAAATGCCTTATGAATGGTTTGAGGTGTTGGCCATTCACCTTGAAAGAGTTCCCATTGTCGATTTTCACTTCCACGGCCCGTATGGATAAACCACCTTGACGATGAAAGGCCACCCAACGAGAGCGAGCTTTCCAGGAATAGATGCAACGGAACTATAAAGCAAGATTTTCGATTGTCTGAAAGTTTTCCAGGCCAGACTTGTCATGGAATAACTTGAGCCGTCCTTGTAAATTCCGGAGCTTTCATACGTATTCCTCCACGCCTCTTCAAGTTCATTTAATCGTAATAAACGCCGTTTACCTGGGCTGAGTTAGACTGTAAATTAAAAGTTCGAATAGCCCAGCAGCTTCTGTCTCCTACTGGCAAATGGCAAGTTTTACATAAACTAGCCTATAGGAGACATACCAAGAATGCTTTAAAGGCGCGATTTACGCCCAGAAGAGTATCGGTAAGACTGAGTGACCAATCTTTTTTCGATTCTGTGGTAACTATTTTCTAAAATGTGTTTTATCTCTCCTATTAGCTAGCTCACCGAATACATTGGTCCCAGGGTGGTGTTTTTTCCGTGGATACTTTATGGGTGACTCCATATTTCTTTAACAGATTTTCAAAAGATCGATTGCAAAAGTGGAGTCCACCATCACTACACTGTTATTCCGAGGCGTTCCAAACCGAGAAAAAAATATGCTCCTTTATAAATTTCAAACAACCTCATGGTCACGTTCTCGCAATCGCCCCAACCCACTTAGACACAGAGTCACGCATAATAAATGTAGAGATAGCCACAAGAAGGGGAAAGGCCCCATGAGTCACTACACACCCCAACAATCAAAAATTTCAATGATTAGAATCAGTAAGAGGCATCATGTTTCGCTTTGTGACCCCTCCTAGTCGGCATCGGTGCACATAAGCCAGTGGTAAAATCAAAACAATCTTTAAATAGAGTGGGCCAATAAAACCAGCAGCTTGCAAATCTTTGTCTCTGGCCGTTGGCGAAATGTCCTCCGCAGTTCGTAATGGCAAAAAGTTAAAATCCATACCCGCCATCATCGGCACACATCTCCTCATTATTTGATCTCGATGATAAATAGATATGGATCATCAAAATAGTATTTCTTAATATCTCGTCAAGAATTTTTCTTCGTTGAGAAGTCCATTGAGCCGACCGCCGCTGACTAGGTAATTCACTATGTCATCATACCATGGGTAATGAGCAAGAGCAAAGAGTTGTTCATCGTGAAAGCTATCACCTACGGATATGCTACGGGAGCTTGATTCGGAACTAATCGAGATAAGTGGTCAAGAACCACATTCTCGACTTCTTTATCTTTAATGTCAAGTTGAATTCTGATGCAGCAAAATCCACCTAGTTCCTTGGCTCGTAGATCCTCGCTAGAGAGCAAGTACTCAAAGCCGCATGATCCGTAGAAAATGGTCAGGAGCCAACAATATATGACCTGAATTTTTCTAGAGCAAAGACAACTGCTAGAAACTCTTTTTCTGTGGTTGTGTAGTTGGCCCGCGTAGCTCCAGTGTCTTACTGCATAGTAAATGACAAAGCCTTTTGTCCTCCTCTCGTCCTAACACACTCTATGGCATAATCATCAGCATCGCACACGATCTTCAAATGGAGGTCCTAATTAGAGACCGCATGATTGGGCGGCATTAATTGAAGATGTTTTTGAGCTTAGCAAAGCAAGAGTCACAAGCTTGTGACCATGTGAAACATCTTAACAGCAAAGTACATATGGCTCAAGCATAAAGACTAAAATCTTTATAAACCTTCTATAAAAACCAAGATGGCCCAAGAATGACCTTATGTCTCTACCATATTTGTATAGGAGGTTGGAAATCAGTTCAACTTGGCCTTATCAACTTTGATTCCATCTTTGATACAATGTGGCTTCAAGACAATTCCTCGTGGTTACCATGAAGTGACATTTATCCCAATTTAACACAAGATTTTTCTCTTTGGTACCTTCTGCAACTTACTTAGTTCTCTAAACAGCTTCTCCCTAACGAGTCAACAAAACTCGAGAAATCATCCATGAAGATTTCAATATGATTTCTATCATGTCACCTGATTCTCCCATCATGCATCGTTGGAATGTTCCGGGTGCATTGCATAGTCCAAAGGGCATTTTCCTAAAGGCGAAGGTACTGCATGGGGAAAGTGAATGTAGTTTTTCTCGATCTTCCAAAGCCATCTAATTTGATTTGCACTGAAAATTCCATCAAGAAAACAATAAATCATGCCTGAACCCTCTCTAGCATTCGATCAACAAACTAAGAGGAGCTATTTTCCAAGACTGCATTAAGCTTCCTATAGTCTATGCATACTCTCCATCCCTAAGATACGCAGGGAATGAGTCGTTATTTCAGTCATAACCACTGTGACTTTAATTTCAGAACTACCTGTATACCTCAATCCACTGGCATTTCATTCGCACAGGTAAATAACCCCTACATCCAAGAGTTTTAAAACTTCCTTCTTCACCACTTCTTTCATTATCGGGTTCAATCGTTTCTGCGGTTGCTTCAGAAGGTTTAACGTCCGCTCTAAGTGAATTTATGCAAGATCAAGGGGCCGAGCCCCCCATCTCGCAATTGTCCAAATCCCAAAGTAGTCCCGTGGTTTTCAAATATTTCCAAAGTTGAGTTTCTTGAGTCACTTCTATGATAAGATATGATTACTCGGAAAAGTGTCATGCTCCCTAAGAATGGACATTAAGATGTGTCGTAAAGGTTTTAGCTCGCTTAGGTATTTCTCCTGGCTACAATGTCCTCTCCTATTCGGGTGGCAAAGGTTCAAATTCTAGGTACCCCACCGTTAACTTCCAAATACATCTTTATGCTCAATTATAGAGTGGAGAAACTCACCTAAAGTGGTCACTTCCTCATCCCAATTCGGGCCTAATTTTTACATGACTTAAGAGGATCATCATGTGAGACATTATCCAGTGGCTTAGACACTGAGTCAATCATATTAATTTCACACGTGTCTTCTCTATCCTCATTCCTTGATTACATTTATACATATTCAGATTAACAGTCATGTTCCCAAATGAAAAAGTGTCATTAGGCCTCCCTACAAAGTATAATGGCATTAGCAAGCTTGCCAAGAATGGTCAACTAAGAATTACTGAACCGAGTTCCTTGTTCACTACCTGGCTGAGTGTCAAGCACCACAAAAATCGACAGTAGCAGTAAATTTGTCCACTGACCAAGACATTCCTTCTTCACTATTCCCCAGAATTTTGACACTACGGTCAGCCACCCGGAGGGTGATATTGGTTGGCTCTAATTCTCTAACCCTAGGTCCACATATACCGTAAGGCAACAGATAACACTGCCCCTAAGTCCACTAAAGCATGCCCCACTGAATTTCCAACTACTATAGAAATAGTAGACTACCCGGTCTTTGTATTCAAAGTTGTTCAATTAGGACGAGATTGTTCACCATGAATGCCTCCTTGTTGACACTTCTAGTTTTTACCGTAATCCTTCCGTAAATTTACATATGATGGGATTTTTCTTAATGGCTCTAAACAAGGAATGTTCAGATAATCGCTGAACAACTCATAAATTTCAAAGATGGTTATTCACTTTCTTGGTGCTCTAGCCTCTATGAGGGTATGGGAGCCGGAGGATATGGTTAGGACTTATCTTCCTCCGCTGCTACCTTGCCATTTTGCCAGGGACATGAGGTGTGTCTGATTTTTCATCCTTCTAGCTAATTCACTAAGTGAGACTCTTGCATGGTTCCTTGGTTGGGATAGTTTTGTCGACTACCTTACTAATTCCGAAGGGTAGTGACCGCTTCAATGCTCAAAGGTACCTCATCGAACCTAAACTTCCTCACATCACACTTTGGGCTTGGTTTTGGTCAGGATGGAAGTTTCCTTTTCTTGTCAAGGCTTTCACGATAGATGAGGTTAACTTAAGTTATCCGGGATTCACATCTTGTTGGTTCGAATTCGTGTTTGCAGTCGGCCGGGTTCGCACGAACTGCAATGACTATGTCCTCCACATTTCATGTGAGGTCATACGTGAGTTTTGATTCCTCGTTCTATGGATGATGACCTTGATCGAATTTCCTTGAAATCCTCGGGGCCTTGATTCTGAAATGAGGAATGGAATTTAGAAAACCTGGTTCGATAAGGAGGGCCTTGGTTGTTCAAGTGTGTTAGGTGGTCCTCCTCATTTCTCCAAATTAAAAATTAGGATGCTTACCCCAACCAGATTGTATGTTTCGCAGGTAATGAGTCAGTTAGTTTCCTTTGAAGTTAAGGGCGCTGCTTGTTCAATTTGAATGGCTCCTTAACTTGAGGAAGATTTGGGCAAGCACGGTCGAGGTGTGGTCACGATATAATGCACTTAAGGTTCTCCACTCTAGGTCCAAAGGCACGAGGGTATTTAAGGTACACTAGTTACCCTCGCTCACTCTCTTCATCTCTACGGGCTCTAATTTCTCACAAATTGGCAATCTTGGCTCGCAGAATCATCATTCTCTTAGGTGGTGGATTCCACCACCAAACAGTGCTGTAAATTCTTAGCAAAGGTCTAAAGAAGTGTTTGTCTCCTGCTCACGTTCTCTCGCTATAGTGTCAAAAAGTTGAATTGCCTCTCGCACTCTTTTCATAAAATTTTCCCGCACACATCATTTGGATGTACTGCTTATTACCTAGAGATAATCCTTGATGGAAAGTATGCACACCCTCTGTCCAACATCCAACCCATGATGAGGATAGCATGGAGTGAGATCCTTACATCTTTCCCATACCGCGCAAAGCGGTTCACCCGGCTTTCGTAAAAGTTCGACCGCTTCGCACGAGGGCATTAGTACGCGCGTGAGGGAAAACTTATTGAGGAATTCATTCCAAGATGTTTTCCTACGTAAAAGATCGAATTAGGTGCAAGGAATGGAACCATTTTGGCTTTCTCCCTTTAAAGAAAAAGGAAATAAGACCAAATGCATAATGTGGAGAGGGGAACCTGGTGGAGAGGAATGCACGCGTATTATCCTTTCAAATCCCTCATGTCGAGTAAGGATTCTCGATTCAACCTTGGTATACGCTGTGAAGATCTGATCATTTCCGACTTCATCAAAGACTGTTGGCTCCCATCAGAAGGCGACAAAAAGAATTCCCAGGTGGTCCTCTGAGGTTGCAGAATTTCAAGGCCTTTCTACATCAAAAAGACAGAGGTGAACTTATATTGATTGTGTCAAGGTTACCATTTCTCCTCCTACTACCGGGTTTATTTGGGAGCTTAGCATGGCCCTTTATGTCAGGGAGGCTCATAGAGTCCTTGCTGGATTCAGATTATCCATCGAGGTAAAATGTTATCTCGAGACACTCGCTTGTAATGGATTTCTCAAGGTTTCTGGGGGATACAAGCCGACTAATCGCGTTTCTCTGCGAGCCCGTGATTGACATGCACTACACTTACTCGGGCCCAAGAAACACTTATCGAGATTTCTCAACAAAACAAAACAAAATAAAAGAAAGCTGAGAACGACTGGTTTTGCAATGCACTGTAAATTACCTCTAGCTCTCTCTTCGTGATCAACTCGCTAGTCGCCACTCCCCGGCAACGGCGCCAAAAATGCTTCGTCCTGATTAGTATGCCTAATTCTATTCCCAAGCGTAGGAATTATAGTCGTCTAGCATTGTAATACTGTGGGAATCCACAAATACCCCCACAGGAGCGGTCTCGATTCTAAGGATCGGTCAGAGCTATTCTCCACTAAAAGTATGATTTAAAGAAAACTGTAGTGTTGTGTTGTTTGATTGAATGGTTGATTGGTTTGAATGTTTTAAATAGAAAGACAATTGCTGGAATTTTAGGTTCCACTCACTTCTGATCAGGTAAGTCCCACCTCTTATTTATAAACTCATCTAGGAACCATTGATAAATGGTCTTCGATGGAGGATTTATCTTTGCAATGCTTTTGGAAAATAGAGATGATCAAGTAATACTAAACACTTGTTCTAATTAAAATGAACCCTTAGTTGGCATTATGATCGCCACAACGTGTACCGAAACATCTCAAGTTAACACGTTGTCAAGAATTGTCTAAATCAAGGATTTAAAACCTTTCTACACAAGCACTAATATTACACAATCCATTGAAAATCAAGAGAGGAATTGAGGGATTTTACCTTGATCGTGAGTTTCCGCATGATCCTGCTAGTAGGGTTTAGAACCCATAAAACTTGTATGAACAATTAAAGATGAAGTTAACGATTAAACATAAAAAACAAGATTCGCTAAATCGACCATTGACTTGTAAACCGAGTATCAGAAATATGGAATGCAAGATTTGTTAATAAATATTGATGCCAAAGACAAACTCTTGAATCAAACTTCTAAAAGAATGGAAATCAAACTGATCTACAAAGTACCACTCAAAAAATGGAGAAAACTTTTAAAACTAAACCCTAGAAGTGAAGAACTCAAACTCAAGAGAAAACTAAAAAGACTCAAAAGGGTTTCTAATACTTGTGTCCTCCTCCTTTATAGCCCTCCAAAGTGATTTTCCATTTTGGTTCGCTTACCGAAAGTGCCTCACGTCCTATTGAATTCTGGACACCTCAGTTCCATAGTTCTACCCAGAGGACTTAAGTTCTACCTAAGATCCTTGCCATCGCTAATTCTTCCAAACAGGTTCTACCGGTAGGACTCTGGTTCTACCTAAGAGGACTTGTCCATCATTAAATTTCCAGCAAGTTCTAACGTAGACTTGAAGTTCTACCGTAGGACTTAATCCTTCCTGGGTGCTTTGCTTCGCCGGGTTCCCGAAACTTCGTCAATTTCTCACCCACATCCACATTGCTTCATATTGGCTTCCCGAGCTTACATCCTTGTGCACTTACGTTTTAAACCTGAAAGACCTGCACAAATCTAAAAACACAGAAGAGATTAGAAGTACCTGTTCTTATGCCAAATGTGAGTACATTGTGATTTAAATGTGTTAGATTCCGTTATAATTATCACTCAATTGTGTATTCATCAATGGTCCTTTAAAAGAGCTAAAAGTTGGCAATCTTCCAGTCTGTGAATCCTGTCTGGAAGGCAAAATGACTAAGAGATCTTTCTCAGCAAAGGGCTTTAGGGCAAAGGAACATCATCCTGTACATTCAGATGTCCATGACCGAATGTCCAAGCTTAGGCTAAGCACACGAATACTTCGTCACTTCTCTATTGACGATTATTCTAGGTACGAGTATGTTTACCTTATGCAAAGGAAATATGAAACTTTTGGAAAGTTTAAAGAATTCCTAGCGGAAGCTGAAAGACAGCTAGGTAAATCATTATTGTGCCTTCGATCGGATCGAGGAGGTGAATACCTTGATAGAGAGTTCAAGGATTACCTAATTGAGCATGGCATTGCATCCCACCACAAAGACTGAACGCCACAAACAACGGGGCGTGGCGTAAAAGAAGAATCAACATCAAGCTGATAATAGGGTTTGGTGATGAGCTACTCCTCATTGCCACATCACTCGGGATATGCGCTTCAAACCGCAGCCATATTTTAAATGTAGTTCCCCTAAGTCTATCCAACACACCCTTAGAGTTATGGCGGGGTCAGAAACCCGCCTTACGCTCATATCCACAGATATGAGGTGTACAGACATGTGCTAAAGGAAAGATCGGGAAGTTAGGAACCGCACGTAAGTATGTCTGTTTGTTGGTTACCCCAAAGGTATGAGGGGGAGGTTTGTTCTATAGTCCTCAAGATAAGAAAGTATTTGTATCATCGAATCTACCTTTCTTGAAAATGACTACATGGCAAACTTCAAACCTCGAAGTAGGGTTGTACTAGAGGAATTACAATCTGATCAGATCAGACCATGACCAGTAACCGTTACTGGGGAACGTAACAAAGAGACTACAAATCCTATACAGGATGTCATTGCACCTCGACGTAGTGGGAGGGTTTCAAACACCACCCGCTACACAGGGCCGTTGAAGCAAATGTTGTTGTAATCGATATATCAGTGATGATGATCCATTGTCATACAAGCATGCGATGGATGATCCTGATAAGGACAAGTGGCTAACAGCCATGGAACAAGAAATGGAATCTATGTATTCTAATTTGTCTGAACTCAGAGATCTTCCCGAGTCAACAAAGCCCATTAAAAAGTAAATGGATCTATAAGAAAAAGAGAGGTGTGGATGGGAAAGTGGAGACTTTCAAAGAACGGCTAGTAGCCAAAGGCTATACCCAAAAGGAGGGAGCCGATTATGAAGAGATTCTTCTCCCGCAGTCATGCTTTAAATCCATCATCCTTCTTCCATTGTTGCCGCCTCGATTATGAGATATGGAAAATGGATGTCGTAAGACAAATTTTTTGAATGGTTATCTTGATATATTTATATGATGCAACAAGAGGGTTTCATAGTTGAAGGCCAAGAGCAGAAAGTCTGCAAGCTGCTTAGGTCCATTTATGGGCTTAAGCAAGCTTTAAGGTCTTGGAACCTAAGGTTTGATGAGACGATCAAAACCTTTGGTTTCGAGCAAAATGTTGATGAACCTTGTGTCTACAAGTACATCAAGGAAACCAAAGTAGTCTTTTTGGTGCTGTACGTAGATGATATCCTACTCATTGGGAATGATATAGGATTATTGTCTGACGTAAAGAAATGGCTAGTTGAAAAGTTTCAAATGAAAGATTTGGGACAAGCGAGTTATGTACTTGGGATCCAAATCATAAGGGATCGCAAGAACAGACTCCTGGCATTGTCTCAAGCATCTTATATTGATAAGGTGCTGGCTCGGTTTTCGATGCAGAATTCCAAGAAGGGTCAACTACCGACCTGACATGGAATTGTCCTCTCTAAGGAGCAGTGTCCTACGACACCTCAGGAAGAAGAGGACATGAGACAAGTTCCTTACGCCTCAAAGAAGGCAACCACCATGTATGCCAAGGCCGTACAAGACCAGACATCGCAGGCGATAGGAATTGTCAACTGCTACCAATCCAACCCCGGTTGGCGCACCGGGATTGCGGTAAAGCACATTCTCGGGCACTAGGAGAACGAGAAACTATATGTTGATTTACTCAAAGGACTAATCCCATAGGATATACCGATTCGACTTCATGTTAGACAAGGATACGAAAGTCGACGCCTGGTTCCAAGATTCACTCTTGGTGGTGAGCCGTGGTATGCAGAAGTGTCAAACAATCCAAAGATCGCAGATTCTACCATGGAAGTCGAATATATAGCGGCTTCAGGAAGGTGCCTTAAAGAAGGTCCGCTCAAGAAGTTCTTACAACTGAAGGTTGTTCCAAATATGATAAACCCATAGTACTTTTTATCATGACAACGTGGGTCAGGGCAAACTCCAAAGAACCAAGGAGTCACAAGAGAGGGAAACATATGCAGAGGAAGTATCATCCGATTGAGATCGTGCACCTGGGTGACGGGGCTGTTATGAAGATAGAATCAAGACAACCTTATGATCCGCTCACCAAGACGTTACCCGCAAAATCGCTTAAGGGTCACTTATCCGGATGGGCTTAAAGACATGTCTCACATGCTTTTGTGAGCAAGTGGAGATTGTTAGTGGATAGTGCCTTAAAGCATGAATTTGTATTTATGTTTATGAAAATTAATAAAAGTGTCGTATTTATTACATTTTAGCTATTTTTGTGCATAATGTATGAATGAAACGCTTAAAATCCCAGATTTATTAATGTAACTATAACCTCGTGTATACGCTTATACACGAGAGGATCGAGGTTATGTGATTATAATCAAATTGTCCGTAATAAATTAATTGAAGTTCGTGGATCTTCAAATTAAATATTATCAAGTGTCCGCTTATCATTGAGAATGAAGTGACCTTAATCCGGGTCACTAATGCGGCGACATTAAAGTGGAGGCTCCATATATAATAAGATTATATAGGATAGGACCAAGGCGCAGTTTTCAAATTCTCTTAAATACTGTTTGTCTCAAGAATTCAAACAGCGCCGCTAGATGATCATATGCAGATTAGTCTCAATCCTAAGTAGTCATAGACTCCTTTTTATGTCAACTGGGCCTTTTGAGTCATGGATTAAAGCCCGTTATGGAATGGGCCCAATACTTGTGTCTTGGAGGCCCATTGATGTATGCAAATGAATGTGAACTATGGACATGGAATCAACCCTTCCTATGGAAGCCGACTGTCTCCTTAAGTGTTGGTTCTGAACTACGCTTTGAGCGTTTAATTTATACAAGTTAATAAATTAATCGTTCACTAATGGATTAATGGAACTAAGGATCAAGATAATTAGAGGGGCAAAACGGTAATTTCACCCGACTTAGTTATGGAACCACTTCTTAGAGTGGGATAGAATTCTCATGTAATGATTAAATCAATGGACACTTCAAATTGGTAAAATTTATATTAAAGCACAAGAGTTCAATTTCAAGTTTTTAGTGTGAATAACTCAAATTAATAAATTAAAATGATTGATTAAAGAGTTTAATTAATTATTGACTTATCGAGCTTGAAATTACAGGTCCATGGGTCCCAATTCCACTTCCTATATTACTACAATGAACGATTCATGATTTGGAATATATTACACTCTATGATCAAGGCTTGGAAAATAATTTTCTGGACAGTTACATATTAATTAGGATCAAGCAGCAAATTAATATCGACGCTTTATAGATTAAGAGTATTAATTAGATCATACAAATTAATATTAGACAAGATAGACAAAGTAATAAGTAAAGATCGTTATATTAATACTGTGATGTCATGCATTATGAGTAATCGCATAACCGTTTATATTAATCAAGACCGTATGGGGCAAATTTGAAAATATCCAAATTGGTTTGATATTTATGCAATTAGGGTTGATTATAAATAAGAAACCCTTGCCCCAATGAGAAAAAAAAAAAAAAAAAGAGGTTTTTTCCATACCCTAGTCTCCTAGAGAGTCTCTTCCCCTTAGAGATCCCTTGTCTCATGTGTTGAGTACGCAAGGTAGATCCAGGCAAAAAAACTAGAGTGTATTGTTCCGTGATCTCAATCGTCAAGTTTCACACACCTCAAGGAAGGAGGCGAATTGAAGACCTTGGTGCAGGAGTTGTTTCAACCCCACAACAACAAATCTCCTATAACAATAACAGGTATAGATCTGATCTTCATCTTTTGATATTAATAAGTGTTTGCATGGGTTCCTGCGAAAATAAGATTTTCTGAAAAATTTTAAAACCTAATTCCGTTGCGTTTTGATTTTATTTCCATCAGCTTCACCCATTCAAAATAGTCCTTGAAAATAGTAGGCCAATAAAATCCAGACTAGAGAATTTTGTGGGCTGTTTTGTCTCCTGCAAAATGTCCTCCATATGCTGATGCATGACATTTCTGTAAAAATTTTCTTTGCTCACCTTCTGGTACACATTTTCTGATGATCAGATCAGCTCCTCTTCTAAACAAGATGGTCATCCCCAAATGCAGTACTCCGCTGCCACCCTTAGCTTTTCACAGACCGACCTTACGCGGCATAATCTCCACATGCTAAGAAGTTCACAATATCAGCATACTGGGCGTGATAAGAGTAACAAATTCGAATAACCGCTCATCCGAAAGTTTTCTCGCTATTTCTCTTTCTTCTTCTTGTACAAACAGTTTCTTCCACTCTGACGATCGCCATCACATCACATAGCCTTTCTTGTCCGTTATTTCTAAATCAAATTCGTAATAACAATACCCACTCCGATCAATCTTGGCTTTGCTTCTTTCTTGCTAATAGATATTTAATTGCCGCATGATCGCGTGTATAATACATGGGACCCCAAAATGTATGGCCTAAATTTTTCACATGCAAATACTATTGCCAAGATTCTTTTTCGTAGTAGAGTAATTTTCTCAGCTTCATTGAAGGTTTTGGTCGGCATAGTATATGGCCTTGAATACCTTTTCACTTTCTCGTCCCAATACAACTCCCATTGCAAAATCACTGGCATCACACGTGATTTCAAATTCTTTGTTCCAATCTGGTTTTGCCATGATGGGAGCTTCAACTAGTCTGGATTTGATTTCTTCAAAAGAATTATGGCAGGATTCATCAAAATTGAACTTACTATCTTTTCCCAACAATTTGCATAGTGGTCTAGCAATTTTTGACAAATCTCTGATAAATCTTTCCTCGTAAAATCCAAAGATGTCCTAAAAACTTCTAATTCTCTTTGATCAGAAGGTGGCATCATATTTTTATTATCGAAACTTTTGCTCGGGTCTACTTCTAGCCCCGTCGCAAATCATGTGCCCTAAGACAATTCCTTCTATAACCATGTGCGGCATTTTTCCCAATTCCGTAGCTAAATTCTTGTCCTCGACACCTCAGCATCGCCCCAAGTTATGCGGGCAATGTTCAAAACTGGATCCATACACTGTGAAATCATCCATGAAGATCTCTATAACTTCTTCTGCCAAATCAGAAAATATAGACATCATGCATCTTTGGAATGTACCAGGAGCATTACACAAACAAAATGGCATTCTTCTAAAAGCAAAAGTACCAACAAAGAATAATATAAAGGTGGTTTTCCCATCTCAAGTGCAATGGCAATTTGGTTATATCCAAAGTATCCATCGGTGCGGTAAAAGCGAGGGTGTCTCGCTAACTTATCCGGAAGATCTCGATCAATGAAAGGCAAGGGAAAATGATCTCTTCTATTGGGTAATATTTAGTTTTCTCAGAGTCAATACATACCTCCATCGCCTATCTTCTTTTCATTTCTGATCACAAGGAATCCACCTTTCTTAGAACCACATGTACTCGGCTCACCCAAGAACTATCTGATATAGCATATATAAAACCTGCATTCAACCATTTCAGAACTTCTTTTCTGACAACTTCTTTCATCACAGGGTTCAGCCTCCTTTGATGCTCAATAGAAGTTTTTGCATTATCATTCAGTAATATTTTGTGCATACAAATGGAGGGACTGATACCTTTCAGATCCTCAATTAACTAAGCAATAGCTTCCTTGTACTTTCTGCACTTCTAGCTAGCTGTTTCTTCGATTCACCACGTACCGACATGATAACTGGTTTTCTTTTTTCTGGTTCTAAGAAAACATATTTTAAATGACTGGGCAATTCTTTCAATATTAACCCTTCTACACTAGTTTCCTGCTCAGTAGTTTTCTGTCCCTGGCTGCATACATCATCTTGACTGTTTTCATTCATGCTCGAGATTGTTTCTTTGTTATACAAATTTGAAGGCAACTTTTCACAATCAATACTCTCAAGATACTGAAAATTCATCTCAATTTCATTGATAGAAGGTTGAAGAGTACAATCAGAATTCAACTCAACACTGAGAAGACTATTGTTTTCTACAGCCATACAACTTTTTGCATCTACATCAGGGTGTTCCAAACTCCTATTAAGATTAAAGTGCACTGCTTCATTCCCCACCCTTAGTGTCAGTTCACCTTTCTGCACATCTATCAAGGCAGCTCCAGTTGCTAAGAAGGGTCTTCCTAGCAGCAAAGGAACTTGGGTGTCTTCCTCCATCTTCATAATAACAAAATCTATAGGGAAGATGAATTTTCCCACTTTGACAAGCACATCTTCAAGAACACCTTCTGGTTGTGCCATTGATCAATCAGCCATTTGCAATGTGATTGTTATTAGGGTAAATTCCCTCAAACTCAGTCTTTGCACCACTGATAGAGGCATCAAATTTATACTAGCACCAGAATCACACAAGGCCTTCTTTGAATCCATATTTCCCTATGGAGTAGGGGATGGTGAAATTGTTTGGGTCCTTTATTTTTGCCGAGCTTTTTCACAACCGCACTCACAGTGTAGTAGTCAGGTTCACTATTCCTTCCTCATCTATTTTCCTTTTCTTGTTCAATATCTCCTTCAGAAATTTTGCATAGTTAGGCATTTGGTTGATTACCTCTGCAAATGGGATATTGATTTCTATCTTCTTGAAGATGTCTAAGAATCTAGAAAACTGCTCTTCCCTTTTTGCTTTCTGACGCCTCTGGGGGAATGGCACTATATGTGTATAAGCTAGCCTTCCTCGTTTCGCTCACTACTCTTCTTCAGGCTTCTTCAGTTTGTATGCTTCCTCTCTGCTCCTTTCCGCCTTATTCCGCATCGCCTTCTTTCTTTTTCTTCTTGTCATATTACTCACTTCTTTCCCCACTTAACCCGAATCGCCATGCAGTCCTTGGATTCTTTTCGAGCGCCACTGTGAATGCACTTTGCTCGATTTGGCATACTAAGGGACAAACGCCTACTTGTGTCCCAAGTACTTCAATGAGGCACTTGTATTCTTCTCAAACACTTAGCATCGTGACTGAAAGATTCCAAGTCGACAATTTCTGCTCATGGAAGTGTATAAGCCTCTTGTTGTCCCCTCATGAATCCTAAATATTTGTTCTTTCAAATGGTTGAGTCCTCCTATGACTCCCGATAGTCATTCCCGCCTTTCACCCCTTGATGTTGTTGTCGAACTCGCGGTCACGACATATCCCTATCGAGGACTCGCCCATGCCTTGGGCCTTGTGTCGCCCTCCACTATATGAGAAATTCTCATATTCCTCATGACAGAGTAAGGTGTTAGATTTGGCTTGAAGTGATAGCTTCTTGGTTCATTCAAGTACTTAGCCTCCTTAACCTCATAAGCGTCCTCTTCTTTTGGTATTTCAACATTTCTTCTCATTGCTTCTCTTTCCACTGCTCCTATTTCATGAGCAGTGTGCATTTTTCTTTCCTGTTTTTCCATCTTGTGCATGATGGCATCTAACTTTGCTTCCATAGCTGTCATTTTACTCAGCTCCATGACCCCTTTTCCTTTGTTGTTACCCCTTGTAAACTCGGATGGAGCCTTCATATTGCACTGGCTAGGTCTTCTATCGATCCCTAGCCTCTTCAAAGACTTTTCTTTGAATGCTCCACGCCTAAGCATCAATGATGCCCTAGATGTATCATTTAAGGCATGATATGCCTATATCCATCTCGTTTAAATCAATTCCATGCATAGGGCACCTTTTCAATAGCCTCTTGAATCTCTCCCAAAGCAGAGCACAGCTGTCATCTTCCCGTTCGAACACTATTATCTCTCTTTCTTCTCAGATGAGAGATGGGGAAAGAACCTACCAAGTATGCTTCTACCACTTCCTGGCATCAACTAACCATATGGTAATGACTCATACCAAGTGGCTGCTATATCTCTTAAGGAAAATGGGAGAGATGCAATTTATCACCGCCTCACTCATTCAGCCATCGATTTGCCATCCCGAAATCTACCCGTGTGCTCGTTGGGGTCTTCAAGGTGGCCGCGTGAACTGATGTCGCCGCACCATTGTTATCGTGCCGGGCTTTAGTTTGGGTTGTTTGCATCTACAAAGAGGTCAGTCCGATTGCAAAATATTCTTCCTAAATGATAGGCCTGTAAATCTCTCTCCATTGTAGCCGGGCCTATAGGAGGCCTTCTCTCGGGGTCATGTCCTTGCTCCTCCTGCCTCAGTCATGTCTTTCATCCGCCATGGTCAGTTTCTACTCTTTTTTATTCTTTCTAAGCTTCCGAAAGTACTCTTTCCAATTAAAGGTTCGCCGCAATGTGTTTGAATCTCGCTTTCCTCGTGCATTAAAGGATTTCCAAATTGAAACACACTCATATTATGGGGATTAGTGGACCTAAAAATATTTTCTAATATGGCTTGTTAAAGATCACATAGTACATCCACGCTTATAAAGTCGTTCGTCTTTTCTTTTATATAATGTTTTTAGAAAAAATGTTCAAATTAGCATTTCTTTGTTAGAATATTGATCTATTCACCTTTTCACCGGCAACGCTACCATAAAACTTGTTTGCCTTTTTTCTATATAAACTAAAACCCTCAAATTCACATAGTTACAAAGAGTCTTTACACTTCTCTTGCACCCATGTCACTTCGATCAATTTGCTTGATAAAATAATTCTTTCTAAATGTTCAATATTTAAAATAAGGGTCTAGTCTATGACACCGCAAGTGCATGTCATACTGCTAGTAAAATCAATGTAAGTCTAGGTATCATTCTACGTAGATTGACAAAATTAGAGATCAACTGCCCCAACTACTGAAATTCCATGCTATTTGGACTAAAAACTCATACTGAAAGTTTTATCTAAAAAAATAAAGATCCTAGACTATTTACTAACCGTTGAGCTAAAACAAAATAATAAAAAATAAATAAATGAATTAAAAAAATAAATGATAACTAAAATACTGGACTAAATCAGTTTCCTGTGGGAAACGAAAACTATCAAAGAATTACAATGAAACAGTCAATTCCTACACGAAAATATATTGCTTTGATTTATGTATGGATCTGGATTTGTTCAAGATTTCCTAAATTTTGAATTGATTTACATATTCACTCCGTTGAAACCCTGCTTTTCTCAAAGACAAGACCAAACCGCCTAATTCGTATTTCCACCCTTCAAAAGATCCGGGGCATTTTTCTTTCTCAATACTTCACACCCATTTCTTGATGACAACAGATCTTTTGCATTTCCTTCTCAGGATTTTTACAAAGTTTCTACCACTTAATTGGTGGCTCATCCTCCAGATATATTGGTTCGCCCCTTTCCTTAATTAGATCTCATTTAACACAAGCCAGCCTCCCTATAGATTTTGTGAACTCTCGATTATTTATATTGTTAAATACCCTCCAACTTCAATTATGAGCGAATGGGGATTTATCAAATGAACTTTCAAAGCTCGCCAGCTTCATCAATGGTAGTCTAGCAAATTCCCTGAAGTGAATGTTCTCGGGCCTCAGAATTTCCAACTCGTGTCACGCAGAGGGAAATCGAGCAAGATATACCTCAACTCGGTATTCAGATCACCATTGGGAACTTATCGATTCAAAAATGACACCGCGGCAACTGTCCCAACAATTTTTCCATATTTTTCATAAAAGACTGCAACTAACTATAAATTAAATCCATCAGAGCTGCGTTCCAATTACTGCATTTCAATTAAAGAAATGGAGTACCGATCACGTACATCCACTATAATCGCAATGAAACTGAGAAGAAATGAATTCCAGAAATTTGTCTAGATTTCATAAATTTTAAGGCAGTAATTTTAAGAAGAAAATAACATAAATAAAATAAATCCAGCTCCCTCATTTCTGCACAGTTCGAAGATTCAGATCCAGAAAAGAATTCAATAAGAAAGAAAATAAAATAAAATAAATAAAAACTAAAATTCTACTCTATACTATACAATAAGTTCTCCTGCCTCTTTTCCTCGGGTAGTGAAGACAGGTTACTTTACTATTCTAATACTGCCTATTTATAATCACAAAGAGAAATCGGACGACCAAAAAACTCCGGTGGAATTCTCAAAAGAAAGCCCACGATCAGCCTGTGCCTGCGACCGGCTTGATCACTCACCTGATTTCATTATTGTCTGCCCAGCTGGCACTGCTTCTTCACTACAATCATGTTTTTGCAAATTGCTGATTTAGTGGTCGCACCTCCCTCTTTTCTGCCTCGCCTTGTTCTCAAGAAATGTGATGTCGCGACCTTAACTTCACGCTATGACTCACCAACACGCTGAGCACCTCTGTAGTTCCTCCCCACTACAACCTTATCAATGATCAGCCAATAAACTCCTTTAGTTTGTCACAAATTTATTTCCCCACTCAGACTTCCTCTTCCTGTTGCACCGCATGTCGCGAATTCCCGCCTAAGGTTGCACCACATTTCTATTTCACCACCAGGCCGTGACTTTCTTTTTTTCGCCATGACCTTCTTTTTCGGCCTTGCTTTGATGTAGTTGGGACGTATGTCGCGACCTCAATATTTGGCCGCTAATTTTTGATAGCTCCCTTTCCTTTTAAACAGTCATGACTTCAATATGATGTCGCGACTCCATTTGCTCCTTTCTCGCCGTGTCAGTTCCCGCCAAGTGACACTACACCTGGATCGATGTTCAGAGTGCATTCGTGTCGCGACTAATGACTCCGGTCGCGACTCCTTTTAGGTTCTTGACTAATTGCTGTCTCACCCCCTTTGCTTGGTAAAGACTTCGTTGGCGAAGCTTTTCACACTCACGCACTAAATATTAGGTCACTAATATTTAGACGAGAGTTTTTAGTTTTGACTGCTAGTATTAATAGCGACTGGTCTGAACAAAATACAGAATCTGATTTCCCTAACTAGAATTTAGTCATCGAGTTTCAAGTTTTATCACACTCTCAAGATGCATGTCGCGACTTCATTTATGCTCCACTGTAGTTGCAACTTCAAATATCTTTGTTGTGACTCCTCATTCGCTTCCATGTCGTGATTCCTCGCGATGATGTCGCAATTTCAATTTGAGTCCTTCATTTGAAGAACTCCGGTCGCAACCTCAAATATTTCAGATCTCTCATCCGGTGGGCTTCATCAACTGATCAACTTCGCGACCACCATGCTATGACCTCACTTACTTTGAATAATTTCTTTCGCTCAATCCACGCTGCATCAACCATTAATTGGTCTTTGTGATGTTGTGACTGAAATAATCGAACAAAAGAGCTCCTTGTCGCGATTTTCTTTCTAGCTGGGCAACCTCCTTCACAGTAAATGAATTTTTCCAGCTTTTTCTAGATTTTCGCTTCACAGATTTTTCCGCAAAAATTAAATCGGCTAACACCAGTTTCGATATGAATCAACAATTAATGCAGGGCTAAACTCAGAAAATGGATTTAAAAATCAAATGAGTTTTTAGACTCATCAAGTAACCACTGCCTTTCTTCCAAGCAACCAAGGGTCGCCATAATTTTCTTTTCTTTCCCATAAAAGAATAAGCTAATTTTCTAAAATTCCACTTTTTGGTTTGGAAAAGAAAACTTTTTTACCCTTTCTCTTCATCTTCTTCCTTTCAAGTATACCGACACATAACCCGCCGGTGCTCCTTCACCAATGCTACTGCCACACATCTATCAATCGTTGTTGTTGCTGAAGCCGACAAGGATAGCGCCATTCTCCATTTCTCTCGAGGATTCGACTATTCATTCTCGCACGCCTTACCGCCACTACTCATCAAAGAGTCGTTGACCAAGGTCGGCTGACCAATACGCTAAAGATCATTATTATCAAGCGGTTGAAGACAATCGCTGTTGCCGTCGGCAACTGTCCCTCAATACGCTAGTTACGCCGAACGTCGCTAATATTACAAGGTCCCACTTCCACCGTTGTCGCACTAATGCCACAAACAAGCTTTCAACCTTTGGTCCTAACTCTACTACTGCCGCTGACAATTTCACTACCATCGTCGTAGTTTCAACCCTCTTCACGTCAACTTCACACCACCCAAGATTCGATTCTTTCGCACTATCGGATGAACCTAATCACTTTGTTGCTAGTCTTCAAACCCAGACCGAAGAAGAAGGTCCGGGCATCAGCCTCAACCCAAGAAAATTCCATTAATGAAAAGATTCATAATCTTTGCAATCTCTTGACAATGTAGCTCTAGAGTGAATCTTTCTGAAGGGAAGAATGTTTCGGATGAATTTCCAAACTTTCTGATAAAAACTGAAATTTTTTGCTATAATCAAAACTTTCTTACGGGCATATTTTTTGAAAATGATCTTAAATGCATTTAAAATTATTTTGATTTCGTTGTATTATTATACCTTTCTTGACTGTAGATTTCAAAATAATTTAATGTGCACTCCTCATGTGTCTTTGATTTCGTTTATTCTATTATTTTAAATTTTTTCCATGAAAAATTCGAAAATAATCTTGAACACCTCAAAATTTTCGATTATCATTCGTTGTTTTGAATTTTTTCTGAAAAAGTAATCTAAAATAATTCAATTCACTTTCAAAAATTCGTTTTGATGTCGCTCAATGCTTTGAAAATTTTTATGTTGAATGCAAGAATGATTTTCATAACCCTTTGAAAAGCTTAAAAGGTTGATTGAATTCTTCATTTGATGAACTTTAATTTTTCTTTAGTAGACTATACTATACACGTCAAAAAAATTGACATCTACCGTGCTGGAAACCACTAATGGCAACTTCTTTGCTTCCCACAATAGATTCTTTCTCATTTTCATTATTCTTGAATTTTTCTGCTTATAAAGATGAGATTCAAAATAATTTCATGTATAATAGTTGTAACTTATTCTCAATCTTTTTCCTTGTGAGTTATGTTGGTCCAATATTTCCAACCTGTCTATCTTCATCACAAGTAATCCAACTACTTTCTGCACTCATTCTTCATTTGACCTGTACCATCTTCTCTCGCTTTCTTTGCACCATGTTCAAGATGATAAATTACTGTCATGGGGCTAGTTTGATACCCTTCCAACTTCATGGTGGCCACTAGCCTACCATTTTTTCTGTAATGAGATTTGGGATTGCTCGATATCCAATCTGTTGCTGAAAAAACTCACCGAATGACCCAGACAAACACACTACACATGATTGCGTGTGGACTGGTGCCTCAGCTAATTGAATGTGTGCTGAATTTTGCTAATGATCGTCAGAAAATCATCGAATACCAAACAAATGCACATTCACAACCATGACATTTCATTGGGTGGACTATGCACTGAAGCTCCACTTACATGGTTGATGCTTTTAACAATGATTATTCATATTGTTAGAATAAAAGTGTCTGAATCTAATTTCTTTAATTGATAATATATAATACTGATAATCAAGGCATGAATAATGAGAATTTGAATGCTTGAAAGATCGGCTTAAGTTTATTTTTTATTATAATATATACTCATTAAAAAATTTTTATATTGAGAAATATGTTTGAAAAAGCCTAATTTTGATTTCTAATTATATGGTATATATAGTAGGCAGGTATATATATATAGAGTGATATATATATATACATATATATATATATATATAAGAGAGAAGTTCTATGTTGAGAAATTTGTATATTTGAGAAGACAATGGCTAAAATCCACATCTTGACTCAAAAGATAGATAGAAACCATTTCAACATTAAAAGTTGTAGAGTTATCAATTTTTTTAAAAGCCATAATTTCACATAGGGAAATACTTCTTACGTATTTCCTATCATGAACCTCTTGTGTGGCTTTCCTTGTAAGCTACACCAATAGGCATTTCCGTAGTACTTGATAGCACTTGAAGGTCTTCCTAGTTGAGAGACCATTTGCCCAATTCTCATCTTGAACTAATGATAGTATAATCTTTCCAAACATGATCCCCATTCCAAAGCCTTCTTGAATTCTTCTTTTCAGAGATCTAAGATATTTTATTTTTTCTAAACCAAACATGGTCAAAAGCTGTATTCTTCTATCATCCAGATTCTAGTCTGAATTGGTCATGCCTCACTACATTCTATGTATGCACTTGCCTAGAAACTCTTAGAAGGCACCACTACTCCATCAGAGCCTACACTGTCCATAAAGTTAAAAGAAAAGGACTATCCCCAGAGAACTTCTTGCAGTCTGATGTGCCCGCCAAATGTCTCTACAAACTACGTTTCCTAGGATTCTCCTCCAACATTTTCTCCGGTGATCCATACTTCAAACACTTTGTTAGATGCCTCTACTTGCTCATCGGCTCGAGCATAGAAAGGAG